>BTPG01000002.1:167778772-168001272 GCA_036245525.1 Semisulcospira habei
ACAGTGACACCTAGTGTTTCTCTAAGTTTTCCTGGTACTCATGACATAAGCTGTAGATGATCCATTCACACCTAAAAATCCTCTGTAAGTCTTTCAATACCATCAGTACCAATCAAAACTAGCAAAACAAAACAAACAAACCAAACAAGAAAGGCAGCAGCACCCAAAAAAAAAAAAGAAGAAAAAAGTCAACCTCAGGATGTCGCGGTATCCGAGAGCCAAAGAGTCAGACGACCTTATTCTCGATCGCCTTATTGTAGTGCTAAACTTGCATATAGACTTGTGAAGACAAACACGTGGCAAGCAAAAGGTCTTCAGCTGGAAGTCAGCCTTGGCTGACCTGTGCACGGTGATGTGCGGGCCAACTAAATCCGACATTGGCCCATGGACCCTTTGCTCACCAGGCACTCCTCCTGGGAGCCAGCGACCTGCACAAGCTACGTTCGATACCTCAGCACAGCAGAGAGCCCTCTGCTTAAACTGACTTGTACTAGCTAACAACTGTAAAAGATCTTGCACCTGCACTCAGCTATGTCCCAGAGCAGATAACAAAGGTCTTTGGGTGGTATGCAGGCAGGAATACACATGGGGTTGCGTATACAGTCATCGGCCACGTTGCGAGAGTCGGTCAGGTCCACGCCAGTAGTGATTGAGTTTTCACTTGTCTTCATAGGGAACCAGACATTGTTGAGGCGAATGTCTTGCATGCAGGCTGCAGATTTAAAGTAAAAAGTGTGACATGTAATACGAGCTATTCCAAAACAAAAATGATGTCGAGCAAATGACACAACATGTCAAACCTGGTGAAACTGCAGGAAGCACCCCCAATGAGCAAAAATGCCATCGGGCCGATGTAGGCCCGATGGCCTTTTGCGCATTGGGACAGACTCTCATAAGCCCGTGAAGAACTGAGGTCCATTCCATGATGGCTGTTCAGTATTGGACTTTAAAAACGCAATAAAAATAATTGTAAATTCAAACGATAAGAACCCTAGCCATCCAACGAATACAAAAGAAGGCAAGCAAGTGGCATACAACCTCATGACCCCCCGCGACTGCGGGGGGTCATGAGATTGTATGCCTCTTGCAGTTGGATGGGTCTGGCCGTTTCTCAAGGGGTTGACTCTGGGGTCCCCCCTGCAGGGGGTGGTGTCAGGGGCGGGGTAACCTGTGGCTGTGCACAAATTTTCAAAAGTTTAGAAAAAGTCAAATGAAATGAAATATTACAAAATAAAAAGTTTTTTTTATAACCATACCAAGGAACGTTTTGAAAATATGTATACGTTGGATTCATAACTGTAGAAAAGAAAATCATCAAGCATGAATAGAAGTTATGCACTGCATGTGAAAGATCAAAATAAAACATCCAAAACAGAATCAGATCAGACTATGATAAGCAGGCCGCTCTTTAAACACAAATACATAGAATTTCACGACCCAGCATGCAAGATGTCATCAGGCTGTCTTTGGCTAACATAGGCCAGACAGCCTTTGCACATTGGAGAGGCCCTGCAGCTAAAGGGATCATGAGAGTGTAGATCTGCGGCTGGCTCAGTTAATGTCCTACTTCACTTACTGCTTGTCAAATCCTGATCGACCAACCCTGGTGTGCTCACAACTCCTCCCGAATACACCGTGTTGCTGAAGGATATGCCAGCCACGCCATTAGGGTTGCCTCGTGAGAAGTTGTAGTTGCGGCCTTCACCTTCATCCAGGGTCAAGGTCACCTGCTGAAGGACGCGCCGGACACGGGCCACGTGCCACTGTCCATTGCTGACCTGCGCACGGGTTAAGGCCAGAGTGTTGATGCCATCACCAAAGTCGTAGATGAACTGAAGTCGCCCACCAGAAATCTGCAATTAAAAAGACTTTCTTTCATGAAGATTTGCTTAAAAAGCATCCATGATTTCAGTCACCTTAATTAATTGCTTCGACAACACAATCTTCTTTTTTTTTTAATTAACCCTGTCACTGCTAGTGCATGCAGACTGTGTTTCTGAAATCTCCATTAATTCAACACTACAGAGCCTCGGCTGTTCAAAGAACATTGATAAAGTGGTTTTGGCAAGAGGCACAGATCATTATCAGTCCCCACAACTGCAGGGGGTCATCAAGATCTAAACCTCTTGTAGTTGGCTGGTGCCCCTCGACCAAACAGGCTACCAACAGCCAAAGGGTTAAAAAAAGTTTGTCTACCTCCAGAGTAGTGGATCTTGTGGTGCTGGCTGTGCGAACGGTGAAAAGATAGCCGTCCTTGTCGCGGGTGCGGAACATGACTTGGATGTCGAACTGAAATGGCAACAGGCTGAAACCTGCGCCGGGAGTCAGGCTCCACTGGAAATAACTCTGATCTTTCAGGTCACGCACTGTTGTTGCTGTAATAATGAAATGAAATAACAATGAACGTGCCCCAGAATAATAACAAAGGCAAAAGAATCACAGAACATGTATACATAAAAACGAGTAAATAGCAAAACATGTACAGTAATAGCTGTAATTTAAAGGCATGGCAATGAAAATCGCTCACATATATAGATTTTTAAGCAACCTGGCATATAATGTATGTGTATATCAATAGATATTATAAAAGGCCTGGCAAGTATGCGTGGAACCTTAAGAAAAGTATGCAGCACCACATTTCCTAAGTCAGAGAAAACCGAAGCACTCGGTGTAAAAACTCTGACGCCAGGTTCCTTTCACTTATATATCATTATGGTGGATGCTGGGGTGGAAGGTGGGTTAAGTCAAGACCTGCCTTTACAATCAATAATGTAATACAATACAATTAAATTATGAGACATTTGAACATGACAATTGAACAGTGTATTACAGAAATGTAGAGCGATAAGTAATACAACAAATAAAAAGAAAATTTGTAAGAACTTCGAGCTCTTGTGATTTAGGTTCAGACTCATTCGGACTGAGCATTGTTAATTTGCATCTATCTGAGGCGGTATTTCTATCAAGGAACAACAATCCAATCCACACAGCAGATACACATGGTGATAGTTTGTAAAAGTGTAGATCTATCTGGGGAACAGAGGTCCCACCCCCACTGCGGTCACATTTGGTGACAGAGGGCCTATCACAGGACAGCGGTCCCACCCTCACAGCAGTCCCCCGCAGTGACAGAGGGTATACCTATGATGGGATAGCGGTCCCACCCCCATCGCGGTCACATGTGGTGACAGAGGGTACACCTATCAAAGGACAGTGGTCCCACCCCCATAGCGGTCCCACTTGGTGACAGAGGGCCTACCTATCGTGGGACAGTGGTCCAACCCCCACAGCGATCACAAGCGGTGACAGAGAGTATGTCTATCAAGGGACAGCGGTCCCAACCCCAAGTGGCCACACGCGATGTCAGAGGGTTCTAAATGTTCCATACACATAAACTGTGGTTCATTTCAAGATATGGTCAATGCAGAATGTACATAAATACCTCCACTAATATGAATATTGACTAAGCCAAGTACGTGGAACGCCTTGACCATGTTTAGCTCTTAAAATATAGTATCAGTGATTACTGACTATTTCTCAGTCGCAAGTGCTCGCATCACAATTATGAATGTATAGCAAAAGTACATAAGGAATCATACAGGCATGCATTGAAAAGAAAACAGAAATGACAGCTACAAATGTAACAGTTTAAATACTCAAGTACATAGACATACACGTTAAAGGGGCAATAAAGCAATAACGTACTTGCTAATGCTACCCAAATATATGTGTACATTGAGGCAAAGGAGAGTAATTTAATATATACTAAGCTTCAGAAACGAGACCATTACTATGACAAAAGAGAAAAAATGTATCATCACATTATGTCAGTCAGTGTAACTCAACTGTAACTTGACAGATTTCTGTATCAAAGTGAGGGTTGGTGGTTGGGGTAGTGGTGGCAACTGAATTACATGTGCTGGTGAACACACACACTTGAGAGTGAGTGCGACTTGCCTGTGGACAAGTCTTCCTGCTTGTCGATATGCTATTATTAGTGTCTGTGTTACTCTGATGTAGCAAGACAAGCTGTAAATGCGTCTATCTGCAATGTCGTAATACACGCGTGAATTGACTACCCTGTGTACGATGCAATAACCTACAGATGGAGAGTGGGGGTCATGGCTAGGGGACTTCAGTAAAAGTAAGGTGGCGGTGGGCAGGTGGTGGGTTGAAAATTGCACCAAAAACGAAAAAAAAAACAAACAATAAAACAACCACCCCCCCCCCTACCCGCCCCCCACCCCCCAAAAAAAAAAAAACAACAACAAACAAAAAAAAAAAAAAACAAAAAAAAAACCACAAAAAAATAAAAGGAAACTGAAAAAAAAAAAATATATAAAAAAAGATAGACAGTGACAAGCAGTAATGCATTCAATGTAGGACACTCTTATGCTAAAGGTTAACTCCATCTCTGCCAGGAACTAAAATGATGTCACAGAAACCATTGCAGATTTGCTGCCCCCCTTTCTCTGAGGCATGAGGATTTAAACAAGGACTGACAGAGGCACAGAAAGAGGGGAAGTTAACAAATGATGAAAACAATAAGCATAGAAGCCAGAGGCAAAGCTCCTCATGCTCATGAGCCCCCACATCTGGGCATCTTTCAAAGTGTTCTGTCAGAGAAAAGGTTAATGTGGAACTGTCTCCGATGTTGATGGTTAAAATAAAGAGTTAGCCCCCTTGCCTGTGCAGCCACTGGCCGGTGCAACAACAGAACCACCAATGGGGGTCAACGTTCAATCGCATGAAACATTTAACTCATTCAGCCTGACGGCCATATTTTCCAAATTTTGGAGGCGTCATCTAATGACTATGCACCAGTTGCAGGAGATGGATTGACCATGACCAAGCTAATCTGGCACTACCCTTGAATTATCATGGTCGACCCATCTCATGCTGTAGTGTGTCATGGCTGAATGGGTTGAGGCTGTGCTTACCAGAGTTGCAGGTGTCGCCTCGCCATTTTGGCTTGCAGATACAGGTGGCTGTCCTTGTCTGCAGATTGGCTGAGCACACGCCATTATTTCCGCATTTTGTGCCGCAAATGTCATCCTCTCTCGGGCAGCCATTCTGCCCCGAGGGTTTGTTGGGCAAGGACTTGTAGTACAGATCATACAGCTGCAAGTAAAAGGTCGCAGATTTTAATGTCCACTGAACCCCCTTGTGCATGCAGCCACCGGTACTGTTAACGGTATCAGTGGCTGCACACACTAGAATGTTAAAATGACTCATCAGAGTAAGCATGCAACACAAACAGTGACTGTGGACTAAAACCCCACCCCCATGTCAGAAATAGACGTGTGTAAGTAGTGCATGTTCTCACACGTTCAGCTGCTGCCTGCTGTCCACAAAAAAAAATTCATTTTTCTCTAAAAGGTATTTTTTCGAAAAATACTTACCGATGACATGACTACATGGGAATATCTACTTCTAGGCTCAATTTTAGCCTACTTGCCCGTTGTGTGCCCACACAACCCGAGAGGCACTCGGGGAACCCCCCAGAGGGGCCGAGAGTTATCTCCCCATACCTGCCTTACCAGATCCGGTCACGAGACCATTCAGTCTGATACTTCGCTCGAAAGCGGCAAGCGGGGCAGGAGGGAGGGACATCCGAGTCATGTCATCGGTAAGTATTTTTCGAAAAAATACCTTTTAGAGAAAAATGAATTTATTTCCTCAAAAACATTACCGATGACATGACTACATGGGAGAATTGCGATGAGGAGGCGGGTGCCGCCCAAAACTCCCCCAGCAGAACAGCGCCGTTCTCCCCGTCGCACACTCCCGACAATTTTAGCGAAGTGCATCTACGGTGCCAGTGGCACCGGGAGGGAGTGTTGCGCGGCGGCGATGTCCCCCCACCAGTGCGAGATTCTCTCGCTGGCTAGCCAGGTCCCGGAGGTAGAAAGGGGCAAAGACCGATTCGGTTTTCTAGCCCACGGCTGCCACGATGTCCTTGACAGCGCGGTTTCGATCAAACGCGACGTTCGTGGCCATAGCTCGTACCTCGTGTGCGTGAATGTGCAGCCTCTTCGCTCCCTCAGGGGAGATCTCCTGATAAGCGGAGCGTATGACCCAGCGGAGCCAGGAAGAGATCGTCTGGGCTATAATGTCACGCCGGTTGGGTCTTAGGGGTAGGAAGAGGCGCGACCGTCCCCTGCGGACGGGCTTAGATCGCCGCAGATAGATTTTTAAGGGCGCGCACGGGATCCTGTAGCCTGGTCTCCTGGGACTGGGGTCGGTCTCTCAGCGGCCTAATGGTGATCACCTAAGGCGGAGTTAAAGGAGACCTGTTCTTCGCCAGAAATGCCGGGTCCGTGCGCAGCTGGACGGAGCCATCTGTTCGGAATTGCAGACCGGCAGGGCGAGCCGAAAGCGCATGTAGCTCGCTCACAGGCGAAGCGGTAGGAAGTGCCAGCAGGAAACAAGTCTTGCGTGCCCAGTCCGCGAGCTGGGCCAAAGGTAATGGTTCGAAGCGGGTGGAGTTCAACCACGTGAGCACCCAGGGTAGAACCCAGCGAGGAATGAGCGAGCGGAGTGTCGGGCGCTGGATGCCGCAGTGTCCCATAAGGTCGGCTAGGTCCTTGCAGGCGCCCGGATCGGGTCGTCCCAGGTGACGATAGGTGTCCGCAATCATGGACAGGTAACCGCGTACCGTGATGAGGGCTAGGCCTTGGTCTCGGAAGAGCCAGAGCAAGAAGTCCGCCAGCGGAGGATGCGTCAGATCCGTGGGCGTAAGGCCATGATCGGTGCACCAGGAACAGAGGACTCGCCACTTCCCTCGTAGACTCGAAGGGTCGACAGTCTCCGGGCCGCAGCGATCGCCTCCATTGCTGCACCTGAGTAGACTCTAGCTCCGAGAGCTTGCCGCACAACCTCCAGGCGTGAAGGAGGAGACACTCCGGGCAGGGGTGGAACAGCGGCTGGCGCGGTTGCTTGAGCATGGTCCGCGGGGAGGGCAGCAGCAGGGGCGGGTCTGTGGCGAGGCTGAGCAGGTCGGTGGTCCAGGAGCGGTTCCAGACGAACGGCGCGACCAACAGGAGGAACGCCGAACAGCCCCGAAGTTAGAGGAGGCCTTAGGGAACGAGGACGGTAGGGGGACAGGTATAGGCCACAAGTCCGTCCCAGAGAATGGAGAGCGCATCGACAGCCCAGGCAAGCTGGTCGGGAATCGGGGAGACGAAGAGGGGAAGCTGGTGGTTCCACCTCGTGGCGAACAAGTCGACCTGGGGAGTCTCCCAGCGGGCGCAGATCATCCGAAAGATGTCCTGTCGTCGGGTCCATTCCGTGTGTAGAAGTTGGTCGCGGCGAGACCGAGAGTCGGCCAAGACATTCAGGCATCCGGGAACGTGCCGGGCTTGAAGGATAATGCTCCGGTCCTCGCACCAACGCATCTTCCTGTAGAGGAGCATACACAGGTCAGGGGAGCGTGTGCCACCTTGCTTCTGGATGTAAGCGACCACCGTCGTGTCGTCCGAAAGCACGAGAAGCTCCTGGCGTCTGAGGAGGTACTCCCCGGCCTGAAGGGCTCGCCAGACGGCCTGCATCTCCAGCCAATTGATGTGGGTGTGCGCCAAGTGTGAGGGCCAGGGGCCCACCGTCGCGAGACACCGCGGTAGGAGGTGGGCCCCCCCACCCCGAAAAGCTGGCATCGACGCAAGGAGAGACCTGTGGAGGGGGAGAGGCTAAGGGAACTCCCGACGCTAGCCACGTAGGGTCGGTCCACCGACGAAGGTGCAGATGGAGCATCTGGGACACTGGGACCGCGGTCGTCAAGTCTCCGGAAGACGTGAGCCAATGGAGAAGAAGAAGCAGTTGAATTGGTCGGGAGTAGAGACGCCCTAGTGGGATAAGATCCGCTGCGGCGTTCATCAAACCCAGCAACTGAAGCCAGACTCTTGCGGGGGCTGCATCCTCCCGAGCTAACTGGTCGGCTAGATCCGCCATCTTCTTGATCCGGGGCGCCGGAAGGCGTACCGTGTTGAGGTTGGTAGCGCATTCCATACCCAGATGCACAACCCGGCGGGAGGGAGAGAGATCCGACTTGCCGTCGTCTACTAGGAAGCCCAGGTGTGCCAGGGGGTGCAGGAGAGCATCTCTGTCCGTGGCTAGCGCAGTCTCCGATTGGTTGCGCAACCGGAGGTTGTCCAGGTAGTTCGACGTGGACTGGAGGAGGACTGTCGGGCTAAGGCGACTAAGGCGTCCATCAGCCGAGGGAAGACCCAGGGGCGGAGGTTGAGTCCGAACGGCAATCCTACCGAAGGCGCTCGAGCGGTGCGCATTAGTGTCCTGAACTGAAGTGGAACGGCAGGAGTCGGGGGCGCGACCGAGTCGCGCAAGCTAGGGCTGACGTCTCTGCTGGCCAGACTCAGTGAGTAGGGCGCTACGCCGGCGTACCGATCCTCCGGAAGGATCAGCGGGCTTAACGGGGAGAGACGGGAGAGGAAGGCCAGTCACGTGGGACGGCACATGGCGGACTGCTGCAGGCCGGGCTCAGTGAGGCGGGCGCTGTGCCGGCAAACAGACCCTCCGGAAGGGTCAGCGGGCGTGGCAGCAGTGGCAGTCCTCTGATCAGCCATCAAGTGACCTGAAAGTGGAACGGAGGGAGTCGGGGCGCGACCGTGTCGCGCAAGCTAAGGCTGAAGCCTCTCTCGGCCAGACTCCGAGAGCAGGGCGCCATGCCGGCGTTCAGATCCTCCGGGGGGAGCGGCGACGATCCCGGCGAGGCGAATGATCCCTCCAGCGACGCTCGAGGGGCGAGCGTGAGTGTCTAGAACTGACGGTGCGACACGGCAACAGCCGACCATGAGCTAATCAGGCACTACGCACTGAAACCAAACCACCAGCAAAAAGCAGGGAAACACCCATAGACAGCCGGCCCTCAGCCCGAGGGACGGCCGAGGGAACTACCGCTACCTTACCTCTGCCACGAAGGGAAGGGGGGGAAAGGGCAGTCAAACCGCCATCCACAGACGCAGAAGAATCCCCGCAAGCAGCCCAACGAAGCAGGAAGAGAAGGCCAGGTAGAAGGCAGGGTAGAAGCGGGCGCAGAGCACACAGAGTCGGCAGGCAGAAGACCGGTCGAGGCAGCGAGAGCGCGGGCCAGACACGTCTTCTCTCCACGAGCGAAGTAGAAAGACTGGATGGTCTCGTGACCGGATCTGGTAAGGCAGGTATGGGGAGATAACTCTCGGCCCCTCTGGGGGGTTCCCCGAGTGCCTCTCGGGTTGTGTGGGCACACAACGGGCAAGTAGGCTAAAATTGAGCCTAGAAGTAGATATTCCCATGTAGTCATGTCATCGGTAATGTTTTTGAGGAAATAAAGGCTTAACCCATTTGAGCTGTCACATGTGGATCATCGCAACAAAAACTGCTACCGACACGTAAATTGTCAACTATATGTACCAGTCCCAGGAGATGGACTGAACATGATAATTTAAGATGGCGCCCAATGGCACCAAACTGATCTAGCAACATCCTTGATTTATCATGGTCGATTCACCTCTTGATGTAGTGTGTCAGGGCTAAGTGGGGTTAGCGTCACCTGTCTGTATGCGGCACGTCTCGATCGAGTTAACCCCTTCACTGCCTGTGAAAGCAGATTGTGTTCATTTGTAATTACTTTTCAGCAAGAGGTATAGATCCTCATGAGCCCCCGCAATTGCGGGGGCTCATGAGGATCTGTACCTCTTGCAGTTGGGCGGTGTTCAGTTTTTCTTGCCAGAAGTGCCTGTACCTTGCTGTTGTGCCGTAGGTTGCGCACACAACCATTGAAGCCGGCTGTGCCGATGTTGGGCTGGTAGGAGGGGGCGGCCGAGCGACCACCCAGCTGCAGAAGGGTAGCGACATTCAAAAACGAGTTGACCCCGGGGGTCACACCCGCAGCCCTGCAGGGGGTGGTGTCAGGGGTGGGGCGACCTGAGGTCACTGCGTTCTTACAGCTGTCCACAAGCAGTTCCACGCTCTGAAACCGAGAAAACAAAAGTTTACGCTGTCACACTGTGCTGATCTGACAAAACCTTTATGCTATCACATAGCGTTCAACTCAAATTTAAAATTGTCCATCATCAGGACGGACAGCATCAAAACAAATCCCTCCCAAGCTCATGTACTTTAAATATGGTTAAGTCCTTAAGTGCTGATGGCAAAGCTGTAAATGTATACCAACAAGGGTACAATGGGGTGGGGTGGGGTGAGGTTTGTGTCATCACATAACCTTTCAAAAATCACATCAGTGTAAACATTCATGTGTGTGTTTGATGATGCAGGAACAAATCCGACCTCTGTGTTACTAACATGAATAGGTGCTTCTCCCCCCCCCCCCCCCCCCCCCCCCACTCAAGATTTATGTCTCTTTTTAGTCCTATGTCCTAAATGCCCATTTATTTTTGATGCCACTTTGTGTTCTTCACGCGAATGTTTGTTGGTGTGCAGTGGTTTCACAACCAACATCAGTGATCACTGGCAGCGATGGGGTTAAACCAAAACTTCCACCTACCCTGCCAGCCCGCAGAATGTCAATGCGATGCCACTCCCCGTCAGAAAGTTTGGAGATGACTGGACTATTGGCAGAGTCTCTCCCATTGATGCTGAGCGTTAGGTGTCCGCTGCCGTGGTCGATGTGAAGCACAGGGAAACCGCCTACCAGTTCCAAAGCGATGAAATCCCGCGGCTGGTCAGGCTCAAGATTGGCTATAGGTCCGTTGTACAAAATCAGACCATTATCCTGTAATGAAGGAGTAAAGATAAAGACAGTGCGAACATTTGGCTTTACCCCATATAACTCCAGTGCCACATTTCTCAAATTTGGGGAGGTGTCAGCTACTGACTATGTACCAGTTGCAGAAGATGGATCAACTATGATAAATCAAGGGTAGTGACAGATTAGCTTGGCACCTGATGGTGCCAAGCTAATCTGGCACTGCCCTTGAATTATCATAGTCGATCCAACTCCTGCTGCACTGCGCTGGGACTAAATGGGTTAATATCTTTTGGCAGACCTCAGCAAGAGCACAAATGTGGACTCACAGCTCAACTGTTTAAAAGGAGGATGCGCAATGGGACTTGGGCTGAAGGGGGTCAACTTTGTTACACGTAGGCACCAATATACCCAACGAAAATTTTCTGGATAAATCAAAAGAGGAAATTTGCAATATTGGTATAAAATTACAATTTCAAAGATGATGACACCGATCAAGTGAGCAAAAGTCCTCACATTTTCTGAGTGGGTCAACAAATACTTACATCAGCACAAGGGCCCATCATGTGCAGGGGCTGCCCTGACTGTGACTAAGTTAACTGGACGGTTTACATTTCGAGCAGGGAGGTACTGAGCTCGCTCAGCACCTCCCTGCTCTAACTGTAAACCGTGCAACTCAGCTAGACATGTGTGCAAACAACTAACACTGACAAAGACTAACCTGTGTCGTGATAAACTCAATAGAGGTCTGCCCATCTTCGCATTGCTCCAGGGTAGGGTACATCGCATATCCGTTGCCGTCAAAACTGTGTCGCAACTGCTGACAGCGATTGCCGTCAAATCCTTGTAAACACTGGCACCTGCAAGATGCCAATCACATTCATTAGTATTTCATTCATAAATACATTTTTTTACATGAAAGTATATTGTGCTCCCTGCAAAAGTGCAGTCTGCTTTGGGCAGGCTGCTGCTGACTTCAGCCATAACAAAAAGGCAATGAACAGTGAGGCAATTACACTAGTACACAGCAGAACACTGAGGCTATTGCACTGGTATGTTGTAGAACTCCGAGGCAATTGCACTGGTATAATATACTGGTATATATTATGGCATAACACTGAAGCAATTACACTGGTATATGACAGAACACTGAGGCCATTGCACTGGTGCGTGGTAGAACACCGAGGTTATTGCACTGGTATATAGCAGTACAATGAGGATATTGCACTGGTATATTTATCAGAACAACGAGGCCATTGCATTGGTATAAAATGGGGAAAATCTGGTCAGCTCCCATCATGACAATTTCATTCTCTGTACACATATCAGGGGGAATTACTTATCACGGGACCGACAGACCCAGGGATCTGTTTGTCTGTCCAGCGCTGAGTAATTCCCGTTGGTTTGTGTACCACATCTACCATTGCTTGCCTCCCCTATTTGGTTTCTGACTTTCATTCTTTGGAAACAGTAGGTGTGAACAAGTAAACTTACGTGAGCACGCCAAAGTCATCCTTGACACACGTACCCCCGTTGTAGCAGAAATCTCCTGTACATTCTGTTGTACCAGGGTATACTAAAGCCCGGCACCCCTCCTGTGCCTGAATGAACACTTCTACACCGACAAACGAAGTTCCATTGGAGTTAACCATCGCGGGACGGCCTGTGATGTTCATGTAGTTATAGCATCCCCCTTCAAACTCCTCCTCGGCACACGCATCAATTGGCACCATTGTAATGTCCAGTCCCAGAGCCTCAAACTGCACACATAAATAAAATGTGTCATCCCTTCACAGCCGAGACAGAGCAAGAAGTACCCCATTGCAAGAGACATAGATCCTCATGGGCCCCCGCAGTTTTGGGGGCTCATGAGGATTCATGTCTCTTGCGGACACCATTTGAGTCCAAGTTCTTTGGTGCTGAATAAACAAACATTGAGAAACTTCATCTGCATCCACTGGTGGTGAGAGGTTTAAATTAAGAAAAAATTAATGCCAACTTAGAGGCAATCCCCAAATCAAAAATAGTACACAAACCAAAGGGAAATAAATCTATCATGGGCAAACACAAATTAATTAAAGAAACATTTTTTTCTCAAGATCTATTAAATCTACTGCAATGTATCTTTTGCAAAGAAGGCAACCCCTATTTCCCTGCAAAACAAAAAGCTGGAATTGATCAATCCATCCATTAATCAAGCAACAATCAATCAAGCAAGCAAGCAATGTACATTTACCTCATTTTTGCTGCTGACAACTACACCGTCAGTCTGTGATGACTGGTAGTATGGTGACCCATGGGCCGCGTAGCGGACATCGGTGAATTCTCCATCATCCATGACGCTGATAATCTCAACATTGTCCACGGGCACGTCTAGCTTACTGGCCATCAGTTTACGAAACGCTGTGAACTTGCTGTCGCCCACTGCTGGTTTCTTGATGAACTCTTCGGCTGATGTACCTGCAGAGAACATGATCAGCGAATTATCTTTCTTTAACTGTCATGGCCGATGCATCTACATAAACTGAGAAAAACAAACTGATCAAAGAAAACAACTCAAACGAGCGAGAAAATGTGTCAGAGACAGGAGTCAGGGCACAGCAAGTAACAAGTAATAAACCTCACACCTCTAGGACTGGTGACACTTTACCGCTGCACAACAGACTGTCCCCTATGTTATGTCTTCACAGATCTAATTTCCCCTCTTTCAAAACAACTTCATCACCCCCACAATGTGTGCACACACACACATATTTCAAACAGCATCCCAAATTCATCGACTTAAATCCTACACCCACCTGTCAAGCGGACGGCCCCAGAGGACATGACGGCCTGTTCTGACAGGTCATGCACGACGACTGACACAGTCGAGCGCACAGTCTTGTCCTCTCTCTTATCGTAGACATCTACTTCAAAGTTGTAGGGCTTGTTGGCCGTGTTGCTCGGTACACCTTTCTTCATGATGATGTTGCCTGAATTCTTGTCAATTCTGGGTCAGACAAGCAAACAGCCGAATGCTTAAAATGTGTTTGCTGGTCTGTGATTTTGGTCCTTACACCTTTGCCATGGGTCCAAAATCACAGCCCAACAATACTTGGTATGTTCATTACACCTATGACACACTGAAACACATGAAACATCAAAAAGCGGCACCAATTTTAGTGCACCTGTGCGCGTATTACTCATTGAAATTTACAATCACAGACTGGAAATGTAATATAAAGAGGGGGTAGATGGATGCATCAAAACACTGGTCATTTGCATCCAGTACTTATTTACTTATTACCTTAATGAGCAGCACTGTGTGTTTCACCATAACCATTCACTATATCCACCCCATCCCCCCTCCCCCCTTCAAGTCCTGTGATTTTTTTTGTTGTTGGTAACGATATTTGGCATTTGAAGAGGTGGAAACTAGTGTTAAATGAACTAATGTCCCCTTCTCATCAACGTGCATGTCTTAACCTTTTGACGACAGAACGCACATGTGTGCGCCAAGCAAAGCTCCGTTGCCGGCGGGACGCACACATGTGCGCTGGCCTTCTTTACCACTGCCGACGAGGCGCACACATATGTGCGCTGGATACCAGTTTAACAGGCAATACCGGCAGTATGGTCTAAGGGAAGCAACCCACTATAATATGTCAAGCACTCATTTCTGTACTTGTAGAGTGACTTTTCTTGTTTGTATGGGCTGAAACCAACGAATCAGAAGCTCCAATACAAAACGTCCCATCATGCGTAAAAAATGGCAGATTTTGGTGTAAAAACTTTTATGTGTGAAGAAACTTTTCTGTTGTGCCTTTCTTTCTAGATTATTTAGTGGTGACACACTAGAATATGTCTCTGGAATGCCAGGTGAGTTGTAATTTTCACACTGTGGCTAACTAATACACTAACAGCATGTTTTCAGAACCCAGTGCAAATCTGTTTTTGATTTTTGACTTCTTACCCCATCTTTATACACCTGTAAAATCTTAACAATACAAAATATTTTCTTCAGCATAGTGTCAATGAGTTCACCTTGAATTGCTTTTTCCACTGATACCAAATATGTTGGGGTATGATATGATTTTTACAACAGACAAGGCCAATGAAATGTGTCAAAATTACTATGGTAGCAGGGAAGTGAACAATGAACAATGAACCTTTATTTTATAACGGTAAAAGTATTTGGTAACAGGACCAATTTTAAAACTTGCCGTTACTACCATTAAGCTAAGAACTACCATTGAACACTATCACAAACTAAACAACAGTTTCACACGAAAGTAAATAAAAGCTCACAGGCACAAACACTCTCTACACCACAGACACACATTCTACACCACACACATACACACAGAGACACACGCACATACTGCAGCACACGCAAATACACATAAACACACACACCAACGCACACACACACTACACAACATGCATACACACACTCACATGACCCCCCCCCCCCTTCTTCCCCAGAGCAACAGTGAGGTACAATTTCCATAGAAAAACAATGTAAAAATACAGTTCAACAAAGTGAGCCAAAGTAAGGCATATGCTCAGGGTGAAAAACCTAGCTGGCAGACTACGGTGGCAAAAGGTTAACCCTCTTAACCCAATGACCGCATTTCTAATCTTTTGGAGGCACTGTCTAACGACTATGTACCAGCTGTTGGAGATGGATTGATCATGATAATTCAAGGGCAGTACCAGATGAGCTTGACGCCTGAAGGTGCCAAGCTCATCTGGCACTACTCTTGAATTATCATGATCATTCAATCTCCTGCTGCAGGGTCCCAGGGCTAAATGGCTTAACTTTAGCAAAATAATTATATAAAAACATACCAAATTTTCATACGTCCATCTAAGCTCTCTCTCTCACACACACACACACAACACACACACAGATGCATGGTCATGCATGCATTCAACAGCCTATCGTGCAGTCATTTAAGCATGCATAATCAGCTGTAGCGATGACACAAAAAGCACTTACTCAAAATACGCAGAAATCCACTGTGGCCCAACAAAGGTGAAGGTCTTGTCTGGAAGGTCCCAGTCATCAAGGTCATTCACGTACACACGTCCAACCGCCAGTGGCCCAAACTGACCTGCAAACACACAATTTGTGTGCAAAGCTTTCAATACACCGAGTTCACACTTCACCCATATCATACTGAGGCTAAAAGCTTCAAATTTGTACACTGCCATATGCAAGCTACATTATAGATAGTACTTACAGATAAGGATATAGACCAACGACTTTAGTTCAAGGGTGGCGCCAAGCTATTCTGGCACTACCCTTGAACTATTTTAGTCAAACTTATTTTACACACTGGTGTATTCTGAATGATAAGGGTTAACCCCCTTGTGCATGCCACCACCAGTACTAAAAACAGGGTAGCCCATTTAGCCTGATGCACAACAGCAGGAGATGGATCAACCATGATAATTCAAGGGTAGTGCCAGATTAGCTTGGCCGCTGGTGGCACCAAGCTAATCTGGCACTACCCTTGAATTCTCATGGTTGATCCATCCCCTGCAAATGGTACATTGTCATTTGGTGACCTCCAACATTAGGGAAATGCAGCATTGGGGCTAAATGCTTTAAAAAATAAGTTTTCAACAGTTATCTAAACAAGCATATAGCAAACTAACCTTTGTAGTTGTAGACGAAGACGTCCTGGTGGCCAGGACTCTGGTTGTTGTCATTGATGTCAGCGATGGTGACAGTGAGAGTGTTGGTGCCGGTCTGGCTGCGGTTGTCGTTGGTGCCGTACATGTCCCACATCACGATGGGGATGAGGTAGTACTTCTGCTTTTCGCGGTCGAATGACATGTCTGTGGTGATTAGCGCTGATCCGTTGCTGCCGGCACTACCTGGTGACAAAATACGGCAGGTGCAGACGGTCAGCCCATTTTGCCAGATGCACTAAAGTATTGCAGGAGATGGACAACCATGATAATTCCAGGGTAGTGCCAATTCAAAGCTAATCTGGCACTACCTTTGAATTATCATGGTCAGTCAATCTCCTGCAACTGGTACATTGTCATCAATTAACACCTCAAAACTTTGGTTACAGTAGCCTCAGGGTTAACCCTTTTAACCCCACAGCTGCATTTCCAAACTTTTGGAGGCACTAAGGACTATGCACCAGTTGTAAAAGATGAATTGACCATGATAATTCCAGGGTAGTACCAGATGAGCTTGGCGCCTGAAGGCGCCAAGCTCATCTGGCACTACCCTTGAATAATCATGATCAATCTATCTCCTGCTGCAGGGTCCCAGGGCTAAATGGGTTAAATTATAGACAGTGAACTTATGCATATATAACAACGCTGGATGTTACAAATGTTGGGTATTAGGGTATGTCTTTTTCTTAACTCATTGTACCCTAAGGCTGAAATCCCCAAATTTTGCCGTTGTCCTCTGAAGACTGCATTGCAGTGCAGGACACAGATCGACAATGACAGTTCAAGGGCGTTGCTAAACATTATGTAATTTTTATCTAGTTACTTTGTCAGATTTTTCGATTTGCCCGCCAATGTCGTTATGGGCATGCTATTGAATTTGCCCCAAATGCAACTCATCTTAAAAAGTCTCTTCTATAAATATGGGATACTACATCTCCTGGCCTATTCTGATAGCCAGGATTACACTACAGGAGTAGTTGGGTTGACCGTGACTTGTGCGAGGCGACAAGCTATTCTGGCACGATCCTTGAACTAACATGGACTATCTACCTGTCTCCCTAAAGGAACCTTCAGAGAACAATCCACAATTTGGGATGGTTGTTGCTCCTATAGGAGCCAATCCTTTGTAACAGTTGTGCCAAAAATGATTTTTTTTTCTAAAATGTATTTTTTTGAAAACTACTTACCGATGGCATTACTATCTGGAATACACTCTATTGCCTATAGATTTCAGCAAAAGTTGTGTATAGCACACAACTGGGGAGGAGACACCGGGGATCCAAGCACTAGGACCCCGGGTGGCCTCCTCTTACTACCCTATCCCGGCGAGCACAGGGCGACCTCATCAGTTTCACACTTAGCCACAAGAGGCAAGCGGGGCAGGTGGGAGGGCCATCCGAGTAATGCCATCGGTAAGTATTTTTCAAAAAACTACATTTTAGAAAAAAAATTCATTTGTTTTTTCAAAATACATTACCGATGGCATTACTATCTGGAAGAATGGCGAACAGGCGGAGGGTGCCGCACCTAACCATAACCCAACCACTCCGCCGGCCCCATCG
Organism: Semisulcospira habei; assembly: GCA_036245525.1. Classification (NCBI taxonomy): domain Eukaryota; kingdom Metazoa; phylum Mollusca; class Gastropoda; family Semisulcospiridae; genus Semisulcospira; species Semisulcospira habei. The sequence continues at coordinate 167,796,716 of BTPG01000002.1, forward strand.
AGAGAGAACTCCCGACGATTTCAGCTATGACATACCCAAGACGCCAGCGGCGCTCGGAGGGAGTGCTGGGCCGCGGAGATGTCGCCCACTCGTGCCAGGGAGTCACGTTGGCCGGATAGGTCTCTAAGGTAGAAGCGTACGAAAGTGGAGTCTGAGCGCCAGCCACCCGCTGTCACAATATCTTTGACCGAGCAGTTGCGGTCCAGGGCTAGACTGGTGGCTACTGCTCTCACTTCATGCGCCCGGATTTGTAAGAGCTCAGCGCCGCGTGGGGAGAGGTCCTGGTAGGCTGACCTAATCACCCACCGCAGCCAGGATGACACGGTCTGGGCCGAGATGTCGTGTCTGCCCGCAGACAAAGGTAGGAAGAGGTGCGAGCGCCCCCGGCGTTGTGGCCTAGAGCGGCGCAGGTAAATCCTTAGCGCCCGCACTGGGTCCTGTTACCGCGATCCAGGGGAGAGGTCTGCTCCACGGAGGGGCCGTATAGTCAGCATCTGAGGGGCCGCCGCAGGGCGGCGGTTCTTGGCCAGGAAGGACGGATCGGGGAGCAGCTGTGCCGAGCTGTCGGACCGAAATTGCAAACAGGCTGGGAGCATCGAGAGCGCGTGAAGCTCGCTGACTCGGGACGCTGTAGCGAGAGCCAGAAGGAAACAGGTCTTCCGGGTCAAATCTGAGAACCGAGCCAAGGGGAGGGGTTCAAACCGGTCCGTATTCAACCACGTCAGTACCCAGGCAAGATCCCACCGGGGTACTAGGGAACGTGAAACCGGACGTCGGAGTTCAAAGTGAGCCAGTAAATCCGACAGGTCCTTGCAGGCGCCTGGGTCCGGAAGACTCAGGTGGCGGTAGGTGTCCGCGATCATAGCGCGGTAGCCCTTGATGGTGACCGGGGCTAAGCCTTGGTTGTCGAAGAGCCACAGGAAGAACTCCGCCAGTTGGTGGGAGGCTAGGCTAGTGGGAGGGAGTCCATGGGAGGCGCACCAGGTCTGAAAGACCCTCCACTTGCCTTCGTACACCTTCCTTGTAGAGAGTCTGCGGGCTGCTGCAATTGCCGCCACTGCAGCATCCGAGAAACCTCTAGCGGCGAGGGCTTGCCGGACAACCTCCAAGCGTGTAGGCGGAGGCGTTCCGGGCACGGATGGAAGAGCTGCTGACGGGGCTGCTTGAGCATCGTGGGAGGGGTAGGAAGCTCCAGGGGAGGGTCCGTCGCAAGCGCGAGGAGGTCCGTGGTCCAGCTCTTGGTCCAGTTGAAGGGGGCCACCAGCAAGAGGACCGCCGAGCATCCTAGAAGCTTCCGCAGCACCTTCGGAACGAGGACTGAAGGGGGGTAGGCGTAAGCAATCAGGCCGTCCCAAGGGATGGCGAGCGCATCCACTGCACAAGCGAGCGGATCCGGGACTGGAGAGACGTAGACCGGGAGCTGGTTGTTCCATCTGGTGGCAAACAGATCCACTAGCGGCGTTTCCCAGTGAAAGCAGATCAGGCGAAAAATGTCCGGGCGTAGGGACCACTCCGTGTGGAGCAACTGTCCGCGTCGAGACAGGGCGTCCGCAATCACGTTGAGGTGGCCGGGGATGTGGCGGGCTCGTACAGTAATGCCCCGATCCCTGCACCAGAGGAGAAGGTGGTACAGTAGAATGCAAAGGGAGGGTGAGTGAGTGCCCCCCTGATTCTGTATGTAAGCCACCACCGTCGAGTTGTCGGAGAGCATGAGGACTTCCTGATTGGCCAAGGTCTCCTGCCAAACGTCGAGTGCCAACCCAACTGCCTTCAGTTCCAGCCAGTTGATGTGTTTCCCTAACAGCTCCCGGGGCCAAACGCCCGAGGCCGAGAGAAAATCCGGTAACAGGTGTGCGCCCCAGCAGGCCTGGCTCGCATCTGTACAGAGAGACCACCGTGGCGGCGGGGAGTGTAGGGGCACCCCCGAAGCCAGCCAAGCGAGGTCCGCCCACCTCTCGAGGTGAGGACGAGCCAGAGGAGTGACTGGTACCAGATCCGACAGAGCGCCCGAGGAGGGTCACCAGTGAAGAAGGAGATGTAGCTGGAGAGGCCGAGCATAAAGTCTGCCCAAGGGAAGCAGGTCCGCAGCCGCACTGAGGAGGCCCAGGAGCTGAAGCCAGACCCTGGTGGTGAAGGAGGATCCCATCCCCATCGAAGTCGCTAAGTCGACAATCTTCTGCCGCCTGGCCAGAGGCAGGCGGACAAGGTTGAGGTCGGTCAGGAATTCCATCCCCAGATGTAGAAACCGTCGAGAGGGAGAAAGATCGGATTTCCCCAAATTGAGCAGGAAACCGAGATGACGCAGAAGGGAAAGCAGGGCATCTCTGTCCGTCTGGAGTGCTGCGGAAACCAAGTTGCGCAGTAGAAGGTCGTCCAAGTAATTGGAGGCCGGGCTCAGGGAGCGCTGACGGAAGTAGGCCATCACGGCGTCGAGCAGTCTCGTAAATACCCACGGACTGATGTTGAGGCCGAAAGGAAGGGCACAGAACTGGTAGACGATCCCCCCAAAGGCAAACCGAGACGACGGATGAATCGGGACGTGCAGATAGGTGTCTGACAGATCGAGGCTGATCGCGAAGTCCATCGGTCGGACGGCCGCACGGAGTGTCCTGGCCGTCTCCATCCTGAAACGAGGGGCCAAAATGAACTTGTTTAGCGCCGATAAGTCGATAACTGGACGCCACTTGCCGCCTGGTTTGGGGACTAGAAAGAGGCGGCTGTAGAACGCCGGAGAGTCCTGCCGCGCAACCACCTCTGTCGCCGCTTTGGTGAGGAGGGCCGCCACTTCCCCGCACAGAGCGTCTGCCTGTGTGCCGTCGAGCGGTTCCTGGGTCCACATGGGTGACCTGCGAAGAGGTGGAGGAGACAGGAACGAAAGTTGCAGGCCTGAGGTAACCGTGAAAAGAATCCAGGGGTCGTCCGGGAACAGCGATCTCCAAAGATCGTTGAAGAGCGACAGCCGCCTGCCGACAGGAGACCCGAGGACTGAGGGCGGGGGCGGTGGTGGGGGCGAGTCAATGAGCCCGACCGCGGCCCGATTTACGGGCGCCGCGGGGCCAAGAAAGGCGAGGGGCGGGGCCGGCCTGAGGAGCCTGGAAAGGACGGGCCCGACCTCGCGAAGATCCGACTGGAAGAACGGAGGGCCTGAAAGACCGCCGGGCACGACCCCCGGCCGGGCGGGGGGCGCGAAAGCGGGTCGAGGCTGGGTTAGATGCCGGCTTGGGCCACAAGTCCTTGGAAGATTCCTTTATGGTCTGCCAAGTGTCGCCGAACAGCTGAGGACCACCTAAGGGGGCTTGACGGAGCTGGGTCTTCACTGACAAGGGAAGGTCCGAGCAGAGGCGCAAAAGGGTATCCCGCCTCCAGAGGTCGCAATTGGCAGCTGCTGCCATGGCGTTGGCGGAGGAATGGTAGGCGGCCCGGTTGGCCGCTATCAGGATGGACTGCACGTCACGGAGCGGGGACTGAACCTCCAGGTCCCAAGTATTCTGTAGGCACTGCAGAGCTGCCTGGGTAGCCAGCTCCAAGAATCCCGAACACGCCAGCGAGTTCCGCGCTAAGGAGGCGATCCTGTCGAGAGGCCGAGGCCAAGAGTTCTGGACAAGCCTGCGGCCGCCCGCCTGCACTAAGGCCGCCGCATCCACCGCTGGAAGAGGTATGGCGAAGGCTTGGGAGTGTCCAGCGTACCAGGTCTGGCGGAAGCTCAAGTTGATTCCCACAGGCCAACGAGCGGCGGTAAAGTATCCCGTGTCGCCGAAAGCGTCGTTTCGCAGCTGGGCGGAGAAAGCATCAGTGAGGTCTCGAAAGCCGGCTGGCTGCGGGAGGGACTTGCGGCGCTTGACTTGCCTCTGCGCGTCGACCATGGCCGAAGCTTGTCTCTTCGGAGGAGGCGAAGGCGGACAGAAGTCGGGAGGTAGGTACTTGGCGATAAGCCTGGATGCCTCACCCAGGGCGTGGACCGTCTGCGATCTGAGCGATGGGCCGGCGACGTCTGACGAGGCAGAGGCCGACGAGACAGCGGAAAGGCGGGACGGAGATCCAGCCGCCGAGTCCTGCAAGAAGATCGCCGAGGCCGAGTCCGTCGGATGAAGGCTGAGGACGTCCGGTTCCAAAAACTGATCCTCTCGCGGAAAAGACGAAAGAGGCGAGCGGCTACGAGAGCGCCGCACCGCCGCACGCGAGGTAGACGTAGCCGCCCGCGACGCACGCAGAGAGGGGCGCCGCGGCGACGGAGGGACCGTGGCAAAACGACGGTCCACCTCGAAGTCGGGATCCGCACGCGGAAGCCGACGTGAGTGGCGTAGCCGCGATCGGAAAACCGACGAAGTGGTTTGGTCACCCCTGGCCCGCCTGGGAGAACCGGTGCGGGGGGGGGGGGGGGGGGGGGGGGGGACCGCAAAGTGTCTCTCCTAGCCCGCTCAGGAAAGGCGGAGCGGGGAGGGGACGAATACCGGGCATGCGGCCCCACGTCCAACGCCTCGGAACGTGGAGGATGCGCGACGATGTCTCACCGGGCCCGCCTGGTCGATACGGGGCGGGTCAGTCTAGGGTCACGCCAAGCCCGCTCAGGAAAGGCGGAGCGGGGAGGGGACGATCTATGAGCCCGCGGCCCCAGCTCCGAAGCCTCGGAGCGAGGGGGACGAGGGTCCGAGTCCCACCGGGCCCGTCTGGTCGATACGAGATGGGGGGGGGGGGGGGGGGGGGGACAGTCTAAGGTCACGCCAAGCCCGCTCAGGCGAAGCGAAGCGGGGAGGGAACAATTTATGACCACGCGACCCCCGCTCCGACGCCTCGGAGCGTGGGGGGCGAGAGTCAACCTCACCCCGGGCCCGCCCAGGCGAGACGGGGCGGGCGGGCGGGGGGGGGGGGGGGGGGGGAAGAAAGCGAAGCATGCCGGGCCCGTTCAGAAAACACAGAGCGTGGAGGCAGCATTATTAACGGTCTCGAGTCACGTTCCGAAGCCTCGGTGCGTGAGTGAGAGCTTTTCTTATCACGTTTTCTCTCTTTCTTATGTTTGCGTTCAGTCACCCGCCCCCGCTCCGGACACCTAGAGCCGGGGGTGGCCGACGAACGCTCAGCTCTCCCAGACCGCTCGCCCGAAGCAGAGCGGGGGGTGGGAAACGATATGGGGCTCAAGCCACGCGCTAACGAAGCAGAGCGTGGGGAGCGTGACTCCGAAACTCGCCTACCCTGCTCTGAAGACTCGGAGAGGGGAGGGAGAACCTGCGAGGTAACGGTACAGGAAGGGGACTTACCTGTGGGCCGGACAGCCCGAACGACGGAGCGGAGAGGAGCCCGAAGCGCCGAGGGAATGTGACGTCCACCCGTGGAGGATCACCGGGGAGACAGAAGCGGGCGGGGGGGGCCGGTCACGTCTGTAGAAGTCCCACATGCGCGACCACCGGTCTTCCGTCCAAGCGGCGCAAACGTCACACGTTCCATCCGAAGAACAGCCCGAACACGGCAAGCAAGAGTCGTGTGCATCGTCTGCATCGTCCGGCCACTGTAAGTCCCCGCAGGGAGGCAAGTCTTCAACACAGACGAAGCCATAAGGCTGTAGGCCAACTACGCAGGCGAAGAAAAGTCAACCGTGCACAAACACAACAGGGCACAAGTCACGTGCGTCGTCGAACCCCAAGGCCAAGCCAAGAGTGAAGCTCACAAAGTCAGAGCCGGTAAAAACCGGTCTGCGCACAGTTCACAACTAGTCCAAGCAAAAAAATGGAAAAGCCACGAATGTAGTGAGTCCAGGGCTGAATCGAAAGACTCCAATTCAAGCCCAAAGTCAAATAATCACTGAAGCCGAAAAAACCCGTAGAACGGAGAAAGGCAAAAACTCGACCGTCCCCGGTCGAGCTATGAGTGAAACTGATGAGGTCGCCCTGTGCTCGCCGGGATAGGGTAGTAAGGGGAGGCCACCCGGGGTCCTAGTGCTTGGATCCCCGGTGTCTCCTCCCCAGTTGTGTGCTATACACAACTTTTGCTGAAATCTATAGGCAATAGAGTGTATTCCAGATAGTAATGCCATCGGTAATGTATTTTGAAAAAACAACTAAACATTTGGCTGTCTATAAAGCTTTTTGTTGTGACAATTCCTGCAGGAAAAGTCACAACAAAGCGAGACCCACAGCCGAAGGCCTAAAGCAAAAGACGTACCCGAGTTAAATCGGAACTTGAATTCTTGACAAGATGGTTTGGCCGAACACGGACATGTAGCTGATCCATCAGTACACCTAGGCTCGGCGAACCCAAAAGGAGGCCCAAATGGTGGACCGTCTGGATCGTAACCGAGAACGGTCTGTACCTCCCTCCCTGGGGTAGCTGGCAAGTTCTCTGTCACGCGAGGCTGGTAGTCCTGCAGGAATTTGGGGTAGTTGTCGTTAATATCATCCAGATTGACTGTGAGGGTGGCTGTGCCGGTCAGAGGTGGGCTGCCTGTAGAAGGAAAAGGAGCAGACAATGTGATAAATGAGAAAGAAAGTGTAAAATCCTGCAAGAGGCATAGATACTCATGAGCCCCTGCAGTTGCTGTGGCTCATGCAAATCTACACCTCTTGCTTGATTCATTTGCATCTATGTCAGCACAAGTCAAAGGTGGACTGCCTGCAGGCATGGCAGGAAAAAAATTATGGAAAGCTGATCATTCCTACAAAGGGCATAGATCCTCATGATCCCCCATAACAGCAGGGGCTCATGAAGACTGATACTTCATGCTGATTTCAATTTCCATGACCGCTTTTACAGCTGAGGAATCTGTAGTGATAACCTGAAATTACATATACACATGCATAGAAAAAGCCTGGACAAACATGCGATATCACATGTCTGTTTGGGGCTTTTAACCCCTTTGCTGCTGAGAAAAAGTGAACACGATCCAACTGCAAGAGACATGTGACTGCGGAACTCTATGCTTCTTGCTGAGACCACTTTGTGTCCATGTTTTGGGATGGTTTTGGCTTTTGGTCGCTGAATGAACAAAGAGTTCAAAAACAAAAATGTATTTTTCTTTAAAATGATTTTTTTTTTAAAAAAATACTTACCGATGGTATTACTAATGGAAATAGTTTTTAGCTAGTCTAATTTTAGCCCAAAATTTGTTGTGTACAATTATGGTTGTGATGGCAGGAGTGGGGCGCCATAGACTGGGCAGAAGCCAGGTTAGCCTCCCTTCCGGTTCAACCACGCATGTGCTCCGCGCTTCCCTCTTCAGTTTCTTAGCAGACCAGCGGCAAGCGGGGCAGGTGGGAGGGACCTCCGAGTAATACCATCGGAAAGTATTTTTCCAAAAAATTCATTTTAAAGAAAAATACATTTGTTTTCTCAAAACACATTACCGATGGTATTAGTACTATTACTATATAGAAGAATCCCAAAGAGGAGGCGCGTGCCGCTATAACCCCTACCCCTGCCATCGCCCTACTCTAGTGGCCCTCCCCAAGCAACCTCCCTCTAATTTTAGCAAAGATAGTTACGGCGCCCAAGGCGCCTGGAGGGAGTGTTGCACCGCCACGATGTCTCCCACCAGCGAAAGGTTTTGGCGCTGGCTGGAGAGGTCCCTCAGGTAGAAGCGCGCAAAGGTGGTCTCCGCTCGCCAGCCCACAGCCACCACAATGTCTTTGACAGCACAGTTGCGGTTGAACGCTAGGCTTGCAGCCATGGCTCTGATCCCGTGCGCCCTGATGTGCAAGCGTTTGGCTGTGAGAAGAGCCAGGTCCTGGTAGGCTGACCGGATCACCCACCGAAGCCAGGAGGATATCGTCTGGGCTGAGATGTCATTTCTACCTGGGGTCAGAGGAAGGAAAAGGCGGGTGCGTCCCCTGCGTAGCGGCTTGGTCCGGCGCAGGTACACACGTAAGGCTCGCACCGGGTCTTGTTGTCTGGACTCACGGGTGGAACCTGGGTCTCTTAATGGTTAAATCGTAACCAGTTGAGGGGCAGCCAAAGGAGATCTGGTCTTGGCTAGGAAGGCCGGGTCGGGCAGCAGCTGAACTGAACCGTCCGTTCTGAACTGCAGACAGTCGGGGCGTGCCGAAAGGGCGTGCAGCTCGCTGACCCTGGAGGCAGAGGCGAGGGCCAAGAGGAAGCAAGTCTTCCGCGTCACATCTGGTAGTATTGCTGACTGGATGGGCTTGAAGCGAGGCGAGTTGAGCCAAGTAAGCACCCAAGGCAGGTCCCATCTAGGCACCAAGGAACGCAGAGTGGGATGCTGTAGACCGAAATGGTCCATCAGGTCGGCAAGGTCTTTGCAGGCACCGGGGTCGGGCCGTCCCAGATGTCTGTATGTGTCCGCAATCATGGCCAGGTAACCTCAAATGGTGATGGGCGCTAGGTGCTGGTCGGAGAACAGCCAGAGGAAGAACTCCGCCAGCTGAGGAATTGTCAATTCGGTGGGGGAGAGGCGTCTGTCGTCGCACCAGGAGCAGAGGACCCTCCACTTGCCTTCGTAAACTCGTCTGGTCGAGGTTCTGCGAGCTGAAGCGATCACGTCCACTGCCGCACGCGAGAAGCCTCTAGTGGTGAGGGCTTGCCTGACAACCTCCAGGCGTGGAGGAGATGCTCTGGACATGGGTGGTAAACCGCACAATAAGGTTGCTTGAGCATCGTGCTTGGGGTGGGGAGCGTCAGCGGGGGGGGGGGGGGGGGGGGGGGGGGCGTCGCGAGGTTCAGGAGGTCGGTGGTCCACGACCTGGTCCAGCAGAACGGCGCCACCAGGAACAGAATCGTGTTGCACCCTCTCAGCTTGAGGAGAACCTTGGGGACTAGCACCGTCAGCGGGTAGGCATAGGCGACCAGACCGTGCCAGGGGATGGAGAGAGCGTCCACTGCCCAGGCCAGGGGATCTGGAATTGGAGAGACGAATAGAGGGAGCTTCCGATTCCATCTCGTGGCGAAGAGGTCGATCATGGGTGTCTCCCAGGCTGCGCCGATCATCCGGAAGATGTCTGGATGCAGCGACCACTCGGTATGCAGAAGCTGACCTCGTCAGGAGAGGGAGTCGGCTAGGACATTCAGGTGATCCGGAATGTAATGGGCACGGTCCTCGCACCACCGAAGTACCTGGTAGAGGAGGATGCAGAGGGAGGGAGAACGGGTCCCGCCTTGCTTCTGGATGTAGGCGACGACCGTGGAGTTGTCTGACAGTACTAGAAGCTCCTGATGTCGGAGGCGATGTTCCCACACAAGGAGGGCTTGCCAGACCGCCTTCAGTTCCAACCAGTTGATGTGTCTGGGCAGCGACTCCCGGGGCCACAGTCCGGAGGAAGTCTCGAACGACGGCAGGAGGTGAGCTCCCCAACCGGAGAGGCTCGCGTCGACGCACAGGGAGAGGGTGGGGGGGGGGGGGGGGGCGGCGAGAACAGCGGCACTTCCGTCGCAAGCCAGGAAGGATCCGCCCAGCTCAGTAGGTGAGGACGGATCAAGGCTGTGACCAGAACCGGAGCGTCGAGGGCCGTCGACGGACGCCAGTGCAGGAGGAGGTGCAGTTGCAGAGGACGGGAATAGAGACATCCCAAGGGTAGCAGATCTGCTGCTGCGTTCTGCAGTCCCAGAAGCTGCAGCCACTGCCTGGCCGGGAGCGTCGTCATCTGAGAAACCTGCCACGCTAAATTCGCCAACTTCTGGATGCGTTTCTCCGGGAGCCGGACGATGTTGAGGTCGGTGTGGAACTCCATACCCAGGTGCACGAAGTGGCACGCTGGCACGAGGTAGGACTTGTCGAAGTTGACCAAGAAGCCCAGAACTTCAAGGAGGCGGAGAAGGGCATCCCGGTCCTCCATCAGGGCGGACTCGGACTGGTTCCTCAAAAGCAGGTCGTCTAAGTAGTTTGAGGTGGGACTCGTGGATGTACGACGGGCTCTGGCTACCACAGCATCCATAATCCGAGTAAACACCCAAGGGCTGAGGTTGAGGCCGATGGGAAGAGCTCGGAACTGGTAGACCACTTCCTGGAACGCAAATCGTAGGTAACGTCTGGAGGCTGGGTGTATGGGTACGTGAAAGTACGCATCCGAGAGGTCCAGGCGGACAGCAAAGTCCAACGGCTGCACGGCGGAATGAAGGGCCCGGGCAGTCTCCATGCGGAAAGATGGAGCAACGATGAACTTGTTGAGCGCCGAGAGGTCTATGACTGGGCGCCACCTGCCGCCAGGCTTGGGTACCACGAAGAGCCGGCTGTAGAACGCTGGGGAGTCGTGTCGCACCACCACCTCCGTGGTAGACTTCTGCAGCAAGGCAGCTACTTCGGCGCTGAGGGCCTCGGCTCTGGTCTGGTCTGACGGCACCGCCGTCCACAACGGCGAGCAGCGCAGGGGGGGGGGGGGGGGGGGTGGAGACTGAAAGGAGATCAGGAGTCCATCGGCTATCGTTGATAGAATCCACGGGTCGTCCGGTAGAAGAGCTCGCCACACGTCACTGCGAAGCGCTAGCCTCCCGCCGACAGCAGACCCGGAAGAGGCCGGCGGGGGACGAGGCAGGCAGTCACTGGGCCCTACCCCGCCCGGGACGCCAGGCAGGCCTGGGCCAGGACCGAGCAGGGGGCGCAGGGGCGGGGCCTGTAGAAGGGCGGGTGCGGGGGAAGGCTGGAGGTCTGGGGGAAAGACGTCCACCTCTGGTAGGGGGGCGAGAGCTGGGTATGGAAGCCCGCAGGGAGCGACCCGGAGCCTTGCGGGGGACTCGAAAGGGAGCTGTAGTGGCGCGGCTGGGCCAGGAGTCCTTGTTCGCTTCCTTAACAGCAAGCCAGGCGGGGCCGAACAGGAGCTCTCCTCCGAGGGAACCTGACGAAGCTACGTCTTGACATCCGCCGGGATGGAGCAGAGGCATAGAACCGCATCGCGTCGAAACAAGTCGCAGTTGACAGCCGCTGCCATCGCATTGACGGAGGTGTGGTAGGCCGCGCGGTTCCCAGAGTCCGCCAGCGCTAGCAGGTCCCCGAGCAGAGAAGACAACGAAGGGTGCCAGGCGTCTTCTATCCGACGAACGATGGCTTGCGTCGCCAGATCTAGGAAACCCGCTGCAGCCAGGGCGTTCCGAACAAGTGTCGCTGTTTGTTCCACGCCGGGAAGGAGAGACTGACGTAAGGTAGCACCAGCGAAAGACACCGCCGGAGGGGGGGGGGGGGGGTCCACCTTAGGCAGAGGGCAGGAGAAATTCTGAGAGTGTCCTGCGTACCAAGATTGCCGAAAGGAGATATCCACACCTGCCGGCCACCTGGAGTCCGAGAAGAAGCCGGCAGAACCGCAGCGACCCTGCGAGAGATGAGTGGAGAATGCTTCACAAAGGTCTTTGAAGCCCGGCGGCTGGGGGAGAGACTTGAACCGCTTGCCCTGACGATCAGCATTGACGAAGGCGGAGGCCTTCCTCTTGAGCGGGGGGGGGGGGGGGGGGGGGGGGGGGGAGAGGGGGGGGGGAAGGGGGGCAGTGATCCGCGGGGAGGTAGTCTGCAATAATGTGCGCCGCTTCATCCAGTACCCGAAGAGTCTCCAACCTGTGACCTATGGAAGACGGCTATAGCTCCTCATCGTCAGACGAGAGGACGGGCATGTCGGGGCTGGTCTCTCGCAGGAGGGCTGATACTGACTCCGCAGGGTACAGGCTGAGAGCATCATCCTCTGCCGGCACAGTGCAGGGGGCTGCATCTACTACCTGACGAGGAGCGAGATTCACCGCGTTGTCTTCCTGGGAGATGGCCGTAGCCTTAGGCGACGAGCTTCTCACAGCAGGGTGGTGTCGAGGGAGCCGCAGGGAAGAATGGTCCCGCGAAGAGCTCCGCGACGAGAATGACGCACATCGAGGTCTGCGGTGTCGCTGCACACAGTCGTGGCAGAAAGCACTGCGCTGTCTGGTGTCTGGAGCGGTAGCGGCGACAAGACACCGACCATCGACACCGGCGCGATGCTGAACTATGGGCTGAGTCGTACCTGGACCGCACTCGTGGGGGTCAGCTAGAAGCTGAGTGGCGGGAAGAATCTCTCTGGCGCGTCGACTTGTCCCTGGAGCACGACCAACAACGAGAGGAGGGAGAGCGCTCACGGTGTACACGGGGCGGGCAGTCTCGGGGCGAAGCTGGGCCGCGCCTCAGGCTACGTGTCCAGGAGCGGGAGCATGAACGCCAAGCAAGTCTGTCTAATCTAGGTGTGGGTCCTGTGTCGGTGCGCTGAGGAAACGAGTTGTTCAGCAGTGGCGGACGAGGAGGGGGGCACGATAGGTCCATGTAGTGGAGAGTGCCGGTCCCTGACCTGGTGGGCTACAGCCTTCGGTGTTTCCACGACATCCACCGGAGCTGCGGCTTGTGCCTGTTTCTCTTCTTGTGACTGGGAAGCCATCACCGTGTAGCGACCACTCGACGGGACTGTGGTGGATACCGGTGTTTTCACTAGAGGCTTAGCTGGCGGGCCTCGCCGATCCGTAACCGCACAGCGACCACTCGATGGGACTGTGGTGGATGCCGGTTTTTGAGCTCGCGCTCGCAGCCGAGGCCACGGAGCCGGAGGCTCTACCACTCGGTAAGGGCCACTCGATGGGTCTGTGGCGTGTACCGGGGATGGATCGGAACTCCGTGCTGGGGTCGGTCGTTTTCGGCCGTAGAAGCTCAGGAGTTGTGTCCACTGCTCTTCCGGCCATGGGGCGCAGACCGGGCACGGGTTGGTAGAGGCACATCCGGAACAGGTCAGGCAAAAGGAATGTCCGTCACTTGGCCACTGGAACTGCCCACATCGCGTGCAGGTGCGGACTTGCCAACTGCAACACAAAGGGAACAATGACATTCGAGTGAGCGTGCCCAGTGGGCACGCAAAAACGAAACCGCGCTTGAGCAAAAATTTCGATAACCGGCTTATGCCGAGGCCCAGTGCTCTGACCCACACCCCTGAGCGCCTGGCGTAGGCCAAACTGAAATCTTTACCTCGCCATTCGAAGAAGAGGGACCAACCAAACAGGCCAAGACCAACCAACCACGTGGAGGGCAGGCGACCAGGCATAGAGACTGCTCGAACCGTCGCAGGTCGGAGACACGAGTCCACGCAGGAATCGTAGGGCCGAAGGGGAGACGCAAGGAACGCCGCCACACACCAACACTCCGGGGCTCATCCTGCGTAATGCCGAGAGTCCAAAACGATGAGCGAAAACACCAGTCACAGCTCTCCAAGCACACAGTCAAAAACCTGAACCGGCGCTAAAGGCTAGCGCATGCCAGAACCGGCCACACCAAGGGCGAAGCCACAAAGTCAGAGCAGCCACAAGACGCGTGAAAACAGTTAACCGGCGCCGCTGAAGGCTAGCCCTAAAGTCACAAACACACACTGCAGAGGAAGTCCAACACGAAAGCGTCCGAGCCTAAGCCACAAGGCGAAGGGCAACACAGCAGTGCAACGACCGGTTAACAGGCTCAAATTCAAATGAAGCATAGAGTCACGACGTACACAACCGCACAGCAACTAGCAAAGAAACTGACTGAAGTGGGAAGCGCGGAGCACATGCGTGGTTGAACCGGAAGGGAGGCTAACCTGGCTTCCGCCCAGTCTATGGCACCCACTCCTGCCATCACGACCATAATCGTACACAACAAATTTTGGGCTAAAACTAGACTAGCTAAGAACTATTTTCATATAGTAATACCATCGGTAATGTGTTTTGAGAAAACAAATGTACATGCAGAGGCATGGAAATAGTTACTCCAGTGTTTTTGTTCAAACAGGTACAATTATCACCTGCTGATTTCCAAATGGCCATTTGCACACTTCTATTTTTAACTCTTAAACTCCCAGAACTAAATGAATTCCATTCTGTAGAATGGAAGTCATTTAGTTCTGGGAGTTTAAGAGTTAAGGCTAAGGAGTCTCTTTTATGTGTGATCAATCAGACATTTGTATCAATTTCATATGGGTGGTAATGTGTTATAAATGCATCACCTATGACAGTTTACAGGTAGTGTCTGATCAGCTTTGAGCTAAGCTTGAGCTTCAGCTGTCAAGTCTGATCCATTTCCCACTGTAGTGTTCGTATGAGTGATTGTTTAAAGCAACAACACCCCACAACTGACCTTTATCAATGGCAAGAATGGTGAGAACATGCTGAGGTGTCGTCTCCCGATCCAACTTGCGCCTCGTCCTAACCTCACCCGTTGTAGCGTTGATGAAGAAGAATCGTCGTCTGTCTGAATTGCGGTCAATTGAGAATCTGCAAGCACAGGTAAAGCAGTTATCTGACAGCTGAAAGTCTGAAAACAATTTCAATTCACTTCAGTGCAGTTCATTAAAGATGGGATCTTTGTGCTCAGAAAAACCTATACCTTCTCCACTCAATCTCTACAAAATATTTCCACATTTCCTTTTCATATCATACCAACACCCTTCTTATTAATTATGGATCTCTCAAATCCATTTTTAAGTCTGAGCTGTACTTTTGCAGACTAAATTACAATTTAGGATACAGAATGCTCATGACAATTCAAGGGTGGTGCCAGAATAACTTGATGCCCACAAGCGCCAAACTATTCTGGCACCATCTTTAAACTATCATGGTCTATCCACATCTTGCTCAGAGGTGCCACACTGTTTTGGCACCACCACTGAACTGTTATAGTCAATCCACATCTTGATCAGAGGCACTAAGCTATTCTGGCGCCACCCTTGAACTGTCATGGTCGATCCATATATGGTTGTAGCATATCATACCAAAATAAGTCTTCAACTTACTCAAATTGCGCGTTGAATCCAGAATCAGCATCGGTAGCAGTGAAAGTTGTCAGCACCGTGCCTGGTGCTACATCCTCTCGTTTTGTGATGCTCGTGTCTTTAGGGACAATCAGTGGCGCATTGTCGTTAAAATCCAGCACGGTGATTTCCACGTAGCAGGTTGCCGTGTGCTTGATGTCTTCATCTCGAACAGTGACCGTCAGGTTAAAGAAGCGCTGGTTTTCATTTTCATAATCCACTTGCTGGAAAGGTGGAAAAAGATAAAACAGGGGGAATGTAAGTCATCTGAGGACTTATGTCAACAAGTTCACGGAACATCTAAACTTTCTCTAATATACTCATGAGCAAAAGAAATGTGACATTTTCTTAACCCATAGCATACTGAGGCTAAAAGCTTCAAATTTGTACACTGCCATATGCAAGCTACATTATAGTACTTACAGATAAGGATATAGACCAACAGCTTTAGTTCAAGGGTAGTGCCAGAATAGCTTGGCGCCTAGAGGCGCCAAGCTATTCTGGCACTACCCTTGAACTATTTTAGTCAAACTTATTTCACACACTGGTGTATTGTGAATGATAAGGGTTAATCAAAGTGTTTCTGACGATCCCAACTTCTTCAGCTAGTAAGTATACAAGTCAGCCTCAGTATATCCGATACCTGGAAGCCATAACGTTACACTGCGGTCAAATGAGAATCTGTAAAGTGGTGCTTAACTTATGTAGGCACTTGAAGAAAATACAAAAAGTAAGTAAAAGGACATAGAGCAAATGTCAGCATTTGCTGGTCCATGCATAGATGTACTCAGGTGAACTAAGGCCAACATAAACCGTAGAAACCTTTGCTTAATGGTTGCAGTGGGCCCATGCACAGCCATGCGCTGGCCCACTGCAGCTGTTGTGAGCCCGAGGACCTTTGCCTATGGGCAGAGATCTGTCCATGATATGTCTACTTCCATGGTACTCTTGAGCAGATAATACTGAGGCTGTGTCCTCAAATATTATGGAATTAGGAATGGAATTAGGTGAATTAGCACACAACACAAACTACAGTTTCTGTAAATACCTAAACCCATTTAACCCCTGCGCCCTACAGTAGGAGATAGATCAACCATGATAATTCAAGGGTAGTGCCAGATTAGCTTGGTATTACTGGCCCCACCCTTGGATTATCATGGTCAATCGATCTCCTGCAGCTGGCACCTCCAAAATTGAGGAAACATGGTCCTGAGGTTAAATGGGTTAACCCTTTGGCTGTCTGCAGTGCTTTTTGTCACAATGACTCTTGCAGAAATCACCTTGACAAAAAACAGCGAGGGCATTGAGGGCACCTTGACAAAAAAACCGCAACAGGCAGCTAAAGGGTCAACCCTCTGGGCGGTAAAAAATACCTTGTAAACTTGGATGCTGCCTTCATTGTTGATGGTTTCCACCTTGAAGTAGGTTGTGTCAGATACGCTGTAGTACAGTTTGGGCAGCTCGTCGCGGTCTGTTGCTACCACAAGCATCACCTGTTCCTGCGGTATCAGGTTTTCAGACATCGTCTCTCTGCAAGAAAAATGAATTTTTC
The DNA here is from genome assembly GCA_036245525.1 of Semisulcospira habei. Taxonomy (NCBI): domain Eukaryota; kingdom Metazoa; phylum Mollusca; class Gastropoda; family Semisulcospiridae; genus Semisulcospira; species Semisulcospira habei. The sequence continues at coordinate 167,812,976 of BTPG01000002.1, forward strand.
TCTAAAATAATTTTTTTTCGAAAAATACTTACCGATGGTATTACTAATAGGAATGGTTTCTTAGCTAGTCTAATTTTAGCCCAAAATTGTTGTGTACGAGTATGGTCATGATGGCATGTGAGGGGCGCCATAGCCTAGGCGGTAACCCGAGTAGCCTCCCTTCCAATCCAACCACGCATGTGCCCAGCGCTTAGTAGCTCAGTCAGTTTCTTAGCGGACCAGCAGCAAGCGGGACAGGTGGGAGGGTCCTTCGAGTAATACCATCGGTAAGTATTTTTCGAAAAAATTTATTTTAAAGAAAAATTAATTTCTTTCCTCAAAACACATTACCGATGGTATTACTAATAGGAAGAATCCCGAAGAGGAGGCGGGTGCCGTAATAACGCCCCTAACCCAACCCGTAGAGGCTACTAGAGTCGCCCCCTTAAGCAACCTCCCGATAATTTTAGCAAAGATACTTACGGCGCCTAGGGCGGTGGGAGGGAGTGTTATGCCGCCACGATGTCTCCTACCAGCGACAGGTTTTGGCACTGGCCGGAGAGGTCCCTCAGGTAGAAGCGGGTGAAGGTAGTCTCCGCTCGCCAACCCACGGCCGCCACAATGTCTTTGACAGCACAGTTGCGGTCGAATGCAAGGCTTGCGGCCATGGCTCTGATCTCGTGCACCCTGATGTTCATGTGTTTGGCTGCATCAGGGGCAAGGGCCTGGTAGGCAGATCGTATCACCCACCGGAGCCAGGAGGATATCATCTGGGCTGAGATGTTCTGTCTACCTGGGGACAGAGGGAGAAAAAGGCGGGTGCGTCCCCTGTGTAGCGGCTTGGTCCGGCGCAGGTACACGCGTAAGGCTCTCACCAGATCCTGTTGTCTGGACTCACGGGTGGAGCCTGGGTCTCTCAATGGTTGAATGGTGAGCAACTGAGGGGCAGCCAAAGGTGATCGGGTCTTGGCTAGAAAGGCCGGGTCGGGTAGTAGTTGAATCGAACCGTCTGTCCGGAACTGCAGACAAGCAGGGCGGGCTGAAAGGGCGTGCAGCTCGCTGACCCTGGAGGCTGACGTGATGGCCATAAGGAAGCAGGTCTTCCGCGTCACATCTGGTAGTCTCGCCAACTGGATCGGCTCGAACCGGGCCGAGTTGAGCCAAGTGAGGACCCAAGGCAGGTCCCATCGCGGCACCAGGGAGCGAAGTGTAGGACGCTGTAGACCGAAGTGGGCCATGAGGTCGGCAGGTCTTTGCAGTTCCCCGGGTCGGGACGACCCAAGTGTTGGTACGTGTCAGCGATCATGGCGAGGTAGCCACGGATGGTGATCGGCGCTGAACGCTGGTCTGTGAACAGCCAGAGGAAAAAGTCCGCCAGCTGAGGAAACGTCAAATTCGTGGGGGAGAGGTGCAGGTCGTTACACCAGTCGCACAGGACTCGCCACTTCCCTTCGTAGACTCGTCTGGTCGAGATTCTGCGGGCTGAAGCGATAGCTTCCACTGCCGCACTAGAAAAGCCTCTAGAGGTGAGGGCTTGCCGCACAATCTCCAGGCGTGAAGGAGGAGCCGCTCAGGGCACGGGTTGTACAGGGCCTGCCGTGGTTGCTTGAGCATCGTGCGTGGGGTGGGAAGCCGCAGAGGAGGGGCCGTGGCGAGGTTCAGGAGGTCGGTGGTCCACGACTTGGTCCAGCAGAACGGGGCCACCAGGAAGAGTATCGCGTTGCACCCTCTGAGCTTGAGTAGGACCTTGGGGACGAGCACCGTCGGCAGGTAGGCGTAGGCAACCAGGCCATCCCAGGGAATGGAGAGAGCGTCGACTGCGCAGGCAAGCGGGTCTGGAATTGGTGATACGAAGAGGGGAAGCTGGTGATTCCACCTCGTCCCGAACAGGTCGATCATGGGGGGCTCCCAAGCTGCGCCGATCATCCGAAAAATGTCTGGGCGAAGCGACATTCGGTATGGAGAAGCTGGCCGCATTGCGAGAGGGAGTCGGCTAGCACATTCAAGTGTCCCGGGATGTGTCGTGCCCGAAGGGTGATGTCCCGATCTTCGCACCAGCGGAGCACCTGGTAGAGGAGGATGCAGAGGGAGGGAGACCGGGTCCCGCCCTGCTTCTGTATGTAGGCGATGACTGTGGAGTTGTCCAAGAGTACAAGGAGCTCCTGGTGTCGTAGACGGGGTTCACACACGAGTAGGGCTTGCCATACCGCCTTCAGCTCTAACCAGTTGATGTGACAGGTCCCTAGCTCCGGGGGCCAGACGCCAGAGGCAGTCGCGAAAGACGGGAGCAGGTGAGCGCCCCAACCGGAGAGACTTGTGTCAACGCAGAGGGACAATAAGGGGGGGGGGGGGGGGGAGGCGAGTACAGGGGAATGCCCATGGCGAGCCAGCTTGGGTCCACCCAGCGAAGGAGATGAGGGAGGAGAATCGGTAGCACTGGAACCGGAGCCTCTAGGTCGGCCGTCAACGGTCGCCAGTGGAGGAGCAGGTGTAGCTGCAGCGGGCGGGAGTAGAGACGCCCTAGGGGGAGCAGGTCCGCTGCCGCGCTCATCAGTCCCAGGAGTTGAAGCCACTGTCTGGCGGGAATCGTCGTCTCCTGAGCCACCTGCCGCGCAAGGCTCGCCAACTTCTGGATACGCTGTTCCGGTAGCTGGACGCTGTTGAGGTCGGTGCGGAATTCCATCCCCAGGTGAACGAAGCGGCGAGACAGTGTGAGATCTGACTTGCCCGCGTTGACCAGAAAACCCAGTCTGTCGAGGAGCAGGAGCATCGCATCTCTGTCCTCCTTCAGGGCAGAGCCGGACTGGTTTCTCAGAAGAAGGCCGTCGAGATAGTTCGATGTGTGGGTGAAGACCCACGGGCTGAGGTTGAGGCCAAAGGGTAGCGCACGGAACTGGTAGACCACGCCCTCGAAGGCGAAGCGAAGATAGCATCTGGAGGCGGGGTGCATGGGAACGTGAAGATACGCATCTGCCAGGTCCAGGCTGACGGCAAAGTCCATGGGCTGCACCGCGGAGTGAAGGGTCCGGGCGGTCTCCATGCGGAAGGACGGTGTGACTATGAACTTGTTGAGCGCCGAGAGGTCTATGACGGGATACAACTTGCCACCCAGCTTGGGCACCATGAAGAGCCGGCTGTAGAATGCTGTGGAGTCGTGTCGCGTCACCACCTCCGTGGCGGACTTCTGAAGCAAGGCGGCTACTTCGCCGCGCAGGGCCTCGGCTCTGAGCTGGTCGGCCAGTACCGAAGGGGGGGGGGGGGGGGGTTGGGACCGAAAGGAGATCAGGAGTCCCTCAGAGATCGTCGTTAGAATCCACGGGTTGTTCGGTAGCAGCGATCGCCAGACGTCGCTGCGAAGCGCCAGCCTCCCGCCGACAGGAGACCCGAAAGAGGTGGGTGGGGGTCGAAGGGGGAGGCAGTGGGCCCTGCCCCGCCCGGGGCAACGGGCAGACCTGGGCCAGGTCCGGGAAGGGGTGGGGTGGGGACGGCGCCGGGAAGAGGGCGGGCGCGAGCAAAAGCTGGAGCTCTGGGGGGTAGACGTCCACCTCTGGTGAATGGGCGAGTGGCGGGTCTAGAGGTCTGCAGGGTGCCATCCAGGGCCTTGCAGGCTGATCGCAAGGAAGCCGGAATGGCACGACTGGGCCAGGAGTCCTTGTTAGCTTCCTTAACTGTGATACAGATGGGGCAGAACAGGAGGTCACCGCCGAGGGGCGCTTGACGAAGCTGAGTCTTCACGTCCTGAGGGATGGGGCAGGAACGGAGGATCGCATCCCGACGCAGCAAGTCGCAGTTGGCGGCCGCTGCCATGGCATTGATGGCGGTGTGGTAAGCAGCGCGGTTCCCCGAGACCACGAGGGCTAGCAGGTCTCCCAGCAGGGCAGAAATCGACAGATGCCAAGCGTCCTCAACACGGCGAATAATGGCTTGCATGACCAAGTCCAGGAATCCCGCCGATGTCAGGGCGTTCCGGATGAGAGTCGCTGTTTGTTCCACACCGGGGAGGAGAGACTGATGTAAGGTAGCGCCCGCGAAGGCCACAGCCGAGGGGTCCGCCATCGAAAGAGGGCAGGAGAAGTTCTGTGTGTGGCCCGCGTACCAGGACTGACGATAGGAGATATCCAAACCTGTCGGCCACTTGGAGTCCGAGAAGAATCCCGAAGAACCACAGGCACCTTGCGCGAGATGAGCAGAAACGCATCACATAGCTCCCGGAAACCCGGTGGCTGGGGAAGAGACTTGAACCGCTTGGCCTGTCGCTCCGCGTCGACATAGGCGGAGGCTTTTCTCTTGAGGAGGGGGGAGGGTGGGCAGTCATCCGCAGGAAGGCAAGCTGCGATGAGACGCGCCGCTTCGTCAATGGCCCTATGTCCGATGAAAGCTGGCAGAAAATCCTCGTCACCGCAAGAGAGACCGGACGGGGAGGGGCTGGCAACCCGGAGAAGTGCTGACACCGAGTCTTCGGGGTTCAAGCTAAGGGCATCGTCCTCAACAGGCGCCGCGCGGGGGGCTGAGTCTACTCCAAGACGAGGCGCAAGACTCACATCGGCGGTGCGGGAGGTGACCGTCGCACTGGGAGGCATCCTTCTCACACGGAAGCGGGGTCGAAAGGGCCGAACTGACAAAGGGTCCCATGAAGCGTTCGACGACGAGAGGGAAGCACATCGTCCTGACCTGCGAAGCTGCTGAGAGCGGTCACGGCGGGTGGCACTAGGACGCCTGGAGCAGGAGCGGCGTCGTGGGGACTGGGAAGGTCTAAGGCGGCGCGACGCTGACGGGGTAGTCGGGTCATACCTGGAACGTGCCCACGAAGTTTGGCTTGAATCCGAGCGGTGGGAAGCAGTCCGTCAGCGAGTCGACCTGTCCCTAGAGCGCGAACGACGTCGAGAAGCTGGGGTCCGCTCGGACCATAGACGGGGCGTGTCTCGGTGCGAAGCCGTGCCCGTGTCGACTGCTACGGGAGCGTGTCCGGCGAGCAGACTTGTCTGATCTAGGTGCCCGAACGCTAAGACTGGAGCGGGGTGCCGAAGCTCTGCGCTGGTCTCTAATGGTGGGCGAGGAGGTGGGAGCAGCTGGACCAACCTGTGGTGTGTGCGGGTCAGCGATCCGGTGGGCCGTACTCATCGGGCCTGTGATGTCTATCGGTGCTGGAGCTCGTACCCGTTCCTTATCTTGTGCCTGTAAGGTCGTCACCACCGGGTAGAGACCACTCGACTGGACTGTGGTGGCTACCAGTGTCTTGTCTCGAGGTCTAGCCTGTGGCGCTCGAGGATCCTTGACCACACAGAGACCACTCGACTGGACTGTGGTGGCTGCCGGTACTGGAGCACGGGCTCGCGGCCTAAGTCGCGGCAGTGACAGCTCAGACACTCGGTAAGGGCCACTCGACTGGTCTGTGGCGCGTACTGGTGTTGGATCTTTTCTCCATGCTGGTGTCGGCCGTTTGCGGCAGTAGAAACTCCAAACCTGGGTCCACTGTTCTTCCGGCCATGGGGCGCAGACCGGGCACGGGTGGGTGGAGGCACATCCGGAACAGGGCAGGCAAACAGCATGCTCGTCACTCGGCCACTGGAACTGCCCACATTGCGTGCAGGTGCGGACTTGCCAACTGCAAGAAATATTGCACAATGACATGTGAGCGAGTGGGCCCCCACGGGCCTGCAAACAAATCCGCGCGTACAAACGAAGTTTAAGTGCACGGCTAAGCCAACGCCCGGCGCTCTACCCTCACCCTTGAGCGCCTGACGTGGGCAATAACCGAGGTTTTACCTTGCCATCCGAAGAAGCAGGGCACCAACATAGGTCGAAGACCAACCAGAACACTGCGGAGTCCAGGCCGCACGGATGAAGGCAGGCTCGACGCAGTCCCGGTCCGTGACCGGAGTCAACGCAGGCGCCGCTGATACGACCGGTTCCAGAAGCTAGGAACACCGTACAGCCTGTCCAGGAAATTCAGGAAGCGTCCAGCAAACACCGGGCACTCCGAGGATAGGCGAGGGAGCGAAGGAGAAAGTTCCGGACACAAGATGTGCGTAACACACTATGGCCCGACCGGACACGAGGCGTGTGAGCACAGTTCACAATGGCGCCATCTCGACAGGTCTAAGTCCCAAGACCGACGATGAATTCCACACGAAAGCGTCCAAGCCTAACACAAGGCAGGCGTAGGGTAACCCCTCCTACAAAACCACATGACCGGTTTCCCTTCTCTTCTTCACTTTCACAACAGAACACAGTTCGAAGCTCTAGACGTACACAACCTTTCCCTGACTAGCAAAGAAACTGACTGAGGTACTAATAGTCCAGCAGCTTTTCGCAATTTCTGCAGACTAAGTAGTTCGTCAAAAGAGTAACAATGGTTTGCAGGTACGAAACGAAAGTACTAATGCCATATAGTTTATGCATGGCAACAATATTTGTCCTTAGGATGGAGACATTTTTGTAGAAGTGTTTTTCGAAAGCTATTTTTCGATGTGAGGGAACCAGTCCTCGTACACCGCCCGGATAAGGTGCAAGACATTTTTTGTGCATAACATTGAAAATTTCATGCATACAAGTTACAAGTTTATTCCAGTGAGTAAATTAAAATCATCAGCAAGTAAACATGCATACATATATACGATAAAATAAGTTTAAAAGTATTATTTTTAATGCGGTAAGCATAGTCGCGTCGCTAGTTTCAAAATGGCGGTCTGCGAGAAGCCTTTTAAAGAAGTCAATCAGACGCGCACGGTTGATGAAGTTTTACTTTGCTCCTGAATTGAAACAGAGATTATTATCGATTTGAACATCATATCAACGTCAAATACGTTATTTTTCCTGGTCTTGAAAACAGCCTTTTCCACAGAACTCGGTCTTTTGTGGGAGGAAAGCATATCGAAAGTAAACTCCCTTTGTGCATGTTGTGCAATGTGTCAGCCGACCATCTTCAACATTCTTTGGCCGGATACAACATGCATGTTGTTCGTCTGTTTTTCAGCCTAACGGCTCTAAGTGCAGGTCTGCTCTTTTTTCCCCACCCGGGTCTGCCCTGGGGGACTTGGGTGGGGTTAGGTATTTTTTAGTTCCCAGGGTCACCCTGGTCAGCCCCACAGGGTGGGTTTTTCTCTCTATTCTGGGGCATTTGTTTCTGTCTACCCTTTGTCCATTCACCTGTATTTGCCTTTTTATAACTCTCCCTACTGTCTGCACTGCCCGTAGCTCTTGATATTGGATGTGTGTTGCTAAATGGCCTTAGCTTTATTTAGGCCCCATGTGTTAGGTTTATTTAATGTATTTGACCGGCTGGCGACATACATTCAATGTTCTGTTTAGGGTTTTTTTTCACAAGCAGTGCAGGCACGTCTTGAGAAAGCCTTGTTGCTGTCGGGACGTTAAGCAATGTACAATCAATCAATCAATGCTCTTTTTTTATTTATTTTATTAGTGGAGATGGGATTTTTAACTGGTCAAGCACACTCGTATTCGACTGGTCTTAAGCACAAGCCAGGCAGAGTGAAATCCATCTCCGAACCGTTTCCATCAAAATCACCATGTTCAGCTAAACACCTAAATATAAAATTTTAGTTTTTGCAACCAATTCAACCAATCCGCATTCAAGTACTCACAAGGACTCTTATGATTAAGCTTTATCAGGACTGCATGAGACACAATACAGATAGTAGCCCTCTCTATTATATTACAGGTTTTATTTATTTATTTTTTATTGATTCATGTATGTATTCACTTACATATTTATTTATTATTTATCCTTTTAATTATGGATGGAAGGAATTCCTTGATGCACATGATCACTATAGTGGTATGGTAGTGGTCACCAAGGAGAGGAAATTTGTTTTCAATATGCATACATCTGTGCATATTCATAATCTATCCTTTACTTAACATGCATATTTATAGGTCCCAGGTATCCCCAACTTATTTTATTAATTTATTATTTTTTTGTTTGTTTGTGATGTATGTTTGCACATACACATCAGCATAAAATGATTGATTGTACATTGTTTAACGTCCCGACAGCAACAAGACTTTCTCAGGACGTGCCTGCACTGCTTGTGAAAAAAACCCAAACTAAACAGAATATTGAATGTATGTCGCCAGCTGGTCTAATACACTAAATAAACCTAACTAGACCCTTTAGCAACACACATCCAATATCAAGAGCTACAAGCAGTGCAGACAGTAGGAAGAGTTTAAAAAAGGTAAATACTGGTGAATGTACCAAGGGTAGACAGAAACACACGCCCATGAATAGAGGGGAAAACCCACCCTGTGGGGCTGACCAGGGTCACCCTGGGAACTAAAAAGTAGTTAACCCCGCCCAAGTCCCCCAGGGTAGACCTGGGTGGGTATGAGAACATACATATACACATATATGATGTGAACATAACATGTACACATATGGTAATAGGTGCATACCACCCGCTCCCCACCCCACATACAAAACCACAGAACAAACATCTGTGCATGTTCATAATATATCCTTTACTTGGTATTCATATGTCCTAGTTATTTAAATTTATTATTTATTTTTATTTGTTTGAAAAGTAGGTTTTGTTCATATGCTGATGTTCACATACACATATATGGTAATACTGCCCACTCCCAACCCCACTCCACAACCAGAGAACACCCACCAAACGACACTTACATCTGTGCATGTTCATAATATATCCTTTACTGAGCATTCATATGTCCCAGGTATCTTGACTTACTTTATCTTTTTTATTTAACCGCCATGAGATGGCATTGGTCGCCTGCTCGACATTAAACCCAAATAAGTATATATTTAAATTATTTATTTATTTTGTTTGCTTGTAATGAAGGTTTTGTACATACACATCAGCAAACAATGATTGATTGATTGTACGTTGCTTAACGTCCCGACAGCAACAAGGCTTTCTCAGGACGTGCCTGCACTGCTTGTGAAAAAAAAAACTAAACAGAAAATTGAATGTATGTCACCAGCCGGTCAAATACGTTAAATAAACCTACAACATGGGGCCTAAATAAAGCTAAGACTGTCTAGCAACACACATCCAACATCAAGAGCTACAGGCAGTGCAGACAGTTGGGAGAGTTTTAAAAAGACAAATACAGGTGAATGGACCAAGGGTAGACAGAAACACATGCCCCAGAATAGAAAGGAAACCCACCCTCTGGGGCTGACCAGGGTGACCCTGGGAACTAAAAAGTACCTAACCCCACCCAAGTCCCCCAGGGCAGACCCGGGTGGGGGCATCAGCAAACAAGAAAATATACACATATATATAGATGGTAATAGGTGCCATACTGCCTGCTCCCAACCCTTACCTAAATACACACATAACACCGCAGAACACCTACCAAAAGAAGGACATACACATCTGTGTATGTTCATAATTTTTAATCTATCCTTGACCTAGCATGCATATGTCCCAGGTACCTTAGACTTACTTTATCTTATTTATTTAAATTATTTATTTATTTTGTTTGTTTTGTTTTGTTTGTTTGTAATGTAGGTTTTGTACATACACATCAGCATACAGCTCAAGAACATACACCATGGTGCCCCTGTGCATGTGGCCACCAGTACTATTCTGACAGATCTGTCACACCCAGCCAATCATCTCTTCGAGCTTCTGCCCTCTGGCTGGCGGTTTCATGCTTTTAAAGCCAGAACCTCTCGATTCAGATGCAGTTTTTTTTTCCAGAAGCTGTCCTCAATACATCACCATGCACGGAACAACGTGATTCCATGATTTGTGACATATGACTGATTTGTGTTTAATATTGTGTTTATCTATCTTTTAGTGCTGTATATAGGATGATCGCCAACTAAGTGTATGACATGATGAATGCCCTACAAGTGAGGACATATTTTACTGTCGCCATGCCACACAAAAATCCTTGTAACGTTTTACTTGGTGAATAAATGTCTTATGTCTTATACACGTACATGGTAATAGGTGCAGTATCACTCGCTCCCAACCCCAATCCAGTTACACACACAAAACCGCAGAACATCCACCAATGTACATCTGTGCATGATCATAATCTATACTTTACTTAGCATTCTTATGTCCCAGGTATCTTTGACTTACTTTATCTTATTTATTTAACTGCCATGAGATGGCTGTAGTCTACCGCGCGGCGTTAAACCCAAATAACTATTTATTAAAATTATTAATTTGTTTGTTTGTAATGAAGGTTTTGGACATACACGGTAATAGGTGCCATACCGCCCCACTTTCAACCCCAGCCCACATACAAAACCACAGAATACCCACAAAAGACATGCACAATTGTATACTGATGGGCATTAGTGGACTGTAAAATCTATATATAGAGACTTCAGGTTAAGCAAGTGGCTTGTATTGACTGCCTGTATTTTAGCTGCCCACCTACAAATTTCATGTGTCCAGTTAACCACACTGCACATGCAGCCATCAGTTCTGTGAAAAGTACTGTTGGCCTCATGCACAGGGGCACCAAAACTTAGAGATAAGGCCACACCTGATAACAATAACAGTACTAATAATAATATGCCTACTCAGCCACTAGTTCTGTAAACAGCACCTTTGTAAACAGTACCAGTGGCCAAATGCACACATACATCATGGATGTTGCTACCACTGATCACTTCAAACAATAGGCTGCCCAGTTCACATTTTGATACCGTGAACTAGCCTGCACACGCAGTCATCAGTTCTGTAAATAGTACTGGTGGCCACATGCACAGCGGCACCAAACTTAAAGGTGAGGCCAAAACTGCCACCTCAAACAAAACCAAACGCTACCTACACACACATATCAATGATACAGTCAACCTCTGTGTGCGTTAGGGGGAACACGCTTAAAGTATGTGACTGTAAATCTTACAGCGAAATGTCAAAACCAGTAAGAAGATAATGTAACAGCAACAAGTACATGTATTTTGTAAACCACTCAAAACATGACAACTCATCGAGTCTAATGGTGTTATGAATGGGTGATGGAAACACTGAAAAAAATAGTACGTGTACATTATAAAGTATGTGCCTCCTTCCACCCCCCCCCCCTCCCATAACTAGCTGTTTGTCATAAAACATAGATATCTCATTCATTTGATCACTTGACTGATTTATTAAATCATCTCTGTGTCACCTTTCTCCGTTTTCTTTGTCGTTTTAATCCCAATATGTCAGTGCTAATGTCAGCTGCTAAGAATCCTTGCAGCGAACTGCAAATGTCTATATGCAGACAAACTGCAAATAACACAGCAGCAAAATAAGTTCCTCTTTTGTGCAGTAGCAAGATAGTGCTTTTGTGCTAGCAAGATAGGGTTCAATTTTAAACAAAGCATTGCATGAACTTCCAAGCGTGTTCACATTGTACTGTGTATTTTTTTTTTCAGTGTGAAGTGTACTGTACCATCAGTGATCACTGAGACTACAAAATTGGCACTGGCAGTGATCGCACATCACAACATAGCTTGTCAGTGCAACTGATTAAAATAAATGTTACTGCTGCATAAAATAATTAATCAAGTTCCGAAACTTTGCTCAGCCATGACAGTTAAAACCAAGTGGTGTGGCACTCTTTCTTTTACAGAATGCAGCATAGGTTTTGAAGATAGCGTTTGTGTTGTGGGTTACGTTTTGTTTTGGTGCTGTGTTGTCGAAATGAAACGGGCAAAGCGATGGTAAAGTGAATGGAAATAAACGTGACAAACCTTTATCAAGCCGTAAAAATGCACACAGCAACTTGACACGTTTGCTTTTTTTTTTTTAAACAAACAAGCTTATGTAGAACAAATAAAAAAGAACCCGTCGGCACACAGAAATTCATGTCCGCAGAGGTCGTGGTGTCACGTGATGTTTTGATCACGTGATTTTGGGATACCTTATTGTTGCGAAACGATATTAATTTTGCGTTCAAGGCAAGCGTTTTCGTAATTGTTTCTTCTCTTAATATATCTACGTGTGAAAATATTACTTTAAAAAATGAAATCCTTTTAAGTGACATATAGTGCATACTACCACTGAATACAGGAACAATGAGACCCGTGTAAACTACTGATCCCCTGTAAACATGGCGGTAAGATCCTGGTTTCGTCTGCAGCCATACTGGAAACAAAATGTGCTACAGAAAAATGTCTCCATCCTCCGGCGGTTTAAAACGAGTGCGCACTGCTTTTATTCATACTAGACTTCATTTTGATATACCCAAACCTTTGTTACTCTCTAGAAAATCACTATCTCGTAAACGGCTGATCGTCTATGAAGGGCAGCTGCTAGACTATAAGCGCTGGGCGCATGCATGGTTGGATTGGAAGGGAGGCTACTCGGGTTACCGCCTAGAGCTATGGCGCCCCTCACCTGCCATCATGACCATACTCGTACACAACAATTTTGGGCTAAAATTAGACTAGCTAAGAAACCATTCCTATTAGTAATACCATCGGTAATGCGTTTTGAGGAAACAAATGTGTGATTAGTTTCATTGTTAACAAGAAAAATGTGTGATTAGCATTATTGTTAACAAACATGTTCAACCTGTGCAGCATATATACTGTTAACAGAATCTGCCCCAGGACCGAAATCCCCAAACTTTGAAGTTGCCCTCTGAAGGACTGTATTACAATTCTAGATACAGATTGAGCATGATAGTTTAAGGGTGGTGCCAGAATAGCTTGGCGCCACCCTTGAACTACCATGCTCGATCCATGTCTTGCTATGGTGTGTCAAGGCTGAATGAGTTAAAAAAATGTAACCCCCTTGCGCTTGTACTGCCTTCTTTATACAAATGGTCTCCAGTTGTGTTGACCCTTTGGCTGACGAGAGTGCTTTTTGTCATGATAATTCCTGCAGGATATTGCGACAAAAACCACTTTCGTCAAAAACCACTCTCGTCAAAAACAAAAGCCACTAGTGACAGCCAAAGGGTTAAAAACATAAATAATGCCCTTGTACATACAGCCACTGGTGACCACATGCACTCTGGAGTAAAAAGTGTGACCTGACCTGTAGACCAGCTTATCAAACACAGGCACGTTGTCATTGATATCGCCCAGTCGAATGGTCATTGTCCCCGTCGTTGACCGAGAAGGCGTCCCACCATCCGTCAGTTTTACCACAGCGTAATATGTAGAGTTCACCTCACGATCAAGTAAGTCTCCTGTCACATTAGTTCTGATCAAGCCAGTCGTTGCGTCGATTTTGAAGTAATTAGGTTTCTCCATTAAGTCAACGTAGATGCGATTGATGCTGAATGATACTGTTCCGTTAGGTCCAAAGTCAGGGTCTTCAGCTTGGATCAACACTACTGATGTATCTGTGTGAACAAAATGATAAAAATAAATACTGCATTTGTAGTAAAACTGTTGCTGCAAGGGTTTTATGTGAAAGGAAAACAGAAAATAGAGGCTGAAAACCCTTTAAGTTAGAAACATGAAACATTTATTTTTCTCTAAAAGGTATTTTTTCGAAAAATACTTACCGATGACATGACTTTATGGACTTTATGGAAGTGTCTACTTACTTGCTCAATTTTAGCCTAAGAATCCGTTACTCACAAACCAGATAGGTGAGGCTAGCGCTGGCAGAATTGTACACAAACCAAGGGGAATCACTCAGCGCTTGACAGACAAAACACAGACAAAACACAAAAAAAGCTGGCGAATGGGTGCCTGATAGGCGGGGGCAGGGGATCTAACTGTTTGTCAAGCGCTGAGTGATTGGTTTGTGTAAGAATTCGTTGTGTAACAACACAACCCGGGAGGCACTCGGGGAACCCCTCGAGGGGCCGAGAGTTATCTCCTGTTCCTGTCCCGGTCATGTAGTAGACCAACCAGTCAGATACTTCGCTCGCTCGCGGCAAGCGGGGCAGGTGGGAGGGTCCTCCGAGTCATGTCATCTGTAAGTATTTTTCGAAAAAATACCTTTTAGAGAAAAATGAATTTGTTTCCTCAAAAACATTACCGATGACATGACTTTATGGAAGAATTGCGAGAAGGAGGCGGGTGCCGCGTATAAACGTCCCCGAAGGGGTAAACTGGCGCCGTCCTCCCTGTCGCAACCTCCCGACAATTTTAGCGAAGTATGATTGTACGGCGCCCGTGGCGCTGGGAGGGAGTGTTGCGCAATGGTGGTGACTCCCATCAGAGTGAGATGTCTCGCTGGCCTTCCAGAACCTGGGGGTAGAACGGGCGAAGGTCGATTCTGTCCTCCAGCCCACGGCTGCCACAACAACAAGGGGACCAGTCACTAGGGTACGGCTCGAGGCGCGCCACTGTAGGCCGGGCTCAGTGAGGCGGGCACTCTGCCGGCAAACAGACCCTATGGAAGGATCAGTGGGCGTGACAGCGGGCGCCGTCCTGTGGTCAGCCGTTCTCAGACAGCAGAGGTAGATCCCGGAGGTAGAAGCGGGTGAGGGTCGATTCTGCCTTGAGCGCATGGTTGCCACGATGTCTTTGACAGCGCAGTTCCGGTCGAACGCGACGCTCGTGGCCATGGCTCGTACCTCGTGTGCGCGTATACCAAGCCTCTTAGCTCCGTGTGAGGAGAGGTCCTGCTAGGCGGACCGCATGACCCAGCATAGTCAGGAAGATATCGTCCGGGCTGTAAAGTCCTGTCTGCCGGGTCTCAAGGTAGGAAGAGGCGTGAGCATCCACTCCGGATGGCTTGTATTGTTGCAGGTAACGCGAAGGGCGCGCACGGGATCTTTTTGCCAGGTCTCCTGGGGAAGGCAATGTTTCCTAGCAGCCGAAAGGTGATAACCTGAGGTGCGGTCAGAGGAGACCTGTCCTTGGCAAGGGAGGCAGGGTCCGAGAGGAGTTAGCTCCCTGTGGGGAGCGGTTCTGGTAGGCGGACCGCATGGCGCAGCGTAGCCCGGCAGAGATCGTCTGGGTTGATGTCAGTTCTGCCAGCGTTAACGGCAGAGAGAGGCGTGAGCGTCCTCACCAGACGGCATTGATTCGGCATAGGTACACGCGAAGGGCTCGCACAGGACCTCGTTCCCTGGTCTCCTGGGGGAAGTCCGTCCCTTTCAGCGGCCATAAGGTGAACACCTGTGGCTTGGTCAAGGGAGACCTGGTCTTGGCAATGAAGGCAGGGTCCGTAAGCAGCTGTACGGAACCATCCGCTCGAACTGCAGGCCGGCAGGGTGCGCTGACAGCGCGTGTAGCTCGCTAACTCGGGCCGCCGTGGTAAGTGCCAACAGGAAGCAAGTCTTACAAGTCACATCCGCAAAGAGGGCCAAGGCAGCGGTTCGAATTGGGCAGAATTCAGCCAAGTCAGTACCCAGGGTAGGTCCCAGCGAGAAATGAGCGAACGGGGCACTGGACGCTGCAGGCCCAAGAGAGACATAAGGTCGGCGACGCCTTACAGGCGCGGTGGTCCGGGCGGCTGAGGTGCCAGAAGGAGTCGGCAATCATGGACAAGCCCCCCCCCCCCCCCCCCCCCCCCCCCCCCTGGTGGATATTGGGGCCAATCCTTGGTCTCCGAAGAGCCAGAGGAAGAAGTCCGCGAGCTGGGGGTTAGGTCGGTGGGGGCGAGGCGATGGTCGTCGCACGAGGAGCAAAGCACTCGCCATCCTCCCTCGTAGACGCATCGCATCGAGGGTTAGCGGGCTGTAGTGATAGCTTCCACTGCTGCACTCGAGATGCCTCTAGCGGTGAGGGCTTGCGGCACAAACTCCAAGCGTGAAGGAGTAGGCGCTCCAGGCACGGGTGGAACAGCGATGTTGCGGTTGCTTGAGTATCGTGCGGGGAAGCAGCAGTGGGGGGTCTGTGGTGAGGCTGAGGAGGTCGGTGGCCAAGGACCGGTTTCAAGAGAAAAATACCTCACTACCGAAGCTGCCACCAAACTTGCTCTCTCTCTCATCTTATCTCGCATCGACTACTGCAACTCTCTCCTTTCCGGCCTCCCTCACTCCACCACTTTCACTCTCCAACGCGTCCAGAACAATGCTGCCCCCCTCATCCTCAGAAAGAAAGAAATCCGACCACATCACACC
Source organism: Semisulcospira habei (assembly GCA_036245525.1). Classification (NCBI taxonomy): domain Eukaryota; kingdom Metazoa; phylum Mollusca; class Gastropoda; family Semisulcospiridae; genus Semisulcospira; species Semisulcospira habei. The sequence continues at coordinate 167,828,927 of BTPG01000002.1, forward strand.
CCTGCTCAAACTCCTTCACTGGCTCCCCATCCCCCAACGCATCCAATACAAAATTCTGTCTCTCTGCTACAAATCCCTGAACAACTGTGCTCCTGCCTTTCTCTCCAACTTACTTCACCCCTACACACCTTCCCGCTCCCTCCGCTCTGCCTCCGACCCTCTCCGCCTCCACATCCCTCGCACCAAACTCAACACTTTCAGCCCCCGCTCCTTCTCCGCCTACGGTCCATCCACCTGGAACACTCTCCCACTCTCTCTCTTCGTCAGAAACACTCTCTCTCCTCCTTCCAGTCCACCCTCAAAACTCACCTCTTTCAACAGTTTTAGCACTATATCACCACACTCCCCACCACAAGATGACCGTCGTAATGTATTTCACTATTTGTGGTACGTGAGTCATTGTCTAAAGCGTGCGCATGCGTGCGCGAGTTGTGAGTGCGCGCTTAGAGTTATAATTATTATAAGATAAGCGCATTACTAATACCGTAATTATTATTATTATTTTAAGAGAACGGGGTGACCAGTAGGACGACCGCATTGCATCCCCGACGCTTGAGGAGGACTTTGGGGACGAGGACTGTGGGGGGTACGGGTACGCGAAGAGTCCATCCCACGGGATGGACAGTGCGACGACTGCCCAGGCCAGAGGGTCTGGGATCGGGGAGACAAAAAGGGGAAGCTGGTGACTCCACCTCGTGGCGAACAGGTCGACCAATGGTGTCTCCCACTGCGCGCAGATCATCCGAAAGATGTCCTGGCGGACGGTCCCCTCCGTGTGTAGCGACTGGCCGCGTCGGGAGCGTGAGTCGGCCAAGACATTCAGACGGCCAGGGCTGTGTCGAGCATGGATGGAAAGGTTGCGGTCCTCGCACCAGCGCATCAGATGGCAGAGGAGCATGCACCGGTCGGGTGAGCACGTTCCCCCCCCCCCCCCCCCCTGTTCCTGGAAGAACGCCACCAGTGTCGCGTTGTCAGAGAGGACGAGCAGCTCCCGGTGACTGAGTTGTTCCTCCCACGCGATGAGGGCTTGCCAGACTGCTTGCAGCTCCAATCAGTTGATGCGCTTGTCCACGAACTCTGGAGGCCAGGGGCCGGACGTCGTGAGGAACCGCGGAGGCAGGTGGGATCCCCAACCAGCAAGACTTGTATCGACACCCAGGGAGAGATGAGGCGGAGCGGTCAGGGGGACTCCTGAAGCAAGCCACGACATGCCCATCCAACGCAGTAGGTGGGGGCGGATCAACGGGGACCCGGGTACCATGGCGGTCAGATCGCCTGAGGAGGGATGCTACAGAAGCCGGAGGTGCAGCTGTAGTGGTCGGGCGCAGAGACGACCAAGGGGGAGTAGATCCGCCGCGGCATGATCAACCAAGGAGCTGAAGCCAGCCTCTGGCGGAGGCTGCATCCTACTGGGCTACCTGGACGGCTAGGGCGGCCAAGTCCAGGATCCGCGGCTCTGGCTAACTCACCCAGTAGAGGTGGGTGGTGAACTCCATACCGAAACGGACAAAGCGACGCGAGGGAGTGAGGTCCGACTTGTCTGCGTTGACTAGGAACCCCTGGATGTCTGGTGCAAAGGAACGTGACGAACGCGTCGGACAAGTCCAGGCTGGCCGTGAAGTCTCAGGCGGGACAGTGGCTCTCCGGGCCCCGGAGGACTCCATCCGAAAGAACGGAGCCGAGACCGACTGGTACAGCGCTGAGAGAACAACGACGAGGTGCCAACTCTCTCCGGGCTGCGGGACAACAAGCAACACAATTTAAACATTTAAGAAACATTCTTTATTACTCAACGGGTGAAGGAAATAGCACGTGTGTCCTGAGTCACACTGTCGTTGCTACTCTACAAACCCAGGATGAAAATGGCAAACTAAGAGTACCAAAGTACACAAGTAGAAGAGGGCGGCTGTAGAAGGCCGGGGCGTCGAGCGAACTCCGAGGCGGCTTCCCAGAAGGGAGGCGACCTCTCCGCGCAGGGTGGAGGCCTAGAGAGGGTCACTCGGAACTCGGTCCAGAGCAGACGGGAGGCATCCGACAGCAGGCGTGAAGGCAGGGCGCCACGACGGAAAAATCGCGGGCGAAGGCGGCGGGCAGGCGTTGACCAAGACTTAGGATCGTGATGGGCGGCTAGCCGGAGGAGGGCGGAGAAGAATCCCGCCGCGCCTGAAGCCGGGTGGCTGAAGAAGAGACTGGATCCCAGAGCCCGACGGTCGGAGTCCACGCAGGCGGAGACCTTCCTCTGGGAGGGTGGGGGGGGGGGGCGGGCGCAGGGTCGAGGAAGGGCCGACGTCAGCGACGAGGCGACAGAGGTGGGCGCGTGGCGGACGACCGTCCTGGGGGTGGGGGGGGGGGGGGGGGAAGGCGACTGCGATGCCGGGAGCGGGCGAGACGATCCATGGCAGGCGATCCATGGCAGCGAACCCGAGCGGGGCACCATCGAGGGAAAGACGACTGGCGACGTGAGCGTCGAGGCGAGAGCGCCGAAGATGGGGAGGGAGAGCGCAACGAAGTGCGGCACCCAGGCGACCCTAGAGAGTGGGCCGGTCCTTCCTACGGCGCTCGGCGGGCGGAGGCGAGTGTCTAGCACTGGCGGTGGAACGGGAGGAGTCGGGAGCGTGGCTGGTCCGTGCACGCTGTGGCTGACGTCTCTGCTGGCCGGGCTCAATGAGGCGGGCGCTCTGCCGGCAACCAGACCCCTCGGAGGAGTCAGCGGGCTTGTCGAGGAGAGACAGGTGAGGACAGCCAGTCAACGTGGGACGGCTTGTGGCACACTGCTGCAGGCCGGGCTCAGTGAGGCGGGCACTCTGCCGGCATACAGATCCTACGGAAGGATCAGCGGGCGTGGCAGCAGGGGCAGTCCTGTGGTCAGCAGTTCCGGTGTTTACCCGACGAGAGGACGGCCAGTCAACGTGGGACGGCTCGTGGCACACTGCTGCAGGCCAGGCTCAATGAGACGGGCACTCTGCCGGCATACAGATCCTACGGAAGGATCAGTGGGCATGGCAGCAGGCGCAGTCCTGTGATCAGCAGTTCCTGAGTGTCCCCGACGAGAGATCCGTTGCGTAAGGCCGAGACGGGAAAGGCGGTTGCTATGTGAGGCGGCAGGGGACGGCATAAGGGCCGGACACAAGGCAGCTGGGAGTGGGCGCTCGCGCTGGTAAGGCTCCAGGTGAGACCACTGTAGCTCCGGCCGGGACGTGCAGACCTCACAAAGGCAGTCCGAGGAACAGCCGGCACCGGGAAGCAGACCGCATGGTGAACCGTCGGCCAAAGAGAGATGCCACACCGGGAGCAGAATCAGTTTAGCGCACTAAGCACATTTCAAATACAATGATTTTGAAATTCCAAAACTGCAGTATCTCACTTAAGGCTAGCCCCTTAGCCCCCCGTGAATGTACTGTGTGATGTGCAGTGAGTGAGCTAATGCGTGTGGTACACGTGAGTCCAGTAAGCGGCGGCGCTATGAGCCGATCTCCAATCTGGGTAAAAGCACCTATTTAATGCGCTTGTTATTATTATATCTTATTATTAACTTATTAACCTTGGCGCTGCCACACAAACCAGGCATGCTAGGCGATCAAGAGGGTCGCAAAAACCGCCAAAAACGACCGACGCAGCCGCTACAGGGACCCCAGGGCCAAGTCATTCTCTTCCTTTCCCGTTTCTTCTCTTTTTTTTCCTTTTTTTCTTTTTTAACTTTAGGGTTTAAATGTCCACCACAAAGGTGATCTCAAAGAGGGGACCGAAAAGGTTCTGAACACATTAAGACCCAAGCTGGATTCGAACACGGTACCTTTCACTCGAGAGGTGAACCCCTTTTACCACCGAGCCAACCAGCTCCCCAGCGAAAAGAAGCGTCGGGCGCACAAAGGTACAATATCAGTAGTACAACACAGTAAGTGGCGCTAAGGTGGGGGGGGGGGGGGGAGGGTAGGGGCAGATACCTGTAAATTGCAGGTGGAGGGCAAGGGAACCCGCCAAGCTAAGAGAAACGTGGGCAATTAATAGTACAAGCAAACCACGCGCCGAAGAACAAAATGGCGCCGAGCCAAGATGCTAACCAGGCGTTAATGGCGAGGGCAAAAGGGGACCACCCACGTAAGCCAAGGGTCGGGTGAGTCCTAGAGATACCCGACGAACGCAGCAAAACGAGAAGCCCCGAAACGGCTGGCACCCGGCCCGGGGGCCAGTCGAGGGCAGCTACCGCTACCTTACCTCCGAGACGAAGTGGGGACAGGGCCACCATAACACCGCCACAACACCTGGAGGGAAGCGGAGCCAGGCCGGCACAGGCGAAAGACCAGGCCACGAGGACAGCAAAGCTGGTAACCAGCCAGAAGGCACAGAAGAAAAGGCTGAGGAGTACACGAGGGCGTACGGAAACGAGCGTAAGAAAGAAGACCGGTCGAAGTCACCGTCCGAGAGCAAGGTTAAACACGTCTTATCCACGCGAGCGAAGTAGACTGACTGGTTGGTCTACTACATGACTGGGAACCAGTAGGGCAGGAACGGGAGACAACTCTCGGCCCCTCGAGGGGTTCCCCGAGTGCCTCCCGGGTTATGCTGTTACACAACGGATTCTTAGGCTAAAATTGAGCAAGTAAGTAGACACTTCCATAAAGTCCATAAAGTCATGTCATCGGTAATGTTTTTGAGGAAACAAACGACGTTTCGGATCAAAGATCCTTCTTCTCACTGAACGTTTCAGATCAAAGATCCTTCTTCAAAGCCTCAGCAAGAAGGATCTTTGATCTGAAACATCGTGTTTCATGTTTCTAACTTAAAGGGGTTTCAACCTCTATATTCTGTTTTCCTAAATACTGCATTGTTTCAAGAGGAAAAAGGTTCGCACCTGGTACTACCGTGCAAAGTTTATCCTCCTTGTGCATGCAGCTACTGGTAATACTGAACCCCTTCACTGCCCGTGCTGTCCAAGGAACATGGATATTTAGTGGTTTTAGCAAGAGGCATAGATCCTCATGAGGATCTATACTTCTTGCTGTTAGGTGGGGTTCACATTTTGCTGACAGCTAAGGGGTGAAGCAGTGAACCCCTTCACTGCCAGTGGACACAAATGTTTCTGCCATCTTTGTTAATCCATATCATACTGAGACTAAAAGCTTCAAATTTGTGCACTGCCATATGCAAGCTACATTATAGTACTTACAGATAAGGATATAGACCAATGGCTTTAGTTCAAGGGTGGTGCCAGAATAGTTTGGCGCCTAGAGTCGCCAAGCTATTCTAGCACTACCCTTGAACTATTTTAGTCAAACTTATTTCACATACTGGTGTATTCCGAATGATAAGGGTTAATTCAACGCCAAAGAACCTCATTTTCCAAGGAACATGGATATGGTTTGAGCAAGAGGCATAGATCCTCATGAACCCCAACTGTGGGGGCTCATGAGGATCTATACCTCTTGTTGTTAGGTGGGTTCAGATTTTGTTGACAGTTAAGGGGCTAAACCATCAGCAGCTGGATGCACAAAGGGGTTAATGGTGAACAGAAAACACGGATGACTCAATACGATGCAACACATGAACTAATCCAAAGAGCAGCTTACCAATGTTAGAGTTCTCCAAAACAGTGCCCTCCAGTTTGGATGACACAAAATACGGATCATTGTCATTGATATCCTGTGGATGGACAGTCACCTCTGCAAACCCGTAATTTGGATCTTTAGGCTCATCAGCTGCTACAACTGTAAACACATAGCTGGCCCGGCCACCTGTCTTCGTGTCACGATCAAGCTTGCCGATGAGAAAGAGCTGCCCTGTGCCACTGTCGATTTCGAAATACTTTGGACCCACTGTGTCGCCTGTTCCATAGCCCCGCAAAGAGAAACTGATCTGATTGGGTCGAGCCACATCAGCATCCGTAGCTGTCATCTGCAAAATGGGCAGGGACAAGAAGACATTAGTGTCCCCACTCAGGAAATGGTCCTTAGTCTGACGCTGGCCATTCTTGGCCCCCACACAGCAACAGTTCTTAGGCTGAGATCACCTGTTGTTGACCAACATGCAGCTGTGTGCAGACCAACAATGGCCGATGGCAGCCCCAGGACCGTTTAGAAATCCAGACCAAAAACGTGATGTCCAAGCAGTTAACCCTTTGGCTGTCCATAACTGTTTTTCTCGCGATGATTCTGACAGGAATCATTGCCTCAAAAACTGCTATGGACAGCCAAAGGGTTAAAAATCCCAATGAAGAAAGCAACATGCTTAGAAATGACAATTACAATTGTCTTTTCTAAGCATATTGCTTTCTTTGTTGGGATTTTCTTTCCTAAGTCAGTGACATCAGCTCAATTAGCCTTGATATACAGTGGTGCTGCATCAACCTTGAGAGTTTTCAGAGAAGTGCCTGAAGAGTTTGGTGCCTGGGATGGCACCAAGTTAGTAAAGCACTACCTTCAACTATGATGGTAAAGGGTAAACAACAGACTAAGAAAGCACTACTCTTGAACTATTATTAAACTATTACAGTCAGTTTCATCCCCCACACCAACCCTCTGGCTGTCTGTAGCACTTTTTGTTGTGATGATTCCTGCAGGAATCATCATGACAAAAAGCGCTACCGACCGCTGAAAGGTTAGTTGGTACAAAGTTGGTCATGGTAAGAAGTGTTTTATTACAGCAATCTTAGTATTGTATGTATTAACATCGGACACACAAAAAAGGTTTAATCCTTTGATTGTTGATAATTTCTTTTTTTTTTTTTGTTTCTGCAGGACTGGAATCAACTAGACATACCGACAGCCAAACGGTAAAAAACTTGGGTAAATCTGAACTGTTTATCACAAAACATGTCACAGCAGATGCACAATTTGAAATATGTAGCTGTAAACCGATTTAACCCCAAGGCTGCATTTTCAAATGTTGGAGGTGTCAACTAACAACTATGTGCCAGTTGCAAGAGACGGATTGACCATGAAAATTGAAAGGTAGTGCCAGACAAGCTTGACACCTAATACCACCAAGTTCTGGCACTACCCTTGAATTGTGAACTCTGCTGAGCTTGTGGGCAAGGTTATTGAATTGAGCTCGAGACACAGTGGCTTATGAAAATCTAAGCTTCTTGTTGGAATCGATCATCCATGTTAACTTCAGCAGACTAAGAAAGTAGTCAGAATTAACTGAAAATGGCGTTGACACATTCTGCTATAAACCTTTAATCTGTAAGAGGCACAAAATCTCATGAGCCAGGGCAGATGAGATTTGGTGCCTCTCGTTAGCGGAGATCGTCCACATTTACATCACTACTCAATTCAATTTTTCAAAAAATTATTTATTCTTTAAATGGCAATTACAGTTTTGTGGACAGGGGGAAAGGGGGGGACAATAAAAATAAAAATCATTCAATAAACATTAATTAATATCAAGAAATTCTAATATCACATTTGTACATGCTACACTAAATCTGTAAGACTTATAATACCAGGGCTCCCAATACAAATTCTTAAAAATCCCTGAAAAAAAATACAGTCGTCGGATTTGAGCACGCGCGAGTGTTATTTTCAGAGTATAGTGTTACTTTTATAGTATAGACTGTGTTAATAAGAGGATACTAAAATCTATAATGAATGAATCAATAAAGACGTGCTGCAGTATGATTTGGATCACTTGCAAGAGTGGTCCGACACATGGGATTTGCATTTTAATGTACAGAAATGTAAGGTCTTGCATGCTGGAAGAAACAATCCTGAACATGATTACTAAAAAGGTGGTATCTTGTGAGGAGGAAAGGGACTTGGGTGTGGAAAAAGTTCTATCTTTTGATCCCCATATTCAGAACTGTATCAATAAGGCCAACAAAACGGTTGGAGTAGTTAAGAGAGCCTTTAATTATTTGGATAAGGACTCTTTAGGCCCCGCCACACAGGCCGGTTGTGCCCCGATTTTGAAGCCGATTCCGATCCGATTGCGATCGGATGACGTCAATTATCCGATCCGGTCCCAATCGGCTGGGAATCGGGTGTCTAGAACCTGCTTTATTTTTCCGATCCAAATCGGTCCCTATCGTAAGCTTCAACCAATCAGAGCGCGTCTCGCAAAGCACGTCGTTTCAGCACGGTTTGCAAATGGCTGAACACGCCTGTTGTGATCAGTACCCCCGCTGTTGCCGCTGATGTTTCGCACGCCTCTTCCCGAATATGATGCAAAACTGCTGATAATGCAAGCACATCATCATCACTGTCAAAACTAGCAGTCATTTTGCAGAACAGGTACGACTTTGTTCTTCAGTTCAAACCGGTCGGCTAAACAAGTCGGGACTTCAAATGTCAGTGTGGCAGTGCTCAAGTTTTTTAGTCCGGCCCGATTCGAAAACTGATTGGGAACCGGCCTCAAAACCGGGCTCGTGTAGCGGGGCCTTTTCAGTAAACTGTATAAAGCACTAGTCAGACCACATTTAGAATACGCAAACACTGTACGGTACCCAGGTTTAAAGAGACAATCAGTTGCACTCGAAAGGGTACAGAGACGAGCAACAAAGCTAGTTAAAGAATGTAGAAATATGATTTACATAGACAGACTCAAATATTTTGGACTACACTCCTTACGTGGACATAGAATACGTGGAGACTTAATCCAAGCTTTTAAAATTTATAATGGTATCGACGACCTAAATTGAAACAACTTTTTTGGCAGCACCGTTTAGTGACAGAACCCGAAACTCTGAAGGGAAAATCTCTGCATAGCATTGCAACACAAACCTGCTGAAGTTTTGTTTTTCTAACAAATTGGCCATTGCCTCTGGAATGAATTATCAGTTTCAGTCATAAAAAGCACCTAATATAAATTCTTTTAAAAACCAACTGGATGAATTAGCAAAAGAGATTTTCTACTGCTATGATGAATGATTTGTAGGAAAAATTGCATGCATAACGGACCCATAAAGTAATTAAAGAAAGAAAGGACATTTACAGAGGCCTCACGGCTTATTTTCTCCTCACACTACTACTAGTCTTATGACAGCCTGGCCAACAGTGTGACACTTCAACACCGGCTGTTGTTAAAAATGGTGCACCGCACACACCAAGCGGCCAATGGTGCCACAGTTCCAGTTCCATTTATTATCACACTCTTTGTCTATATCCTTTGCTCTGCTAGAATTCTTCTCGACGATGTCACGTGACATGTTTGCGACGTGATCGAAATGGCGGTAGCCATGAGGTGCGCGCGCATCGGTAACTTCTGGCCGCGTTCCGCTAACTTCTGTCGTCTGCTCTCAGACTCTGGCTGCGACTCGCAGTTCACCGTATTTTCATTATTTTAATTCCCCCCTGGACAATTTTTTTTCGCGGGTCGCAGGACAATTTCGCGGAAATGACATTTGGTTTTTCGCAGAAATCCGCGAAACCGTGGGTAATTGGGAGCCCTGAATACTAAGATTAAGACATTAAACCTCCAGACACAAAAACATTAATAAATATTATTCAATACTAAAACATTCTAAATTCTATGAAGATCACACAAACTTAACTCAAACATTATCAAAAACTTAAACAGCAATATTAACAACATTAAAAATAAATAAATAAATAAATAAAATAAAATAAATAGATATAAGTAGATATTTATCACATATCATTGAACATATTTATGTCTTACTTTCCACTTACACCCTCTACAACCGTCCATCCAGGCCAGCGATACCCACGTGATGAAACTGTGTAAATCACACACACACACACACACACACACACACACACGCACACACACAAACACACACACACACTTTTAACAGCCTATGTAGATTTACAAATTATTTAAGAGTCGGACAGCAACAGAGATGAAAGACAGTTTCCTGCGGTTGGTTTTACATGATGGTTGTCTGTATCGGCGGCCAGACGGGAGCAATTCAAAGAGGTCTTTCATCACATGAGCATCACTAGCCAGGATGGAAGTAGCTTTCTTACTCACATTGAGAAGAGACAGACGGTTGCTTGGGGTCCACCTGTCATCTTCTTCAACAAGATTATTCACGCTTCCTTGCTGTGGAGTGATCACTGGCAAGTTGTCATTGATGTCATTCACAGTCACAGAGACAGTAGTTGTGGCACTGTACTGCCCATCAAATGCTTGCAATGTCAATGTAAAGACCTGTAAAAAGAAAAGGCACCAGAATTAACTGTGGATAATAGGACAGGAAGAACCCAATGCGCAAAAGGCCATCGGGCCGGCGTCGGCCTAATGGCCTTTGTGCAAAGGGCATAGAGCTGAAGGGGTCAACTTTGCTACATTTAAGTGTAAATCTACTTGAATCCCTCAGGTGTGAATTCACCCAGTGTAGCTTTCATCTGGTGGGATTCCAAACATATTTAGAAGTAAATCTATTATGAATGAGCATAAATTTTAGTGTAAAAGTACCCAAATCCATCCAACTGAGAAATGAATTTTTCAATTAAAATGCATTTTTTTGAAAAATACTTACCGATGGTATTACACTTAGGAAATGGCTCTTAGCTGGCCTAATTTTAGCCAAATTTTGGTTGTGTCCGTATAAGGGGGTGTTGGCAGGAGTGGGGCGCCATAGACCATGCCAAACCCGAATAGCCTCCCCTTACTCACATCCGGTACAAGATTACCCAGCATACCCCAGTTTAGTTCTTAGCGAACTGCGGCAAGCGGGGCCGGAGGGAGGGACCTTCGAGTAATACCATCGGTAAGTATTTTTCAAAAAAATGCATTTTAATTGAAAAATTCATTTGTTTTCTCAAAACACATTACCGATGGTATTACACTTAGGAAGAATCACAAAGAGGAGGTGGGTGCCGCTATAGCGCCCCTACTGCCAACCCCATTGCCCACAAACTCGCCCTCCTGCAGCACACTCCCGATAATTTTAGCTAAGATACCTGCGGCGCCTAGGGCGCCGGGAGGGAGTGTTGCGCTGCTGCGGTGTCTCCCACCAGCGAGAGGCTCTGTCGCTGGGAGGAGAGGTCCCTCAGGTAGCAGCGGGCGAAAGTGGACTCCGCTCGCCATCTCATAGCCGCCACAAGACTTTGACTGCACCGGTGCTGTCGCAGCGGAACTTGCGGCCATGGCTCTGACCTCGTGCGCCGCGTTGTGCAACATGTGGCATCGACAGGTCAACGTCCTGGCAGGCCGGGCGGATAACTCCCCGGAACCAGGAGGAGCAGGTCTGGCTGAGATACCACGTCTACCTGTGGACAGAGGGAGAAAACAGGTGTGTGCGTCCCCCTGCGCCAGCTTGGTCCGGCGCAGGTACACACAGAAGACTCTCACTGGTTCCTATTGTCTGGGCTACTGAGTGGAATCTGACACTCGTACGGGCAGACAGACATAGACTGTTTGGCAGCCAAGGTGACCACGACTTGGCCCTGAAGGCTGGTACCGTAGTAGTTGCACGGCGCCTTCCGTCCGTAACAGCCAGCCATCTGTGTGTGTGTGACGACAGCGCGTACGGATACTGACCCTGGAAGAGGTAAGGCTGTCACCGGGTTTTGAAGTCTGTTCTCCCGGGTGGCACCCAACACGCGCAGGGCGAAACAACTGTCGCCGTCATGTAGGCCGCGTCTCGTCCAGGCAGATGTGTCAGGTAGCTGTAGCATGAACCGGTCGACTGGCACTGCCAGCCACCCGGGTGTGTGGACAGCGTGCATAGCAGTGAGCCTGGAGGTTGAGTCAAGGACTGCCCTGAAGCTCTCCTCCTTGAAACATCCGTCAGGCGCGTCATGTGCCGGGTTCCAACAGACGAGGTTGAGATCCCGTAAGCCCCCAAGGTAGAACTTGGTCCCTGCGCAGCACAGCGGGGCATTCCAAGCGAAGGGAGCCTCTGAAGTGAGGTTTTGCCGCTACCCGGGTCTGATGAGCGAAATCGCCTGTAGGAGTCGGCGATCATGGTGAGATAGACCTGAACGGTGAAAGGGGGCCGTCCTTAGGAGATGAAAACCCCCGAGGAAGCACCCTGCCAGCTGGGGCTTCGTCCAGTTCGGAAGGAAGAAGGTTGTCATTCCCGTCACACAGCGCTCGTCATCTACCCTCGCAACTCGACTGGTTGATGGTCTGCGGGTTGTCTCGGTAGCACCTATGGCCGCCGTAGGAAGCCTCTGTGGAAGAGGGCTTGCTGCCCAATCTCCGGGTGCGCACCTACATCCACCAAGCTGCAACACAAGTAATGGCGGACAACCAAGCGTACAATTCGGCATGCAATCTCGATGGCGAGCAGTGGAGCTGGAAGATCTGGCCACAGCGACGCCTCCCCGCGCGGCAGGCCTCCAGCGCACTAGCCTCTCCCAAATACGCCCTCCTTCTCCAAGCAGAGGAGGTGGTAGGTTGAACGGTGATCCCCTAGTAAGTCATCCGTCCTAAGAGAGCTGAAGAAGGGACTGAGAGTCCCTCCTACACTGCCCTGCTCCCGTCTACTGGGAGTCCCACTCGAACAGGACGACCACGCACTCCATCCTCGACGGAATCCCGGCGAAGAAAACACGTAGTACCTGTCCCGTAGCGTCGGCCCTCTAGTCGACGGCGAAGTGGGCATGATCCCAGCCTACCGCCCGGCTTGCCAACTGGTTACGACTTCGAAACTCGAGTTGTCCCAGGTCCTGGAGGCGCACCGCTGCTCTCAGGTCTTTGTCTGGTATCTGCCGAGATGACGAGGCACTTGTGTCGAGACGAAGGACGAAGATCGTGCTCCAATCTACCGTCTAGTGTAAGAGCTGCGTCGACCCTACTGCCACAGGCCCGAGCGCAACGACCTCTCAGGAACTAATTCCTGCCAAGTTGTCCCGTCTAACTCCCTGTACTTGCGCCCCCGGCCGCAGGATCCACCGCGCCGAATGGGTAACTCCCTGAAGGCGCTACCGAGGGTAAGTCCATCCGCTCCGGTCCGGCGCTGCAGCCTGCCGGAACTCCAAGTTGCCGCCACCCAGGGAAGCGAACGCTTCCGCTAGGTCCCGACGCTGTCGTCTAAGGAGGCGACAAGCGTGCCTGGTCACCGCTGACTACGGCCAGGCCCAAGCGAAGAGTAGCACCCCGTCGGGGAAAGGAAGCGCTGAGCCGCAAGTCATCTCAGGCGGAGCTAATCTGAACTGTGTGCATACCCCCGAAGAAGACGTCGTCCGCAGTGAAGTCTGTCGGACCAGTCCGCCACCCGCGCTGACCTCTATCCCTCGCGCGCCTGGAGTATGCTGTCCCTGACGTTCACAGGAGAGTGCCGTTGGCGTCCCGTCGCCGCCTCCGTCTCTCGGATGTAAGTCGCCCAATCCGGTGCATCGGACGAACCGCGCCTCCGCGGAAGAGTGGTCCCTGCCAATCCTGTCTGACGGGCCACAGTGTTTTAAGAAGGCTGCTACATCCGGCGGCGCCCGCAGCGTGAATCAGCTGAGTGACAGGCCTTGCAAGCCTCCTTGTCGGTCTGTCCAGGGGGCCAAGAAGTTCTCCACAGCGCGGTGTCCTGCGTGGCCGACTCTCCACTCAGCCGCGCGTAATCGATCAGGACGGACGCAGCAACCGTTGGCAGCGGAAGAAGTAGGATCCAGCTGAAGCCACCAGCGCCTCCCCCGGCGCCCTGAAGCGGAGACAGAAGCCGACCAGAAGGGGCAGGGACTTGAATGCTTGGACGCGATGAGGGGACCTGCGTAGTCCCCGGCTCGAGTAGACTCTCCTGTAAATCTTCGCAGTAGACGGCAAACGCAAGACCTCTCGGAACCGCGAGCGTAGCGACGTAGAGAAGCTAACCTCGTCCAGCCACGGCGAATGACGTCCTCTGGCGTCCAGCGGGAACCATATGTTCCCCCCGCAGGCGAAGGGATGTCCAACCCCTCCGAAGTCCGGGGAACTCCGGCCGGCGGCGATCCAACGAAGGCGGACCCCGCACTTGGAAGGAACAACGTAGTCTCAGGGGGCCGCTCCCCCGAACGGTGGCGAAAACTCGGAGAGCCCGTCTTTCCCTTGCGTAGCGAGCCATGGAACTGGGACGGCGTCTCCTGTTCCTCTCGTACCCCTGGCTTCTGTGAGGCGAGTCCCTGCTTCCGAAGGGGAACTGAAGATCATGAGCGAACGCCGGAACCCGGATCCCATCGTGAGGTCGTCTCTTCTGCACTGCATCTAGAGCGGCTCTCGTCTGCATGGTCGGCGCGAGGCGTGGCCCAACATCACCGAGCCGGGGATCCTGCAGTGCGAAGTGCAGTGGTCCTGTAGCCCTTGCGGTCGCCACAAGCCATAAAAAACTGGTGAGCAGCCCGGGCGAGGGCGCCCAACCTAATAATAAGAAAAATTAAATTAATCAATGCTTAATGCATGAGTACAATTTGATTGTAATAGCCCTTAAGGGATAATCAAGTTATTGAATTAGATTAAAATATGGGAGACAGAATACCCCTCTGTTTTCTCATCTCTATTGCCCAAAGCAAAGAATCGGATTAGAGGTTCCAGGAACCTAACCTTGGAAGGATAAGAGGTGTCGCGCCCCAGCGGCCTGGCGAACCGCTGAGCCGCTGGGAAAGCAACCTTTTAACCCCTGTGTCGCGCACCACGATAAACGTACATACTCATACGTGTTTGCTACCGCACCCACATGCTCTCACAGACCCTAGACACTGTCCAGCGCCTGAGAAGCCGAGCAGTCACTTCTGCATGTCCGTTTACGACTTGTCGTCTGGCCCGGGACTGGAAGCATCGTAGGTACGGTAGCCGACGCCAGCCCTCCGCAGTCAGAGACTACAAGCTTACTGGGCCGGGGCGCCTAGGTCACTGCCGTTGACATGGGCCCCACCTTAATGCTCTGGCCACCTGCCGTTTGTCCACTCTGGCCTGCGGAAGGACAGTGGAGCGGGTCACTCTTGAGGCCGGGTCCCGGGCCGGTGGAAGAATCATTGGTTTAGCCATGCCAGTAGAGGTTGTCAGCTACCTCTCCTGCTGACCAGAGCCCAGAACAAGGTATCTTGTGCTTTACAGGTCCGGGACCACTTTGGGTCCCACCTTAAAACACTTGGGCGTCTCTGTCCGGCGATCTCTGACAGACGACATACTCTCTCTGTGGGACAGCAAGGCACTGCTTCTGATTGGGGTCCCCATTGTTACTCTTGGGCGTCTCTGACAGGCGAGCTCTGAAAGACGCCGACCGCTCTGAGTGACAACTTGCCGACCTGGTTACCCCCTGGGTGCAGCCAGTGTACTTTCAACTGACTAAAAGTGTACTTTGGACTCCCATGTGTATTATTCACAAGCCAGTGAGTTGTCAGTTTCTCCAAAATGTGTATTTGTGTATAACGTGCACCTGTACGTGTACCCCAAGCAAAATAGTGTACTTCAATACGCCGAATGTGTATGGTAAACAGGTCTGGGCAACCCAGCCACTAAGGAAGCAACGCAATTTAGTAATATTTAGGTACATACCCAATGTCAATAGACAAACAGAGAATCAGCCACGACTTATTACTTTCGTATGAGGGAAGTGGCAACCCAGCCACTGCTTCCGTGGCCACGATCTCCGATAGGCGTCGCACGCTCTCTGTGGGACAGCAAGGCCACTGCTTGTGCCCTGGGTCCGACCTTGTGGCTGTCAGGCGTCTCTGCCCGGTATCTGATAGGCGTGGTACGCTCACTGTGGGGAACAAAGCCACTGCTCTGACTTGGGTCCCAGCTTGTCCCTGCCAGGTGTCACTGCCCGGCGATCTGATAGGCGTGGTACGCTCTCTGTGGGACCACGAAGTCCCTGCTTCGGACTTGGGTTTCGCCTTGTGACACTCTGATATCAGTGTCCGGCGATCTCTGATAGGCAACGTACGCTCTCTGCGGGACAACGAAGTCCCTGCCTCAGACTTGGGACCCACCTTGTTCATCTCGGACATCAATGCCCGGCGGCCTCTGATAGGCGTCGTACGCTCTCTGCGGGACAACGAAGTCCCTGCTGCTGACTTGGGTCGCACCTTGTAAACTCGGACATCAATGCCCGGCGATCTCGGATAGGCGTCGTACGCTCTCTGCGGGACAACGAAGTCCCTATCTCTGTGCGGGACAACGAAGCCCCTGTTCCTGACCTGAGGCGTCGTACGCTCTTTGCGGGACAACGAAGTCCCTATCTCTGTGCGTGACCACGAAGGCCCTGTTCCTGCCTTGAGGCGTCGTACGCTCTCTGCGGGACAACGAAGTCCCTATCTCTGTGCGGGTCAACGAAGTCCCTGTTTCTGACTTGAGGCGTCGTACTCTGCGGGACAACGAAGTCCCTATCTCTGTGCGGGTCAACGAAGTCCCTGTTTGTGACTTGAGGCGTCGTACGTTCTCTGCGGGACAACGAAGTCCCTATCTCTGTGCGGGACAACGAAGTCCCTGTTCCTGACGTGGGTCCCTCCTTGTTAGCTTGGACATCACTGTCGGCTGACCTCTGATAGAGTAGGACGCAAAAGGAGGTAAGCCCCCCAGCGTTAACCATCTCTCTTCCAGTCATGAGGCGGACACCTCACCAGTGCGGGTCGACTCGCCTCCTGCTCAGGGAAGGCCCTCCGCATGCTCGTCCGAGGGGCCCTGAAAGTCGCCACACATCGTGCAGATCCGAACCTAGTTACTGCAACAAGAGGGTACAAGATGAAAGAGCGAGCGTGGCCTCTAAGGTCACGCAATAACAACGCGCGCGCGCTGGCGAATCGGACATAATTGAATATGTAGTCGAATCAAACGAGTGTACAGCGCGTGCCGACGCTCGGCGCTCCTTCCCACCCAAGGGCGCCGGTCGAGGGCATTCACCGAGATATTACCTGGCCATGGCGGAAAAAAGGAGCAAACCCACGTATCACCATATCGTAAACAGCACGCCACACAGCCCGACCGGTTCGGAGCGCAGGCCGAAGCAGCGTCCGGAAGCCGCCAGTCACAGTCTCCATGGTACAAGCCGTAGGCCCGTAGAACACACAGGTCGACGAGGCGGCCCAGCGTGAGCACTACTACCCCCAGTCACGCCACCATCTCCACAGTTCAAGTCCCAACGAACGAACAGTCAAGGTCGAAAACGACCGGCCAAGAACCAAAGCAGAGCTCGAACAGACACAACCTACTTCTGCCAGCTAAGAACTAAAACTGGGGTATGCTGGGTAATCTTGTACCGGATGTGAGTAAGGGGAGACTATTCGGGTTTGGCATGGTCTATGGCGCCCCACTCCTGCCAACACCCCCTTATACGGACACAACCAAAATTTGGCTAAAATTAGGCCAGCTAAGAGCCATTTCCTAAGTGTAATACCATCGGTAATGTGTTTTGAGAAAACAAATCATGGTATTCGACCTTCGTTACACAGCGAATAACAATAAAATGCAAGGGACACAGACCTTCATCAGCCTAAAGACCCAAAGGCAAGAGGCATAGATCCTCATGAGCCCCTCCATGAGGTCATCTATCAGAGATTGAATGATTGCTTCAGGGACATGTCCTCATTACCGGCAGTTAGGGGTTAGTGTGTGGAGTTAAAGAGGATGGGGCTGATGTACTGACCCTGTCCCCAGTCTCATAGTCGAGTCGCCGTAGCGGGAAAAGTGCGCCGGTTCCATCCCGCACACCAAACGTGTTGCGAGAGTTGCCCCCAACAATCAGGTACTGCAAACGCCCAACATCCGCTGTGCATTGAAAATAAGCAAATAAATAATAGATGGATAGACAGACGTAAAATAATAAATAAATGGTTCCAAAGATCTATAAATGAATGTGAAAAAAGTAGTGTTGTGTGCAGGTCAATTAACCCCTTACCTGCCACTGTATGTACATATTTCTTTTGGAAATCTTTGCAACCAACAAACAAAAGCTAAAACCATTCAAAAACATGGAAGCAAACTGGTCTCAGCAAAAGGCATAGATCCTTATGAGCCCTCACAGTTGCAGGAGCTAAGGAGGATCTATGTCTCTTGCAGTTGGATCATGACATTTGTTTTTTCAAAATACATTACCGATGGCATTACTATATGGAATACACTCAATTGCCTGTAGATTTCAGCCCAAAGTTGTGTCCCCTACACAACTGGGGAGGAGACACCGGGGATCCAAGTATAGGCGCCCGGGTGTCCTCCCCTACCAACCTATCCCGCCATGCGTATGGAGAACTCACCTCAGTTTCACTCTTAGCTCGACTGGGGACGGTCGGGCTTTTGCCTTGCTACGGTTTTTTGACCGTTCTTCTGTGGATTCTACTACTCGGCTTTTTGCCTTGTTTTTGACTTCTCCTTGGACTCAGTGTACTTCGTTAGTGTGTTCTACACTTTGACGTTTTACTGTGTGTGGACTTGGCGCCGACCGGTTTGACTTAGAGTGAACTTCGTCCTTGGCTGCAGCCTTGGGGTTTCAGCTTGTGACTTTCTCACGTGGCTTTTGCCTCGCGGTGTGAGTTCGGCGCTTGAGTGTGTTCCTTCCTGTGAACAGTGTACAACGAACGCTATGGCGGCTTCTGTTGAAGTTTGCCCCCCTTTGCGAGGATTTCTGGGGCCCTCGTTCGCCCTCGTCGCCTGCCGGCCGTGCTCTACTGCTCTTCCGACAGGATGTGTGACGTGTGTGCTGACGGGCGTGAGGACCGGCGGTCTCAGGTGGGGATCCTCCAGACGTGTCCTTCTTCCTGGTCTCAACGTTCTCCCCGGACTGCTCCGCAGGAGGGCATTGCTACGTCGGCTTCTCGGGCCCCGCTTCACTACAGCTTCCGGGCCTGCCAGCCCGCAGGTAAGTCCCCTTCTTTTACCTTAGCCGCGCAGAAACTCCCTCCCCTCTCCGAGTCTTCTGAGCAGGGCAGGCGAGTATCAGGGTCGTGCTTCCCACATGGGTGGACTTATATATTACTCAGGTGTGGATTCGTGTGCACCATTTGTCCCCTCCCCGCTTCGCTTTTCCTGAGCGGGCTTGGCGTGACACCTTTCTGTCCACCCCCCCCGCCCCGAACTTTCAAGGCGGGCCCGGTGTGACTCAGACTTTTACTCACAAGTGCGGATTCGTGCGCACCTTTTGTCCCCTCCCCGCTTCGCTTTTCCTGAGCGGGCTTGGCGTGACACCTTTCGGTCCAGCCCCCCGCCCCGAACTTTCCAGGCGGGCCCGGTGTGACTCAGACTTTTACTCACAGGTGCGGATTCGCGCGCACCAGTTGTCCCCTCCCCGCTTCGCTTTTCCTGAGCGGGCTTGGCGTGACACCTTTCTGTCCCCCCCCCCGCCCCGAAGTTTCCAGGCGGGCCCGGTGTGACTTAGACTTTTATTCACAGGTGCGGTTTCGTTCACCCCTTTTGTCCCCTCCCCGCTTCGCTTTCTGCTGAGCGGGCTTGGCGTGACTTCAGACTGTCCCCTCCCCGCTTCGCTCTTCGCTGAGCGGGCTTGGAGCGACTCTTAGACTGTCCCCTCCCTGCTTCGCTTTTGCTGAGCAGGCTTGGCGTGTTTTTAGACTGTCCCCTCCCCGCTTCGCTTTTCGCTGAGCGGGCTTGGCGTGACTACTGACTGTCCCCCGCTCCCTGAGCGGCTTGCGTGACTTGACTGTCCCCTCCGCTTCGCTTGTGGCAGCGTGCTTCGCTGCTGAGCGGGCTTGGCGTGACGTCTTTTTAGACTGTCCCCTCCCTGCTTCGCTTTTGCTGAGCAGGCTTGGCGTCATTATAGACTGTCCCCTCCCCGCTTCGCTTTTTGCTGAGCGGGCTTGGCGTGACTACAGACTGTCCCCTCCCCGCTTCGCTCTTCACTGAGCAGGCTTGGCGTCACTTTAAGACTGTCCCCTCCCTGCTTCGCTTTTGCTGAGCAGGCTTGGCATGATTATAGACTGTCCCCTCCCCTTTTCGCTCTTCGCTGAGCGGGCTTGGCGTGACTTTAAGTCTGTCCCCTCCCTGCTTCGCTTTTGCTGAGGAGGCTTGGAGTGATTATAGACTGTCCCCTCCCCGCTTCGCTTTTTGCTGAGCGGACTTGGTGTGACTTTAAGACTGTCCCCTCCCTGCTTCGCTTTTGCTGAGCAGGCTTGGCGTGATTATAGACTGTCTCCTCCCCGCTTCGCTTTCGCTGAGCGGGCTTGGAGTGATTTTGACTGTCCCCTCCCCGCTTCGCTTTCGCTGAGCGGGCTCGGCGTGACTTTGACTGTCCCCTCCCCGCTTCGCCTTCGCTGAGCGGGTTCGGCGTGACTTTGACTGTCCCCTCCCCGCTTCGCCTTTCGCTGAGCGGTCTAGGCACTGAGCGGTCTTGGCATGACTTTAGTCTGTCCCCTCACCGCTTCGCTTCGCTGAGCGGTCTTGGCGTGACTGGGACTGTTCCCTCCCCGCCTTGCCTTGCTGAACGGTCTTGGGCGACTACGGTGGGTCCCCCCCCCCGCCCCCCAAGCGGGCCCGGCGGGACCCAGACTCTTGTCCCTAGACCGGTTTCGCTAGGGTAGCGGTCTTCGGCACCCGCGTTCGGATCTCAGTTTTCTGCTGTCCGTCCGTCTTTCGCGGTCCCTCCGCCGTATGATGAACCGCCTGCGGGCTCCGCGGGCGGGTTGCGTCTTCCGCTCGCACGGCGTTTCGGCACTCTGGGAGCCGCTTTGCCCCTCCTTGCGCCTCGAGCGATGGACTGCCTCGCTTCTTCGAACCGGATATTCTCAGCCGTCTTCCTACGGATTCGGCTGTCATCTTCTTTCGAGACTCGATGACTGGTTCTTTCCCCCGGCTGTTAGCGGTCACGTCGGTCTCCTCTTCGGACGACGTCGGCCCTTCGCGCAGCTCAGCTCGCCGCCTTCTCGCTTGGGTTTTGGCGTAGTCCCCCCCCCCCCCCCCCCCGCTTCTTCGGTCCTCCTTCTTTATGGAGAGACAGGCTTCCGCGGGGATCTACGCGCAGAGGCGGGCCTAGCATCGCTAGTCCCTCCCTCAGCCAGCCGGCTTCCGGGACTTCACCGGTGCGTTCTTCGCCCTGTTACGACACGCCTTCGTCGGCTTGTGCCCTCTGGCCTCGCCTGGGCTAGTAGTGGACTTGCGTAGGCCCTGGTTGTTACCTTTGCCTCGCGGTGCTGTTCCATCTTCACCGACCAGTGGTGACGGGCGTCTCTGCTTCCTGCGCCGTTCGTAGCCCTTGGCCGGACGGGTATCGGTTTCGTCGCCATCTTGGTGGGACAGCGCCTGGCGACACTTGGTTACGTTCCTTCTTGCCTTTTCCTTGCATTCTGGCAAGGTTATCTCGGCCTCGGCTTCTGTCCGGCGCTCCTGGGACGGGGTATGGCATCTTGTGTCAGCATACGCCGTGTTCGTCTCGTGCGGTTCCACTTTCTGGTGTACCTGCGGGGGCGCTTGCGCTTGGTCCCTTGGTTCGCTATGTTGCAGCTGACAAGTCCAGCTCGGGTCTAGGTCCAACTCTGTTAGACCCTCAGACCCGACTAGTGGTTTTTCACCTGGTGAGACTACAGTTACAGACTCTCCTTTCAAGTACAAGTCTAACACGCTGGTAATCCCTCCAGTCCCGGTTTGGGGATATACCAGGCGTTGGCACAGTTGGCGCTGCGACTTCGGTCGCACGTCCGTTCTTACTCCGGCAGCGAAACTCAGACCCGGCTAGCACGCTGGCTGGCTTCCTGCGACTTGGCGACACAGGTTAATCTACAGTTGCGCTTACGGTTAGTGGTTCTTGCAGGCGACAGAACAGTCAACGCCGCGACTTCGGTCACGGCCCGTTCTCCTGCTCCGGCTGCTTCCACAGTCCTCCTTTGGACGCTGTCCGGTTTCGCCGACTTCGGCGACTCGGATTCTTACAGGAAACAGTGGGCAGCTCCCACACGACTAGGGGACTCTACCCGGTTCCGCCGACTGCTTCGGCTCGATTTGGACGCGGGAACAGGTTTCAGCACATTAGCTGGTGGGCCCTACGTTGCTGCTTCCAAGAAGGTGGGGCCTTGCCCTCTTTGCCCTACGCAGGAGGTCAGCGCTCCATTTAGGACCTTCCCGAGTGGTTCCTGCCCTGGGACGGTGGGTCGGCGAGAGTTAGCTACGTGAGCGAGCTTCTTCGCCGGTTGCAGGTACAGACCCGAGAGGACGGCTCTGACCACGCTCCTAGGGCTAGATCGCAGCACTTCAGTCAGGATTTCCGGGACCGCGCTCAGTGGAGCGCGCTGACCGGACGCTGTAGTCGACGCGCAGCTTGTCTTCGGTACTATGAGTCCCGTCTTCTTTCAGGGCGGATCTGCGCTGCCGCCTCCAAACAAGTCCGCGGCAGTATGCTTGTGGGGACTTCCTTGACCAGGCTGGAGACAGTTACCCTCGTAAGGATGACACGTCGATACCTGTCGGCTGCCTCTCTCCTTTTTGGGGAGTCAGGCGAACCCGACTTTGAGCGAGCTCGACCCGCCTTCTTCTGTGGACTTAGGCGTGGCTAGGGCTACGCCACTCTCTACCGGCCCTCCCAGGCGTACGGTTACAGCCTAGTTACCCTGGGCCGGTTGGGTTATGGGGCCTTTGGCCTCTGGCTAGGCACTGAGAGAACCACGGGCTCTGCCTCTCGCCCGGGCTGCAGACGCGCTGCTCTTCTTGGGATGGTCTGTTCCCTGTGGCCTACCCCCTTTCGGTGTGGTGCCGAAGATTCGGCAGTATCTTCTTCCTGCTCCATGGTTCTCTTCCTGGTGGCCCCCCTGCTTTGGATTCTCGGAGGGGGCGAGACGGCTATGGCAGCAGCCCGCGGACTGTTACCAGTGTTGTGTGCGACGGCTAGGGGAGATTCTACAAGTCGGGGCGCACCTCTCGGCGTTTCCGCCCCACGATCTCACTATCCCTACGGGCAGAGTTCCCCTTAGGGCTCTTCGACGACCAAGGTTAAGCTCCTTTTTTCGTCAAGAGTTACCGCTCCGTAATCGTACTCGCTTCCCTCAGCCGGGGCCTTTAGGCTCCGGCCCTGGCGAGTTTTGGGTCCTTGGGACCTTGAATTCAGATGTCCTCTCTCCGGTTCTCTCTTACCCCGGTGGGACCTCGTCTGGACCCGGACATGGCTATTTACAGACTGCTTCGAACCCCTGCCTTGGCACAGTTCTCCGTCCTTGCCCGGAAACATGTTCATCCTGACGTTCGCCACGGCTCCCGCGGGTGCGAGCCGCATGCGCTCTCGGTCCGCCCTGCAGGTTGGCAGTCCAAGCCTTCACTCGTCGCAACTTCTCATCGACCCGGCCTTCAGGTCTTGAGCCGGCCTCTCTCGGCGGCACCCCAGTGGCTGACCTTACCCCCGTTCAGGGGACGACCGACCCATGGGGCGCGTCGTCAGGACCTAGTCCAGGCACTGCAGTTCCTGCACTGCCATCGGCCACACCGTCTTGCCTGCCCGCCTCTTCCTACCCTACGTCAGGCAGGCCGAGTAGCTCGACCCAGACAGTTCGCCGTGGCTTCGGTGGGTGACTCGTTGGCCTACCCAACCTCTCCCTTTTCGGGATAGAAGGTTACAGTTCCGGGCGCATGACCTACGAGCAGTAGCCCCTGAGCGGCTTCGACCGCTTTCTGCTCGGTTATGACTTGGGGACGGGCGGTAGGCAGATGTGCTGTTTCACTTGCTCCCTCTTCTACCTCCGCGACCTATCTGGTCAGCGTGACTCCCTGGTCTTGATGGGCAGCCTCTCCGCGGCCCAGCACTCCCTCCGCACGCCACAGCGCCATAGACACTTCTTAGCTGAAATTGTCGGGAGTGCTCCTTGCGGGCTAGCGGAGGGCTATACGTTAGGGTTTGGGTGTCGGCACCCTCCTCCTCTTTGGTATTCTATATAGTAATGCCATCGGTAATGTATTTTGAAAAAAACAAATGAATTTTTTTTCTAAAATGTATTTTTTTGAAAAATACTTACCGATGGCATTACTCGGATGGCCCTCCCACCTGCCCTGCTTGCCTCCTTGGCTAAGCGTGAAAGTGAGGTGAGTTCTCCACACGCATGGCGGGATAGGTTGGTAGGGGAGGACACCCGGGCGCCTATACTTGGATCCCCGGTGTCTCCTCCCCAGTTGTGTAGGGGACACAACTTTGGGCTGAAATCTACAGGCAATTGAGTGTATTCCATATAGTAATGCCATCGGTAAGTATTTTTTAAAAAAAATACATTTTAGAAAAAAACTAAACTTACATTCATCAGGATCATCAGCAGTGATGGCAGGGTTGATGAGTGTATTGAGATAATATTCCTCATCCACGTTGATAGAATAGCTTGTCTGGTTGAAAAACGGCGGGTTGTCATTTATGTCGGTCACCTTGATTCCGATTGACACAGTGGCTGAAAAAATGGAACAGTGAAACAATGTCCAAACCCTACTCTGAGGATGAGTGTTCGTGCAAAAGGCATGCTGGAGCTATCGTAGCACTAACATGCCTTCTGTATGAATAGTGGTCTACTTAACCCCTACCCTGCCACAGTGCATACATTTTTGTTTCTGAAATGTTTGTTTATTCAAGGACCCAACATCCGAGAAACATGGATACAAATTGGTCTCAGCAAGAGGCATGGATCCTCATGAGCCCCCCCACAGCTGCAGGGGCTCATGAGGATCCATGTCTCTTGCAGGTAGATATTGTTTACTTTATTTCAGCAGTGGAGGGGTTAACTCTACTAATTTCAAAGTTTATCGAACTGAATCCATCTCACATGCATTACACCATGAAATCACTCACAATCTGCACACAAATACCACACAAACACATGGTGGAAAGGGCCAATTCAACTATTGTAATCTGGGAAATTTTGATCATTTCGAATAAAATTGATTAACTCTTTGCCTACTAAGTTGCTTTTCTGTATTATGTACTCTGCCACTAAGTAATTCTGTTAACCCTCTTAACCCCAAGGCCCCATTTCCCAAATTTTGACAACTATGTATCAGTTGCAGGAGATGGATGGACCAAGATAATTCAAGGGTAGTGCCAGATTAGCTTGAAGCCTGAAGGTGCCAAGCTAATCTGGCTACTACTCTTGCAATATCACAGTCCATCCATCTCCTGTGGTAGGGTCTTGGGCTAAATGGGTTAAGCGTTTATTTCCGGATCTGGTGCGCTTGCAAAGATACGACATGTAACGACACATTCACCACTAGAAATAGCCAAGCCAAGCAAATGAACCTTGGATGGATGGGTCTCACCACCCACAGTGTGTTTCAGGAAGTCATCTCCAGGCAGCTGGAGCCCCTGGCTGTAGGCAAAGAGTCAAGTAAGCTGAAGCCAATACCAGAGTGCAGGGGCGGGAAGAGCCAAACATAATGGTGCCACTTAACAAAAGGTAGGAAAACTGACCACAGTGACAGCATTGTTTTATCACCTGATCACTTACCATTGTTGCGTCCAGGAGCCACACCAGGTAACACTGACTCCGCTCCGTCTATGGCCATGATATCGATGAAGTAGAAAGCTTTAGTTTCACGGTCTAGAACGCGTTTCGTGCGCAAAGTCACTTGGTTCACCCCCGCCGGTACGGCCTCAAAGTCAGGGTTGTTTGCTCCTTGGAACTCATCAGTAATGCGGAATGTTAGCTGGGAAGAGATAATATTTACAAATTAAAACATTAACCACTTCAGTGCCAGTGGACGCAGATTTCGTTCTGGAAATCATAGTTAAGTCAACGCCAAAGAGCCCTGACTGTCCAAGGATACAAAGTGGTGTTAGCAAGAGGCAAAGATTCTCATGAGCCCCTGCAACTGCAGGGGCTCATGAGGATCTATGTCTCTTGTACTTGGATTCTGTTGGCAGCAAAGGGGTTAATCATGCATTCTTGTTTGCAGTTAACCCCTTTATTATGATTTAAATGGACTATATATTATCCAAACTCATCAGAGTTAATATTGACAGGTAATATTGACAGAGTTAATATTGACATGTAAAGCAGACTGGGACCTGAACAAAGCCTCTGATTAACCCCTTCACTGCCAGTGATCAGGAAATGCGTGTCTGACACCACTGCACACTGACCGACATTCGTGTAAAAAAAACACAAATGTAAATGTTACAAAAAACAAGCACAAACCCACAGGATGAACAAGAGACATAAATCCTCATCAGCCTCGCAACTCTGGGGGTTCATGAGGGTTCAAGTCTCTTGCAGATGGGTGGCATTTGCCTTGTCCTGGCAGATAAGGGGTTAAGCATACTGTGAATTATCCCAGTACATATTATGCAGGTATCTTTACACCTGTGAAAATACTGAATTTGAAATATACAAACTAGACAAAGCATAAATTTATACAGAAATGGTCCAATAGAGTTAAAGGGTATTAACAGTCTAGCAACAAAATATTGAAGCTGGATGAGTGGGGAAATGCACCCCTCCTCCCCAACCTGCATCCCCACGCACTTGACAGCTAACATAAACATCAGCCACCTCACTGAAGTAAGCCCATTGAGTTTAATGAAACTAATGCATGCCTGCTGGGCAGACACCACCTTCCACATTTAAACAGCATAGATTCTCATAAGCAGTTATAGAGGGGGCGTTTGTTATATTTATGTCAGAATTTACAGCTGTGCTCATTATAGTGAGAAAATCATTGCTCTTAAATCTGCGTCTGCCTTGTAAAAAGCAGCAAAACTTTCTGAAACAAACGAGGCAAATGAGTAATTCTCATGAGGGTTCATTTAAATTCACAGTTATTGCATCTAGAAATATTCAGCTGTGTTTCTCAGACTGAGTTGATTTTCAGTTCAGTACTTATGAAGACAGCATGAGAGGTGATGAGAGATACCAACCAACCAGGCGATCGATCCTCTCGAGCTAAAAACCTCGCTGCACACACAGTTTGCTCTCTGCTAACTAATAATAATAATAATATATAACTCTTCTATAGCGCAATACCCCCACAATGAAAGGCTCAGAGCGCGTGTGCGTGCGTATGTGCGGGCGTGCGTGCGCGAGCGAGTGCATACATGCGTCAGTGTGTGGTATGTGTATGTTTACATGTCTATGTCATTTATGTAGTAGATGTAGCAACGGCAAGTTTGAAAACTGGTCCTGTTACCAATAACTTCTACCGTTGGAAAATAAAGGTTCATTGTTCATTGTTCATTACATCTAGATAATCTAACTAACTGAAATTAACCAAGGTACCGACAACGTGCAAAAATGCAATCATTCATAGATCCAAATGCACACTGACACAATACTGAAATAATAAACATAACATTTCAAGAGTCTGATCAGATATATACATGTTGAAGGGAAAAAGTAAGGTTTATCAATCCCTTTCAAAGGCCAAATTGAAAAAATATGTTTTCAATCTAGCCCTGAAAATGGCCAATGATGGTGCATGACGAATATCATGGGGAAGACCATTCCACACTTTGGGAGCTTGGAAAGAAAAGGACCGCTGTCCAAAGGTTTTTAAGTGGGTAGTCAATATTCTGTCGTCAGTGCTGAAGCTCAATACTCTACCTGGTGTATAGACAGGGAGACTGGAAGACAAGTATGCCGGGAGTGTTTTATGAAAGGCCTGAAAAATGAGGGAAGCAATTTTGTATTCAATTCTGAACTTCACAGGAAGCCAGTGCAACTGCTTAAGCAAGGGAGTGATGTGGTCACGCTTTGATTTTTTCAGTATAGGTCTTGCTGCGTGGTTTTGAATCTTCTGCAGCCTGTAGAGCAGATCGCTCGACATACCTGACATTACAGAGTTACAGTAGTCAAGCCTTGACAAAATCTGTGAACATGCGATTTACTTACAGGCATCGTCAGTAAGGTACTGTCTAACAGAGCTAAGCCTCTTGAGCTCAAGATAGCAGCAGCGGGGCAGGTGAGACACATGATCGTTCATAGACAGGACATTGTAATTGTAAACACCTAGGTTTTCACACATTTCTTGAGAGGGATATCCTGTTCATAAACGATCAAGGATTCATCATTGGAGACACTCGCCCTGGAGTGAGTGCCTACCACAATGGCATCTGTTTTTCCTTCTGTAACCACCACTGTTTTTAACAGTTTCTTGTTACCAAACTTGCAAATGTTTAGTTAACTAGAAGGTGCAGAATAAGGGAAGCAACCGCTGAAAGTGTTTGGGTGATTCAAGTTTTGATTATTTCCCTTAGTCATATTATTTTTTATTCGAAATTTAGAGAGCGATCCAGTCTAAAATATAATACAAGTTTAGTCTGTTATTTGTGAAAAGTTAAAGACACAAGAAATGTAAAGCATATTAAGAATAAAATAGATGTTTTGTTTTATAATTATGTATCCTTCCACTGGTACTCTGTGGAGTTCTGGGAACTTCGATTCCCATACCCTTGTGCCTGCAAGGCCATGTAGTTCCTCTGTATGTGGTTAATTGTTAATTTGGTTGGAGTGCACATACATTATTTTTTCAGGTTTCATTTATTTTCAGTTATTATAGACGGAATGCGCTCAGTTAATGTTGCAGTCAGTCAAGAAATTTAGTTGGCATCTAGTTGCAGCTTAGTATCCTGAAGGTGTTAAAGTTCGCTTGAATGAGCAAGAAGAAACCAATTTTTTTCATTTACTTTTGCATTTATGGGTTTTGGAAATAAGCTTGTGACCCATGCAGTTTTTATGCAGATGTTATTCGTCTATGTGTTAATATTTTATGCTGTGTAGAGGAAGTTTTCTTTGTTTCCCTGGGGAAAATAATAGTTGTTGTTTGGAACCGGCCGGCCGCAAGACTCCTTTGTGTGAAGTCTTGGAATGCGATCGGGGTCAGCATTTCGGAGGGTGGCGGCCCAGCGGGCTGCTGAGTCAGACAGCGTTTTTTTAGCCTTGTGGACGCCGCAGGTGCCAAATATGCTAATGAGGTTTTCCTCGCGCGGTATACGTCATCACCAGAAAGGGTTTCCTTGGGAAAGCACCTTCCGGTATAAACAAACCGAGGAATTAGACCTATGAGTATGATTCTAGGATTGTATGTTTATGTGGAATTGTTTGTGTCTGTAGTTGTTTTTATGTATGAATAATAAGGTACTTTGAACTATGCAACTCACGATTGAGGTCTAAGATGGATTTGCGATCTTAGTTTTGATCTGTAATAAGGACAGATTGGACTTGGAAAGACTTATGATGGAAGTGTGTTGTTAAAGCACGAATAGCTGGCAGTGTACAGTGTTGAAGCTATTTAATAACAATTAATTTGTAATTGTTGACATTTATACTAGATGTGGGGATTTCTGTAAAATTTTCCCAGCGCACACATTTGGTGTAAATTATATCGCCCGATCGGAAGATAGTCATGGAGTGCAGATGACTACAATAATTGTGTAGTATGTAATAAATTAACTATTACATATATATAGAATCTCAGTGAGCATTGATTACATTCTATAGTTCTAAGTATCCGTCCATGATAGCCATGGGACAAAATATGTGTTTATTAGTTGTCAGTGTTGATGTGTTTGTGATTGTGTGTTATGATGTGACTATATTAGTATTATAATTTCAGTTGTGCGTAATGTTTTTAAAGATGAGAATTGAAATGTGATTAACCGTGTTGTATTATTGTAAAATTAGGTCAACAGTAGATAAAGCATTTATTTTCTTTTCTTCAGGGTTTCTTGGGCTAGTTTGACTCACACTAACACCAAAACTTAGCTCTGCTACCTCAGAACACCGACTTCCCATTTATCTGTTGATAGCCTGAACCTCACTTAGTTATCCCTCTGGTATTTGTTTGTAATTGATCTTTTATTCTTTTATGTAGTTACTGATTGATCTTCAGTGATTTGTAATAATAAAAGATAAGTGTTGTCAACTGCAACTGAGGACTTCAGTGTTTTATTTTTCCATATATATATATATATATATATATATATATATATATATATATATATATATATATATATATATATATATATATATATATATATATATTCTTTTCTTATTGTTTTCTTGTCTTTCTCTACTTCAATCCGCCCAGCACCTGTTGTGCCCCGTCCATGTGTACACATTGTACTGCAAGTGGATCGTGGGGGTTACCTTGTTGTCTGTCATCCAGTCCTAAAAGGGGCACGACCGAACATTTTTAATGCTTCAGTTCGCAAAAAGCTTTTACTGGGCTTCAGTATACATACCCACGTAGACAGTGACCACCCTATTGTCCCACCAAAAGCTTTCTTTCGTCCGTTCAAAGTGAAAGAGGCCACCGGAATCTTGTGACTATACCTAGTCAAAAGATTGGTTCCGATAGACGATCAGGTAGCTGACGTCATAACTATTCTATACGACCTCAGGTCATCTGCATAATTATAACCAATCAGAGAGAAGATGGCGGATGAACCAGCGAAGAAAAAAAGAAAGTATCAGTCGACTCGCGCCGGCCGACAATGACAGACTCGGAATTGAAGAGAAAGAGAGACAAGATACCCCTAAGTAGAATTGACATCGGACAAGGGAATATAGAGCTTGGCTTGACCGCCCATCCGGAATTTGTCGCTTTCTTGCTATGTGAATCAGTAAGTAATCCGGCTACGGTCTTTGTCGAACTTCCTATAGTTCCACGAGCGCTATAGTGACTGATTTTCAGAATTTATGATCTTCAGTAGAATTTCAGTATCTCTTACTGATTTTGCAAGATTTTAAACCTGTTGTATCATAAAGTTACGAGCTAGTTCATCAGATTTTATGCTGCAAGGACCTGAAAACTATGGTGTGTCAAAATTGCGGCACTGACATAGCTGGTCGTGACAAGTTTTTGTCACCGAGTCGAATAAGCCACGCCCCCAGCATGATCTTTCTCAGGGTCCGGGAAGCAGGTCAAGCGGAATCCGCATTGATTTTGACAGCTTAGTGAGTATGGAAGTTACATTCTCGTGGAAAATTATGTCAAAGGAATGCCGGAGAACATCAGTGCATGAGTGTACACTGACGTGTGTACCCACACCAATGACCTTGTCTGCAGTATTGACCGGGTTTTGCCTTGTGACGATGAATTTCGACCTTTGGCATTGTATTTACATCATAAAGCTCTAAGTTAGTACACAAAGGACCCATACATAATGCTGTCAGCAGTATCTGTTGCAGACAGTTTTCTGACAGTGTTGAGATGCCTGATCCTGGGGAGAATAACTTTAACAGCTTCTATACATTATTCCATGTCATGCAGAAGAGACGGGAACTGTTTAAGAGGAGTGTCTTTCTTCAGCTGTGTGTCATCGGCATATTTGTGATGTTCACATCCTTTACTGGCGATCACCTCAGACACAGGCTGTGTGTACAAAGAAAACAAGACCGGTCCGAGAAATGAGCCCTGGGGCACGCCATATCTCAGAAGGAGGGGAGCGGAATTAGAATTCTGTATAATGACACATTGGAACCTGTCAGACAAATATGAGGAGAACCAGTCAAGAACCCATCCACGGACGCGAAAAGATAGGCTAAGTCTATTCAGAAGGATGTTGTGGTCGAGCGTGTCGAACACCGAAGACAGGTCCAATAATGACAAGAGTGACACACGTCCCTCGTCAGCGCAAGTAAACAGGCCGTTGGTCACATGAAGAAGAGCTGTTTCACAGTTATGATGCTTGCGGGTAAGCGGACTGATACACTGAACTGATTTTATCATCAAAGTACACACAGAACCTGTCAGGTAGTTCAGCTGCAGGTATGTTAGTAGGAAGTACAGGCCTTTTCTGTTTACCAAGCAGCTCATTGCATGCTGCATACAACTGCTTGCTAGAGGAACAGCTGGAGACTCTAGCACTGTAGAATTCCCTTCGGGCAGCCTGTTCCACTGACTTGACATGGTTACGCTGGCGTGCGTAGAGCTCGCGATGGATTGTAAGCCGACTAGCCTGCCACTGGCGCTCGAGTCTACGTCGTTCAAGCTTCTCTTTGATTTACAGGGAGACCTTGGAATTTAAGCTGATTAAAAAGTGTAAAACAAAGAGAAGGTGGCCAGAGAAAAGGGCAAAATAAATAAATAAATAAATACGTCTCAAAGTACCATTACACATAAATTTGAAGACACATTTCAGCACCATTTGTGTTTATGCCTTGTTGACACAGCTAATGAACTATAACAGCAGTTGGGACACACAGTAAAAGCACACGCGTAATTGCTCTTATTTATTCTGCGCTGCCGCTAGTGTGTTTAAGCCTCTTTCAGAAAGAAAATGCAAAGACTTCTCCCACAAGTATGATGTTTCAGACTAAAATGTTGTGCAGTTGTGAAACATACGGTACATCGGTCTTGAGATTTAACAAACAAGAGTGTTTAAAACTGCCGTCGGCATATATCAACTTCAGGAATACAGATATAAATGATAGTACATTTACTTCTATATATTTCCTCAAGCCCTTGAATCCTGCTTATACTTTTCGTTATTTACGTCAATAATCAGGAAGGGGGACGCTCTTCTATAGACTGATTACGAACTGTCAGTAACATTCACATCACACATCAATGGTGAACTCTACTTCTCTGTTACATTAACATGCATAGATAACGCCATGAGTGCATGACTCTTCCTACGTTTGCTGTATGGCCTTTGGCAAACGGGAGGGGCTGTTCTCAGTCTGCCTACTCTGACAGTGCCAGGGACGCATGGTTAGGTTTCAGTTGCGTACCTCACTCCCGTGATATTTACCAGCTGTGCCTCTAACTTGTGGCAAGTTGCTGGCTCGGACTTTGTAGCAAGACTGTTAACCCTTGGCATGTTGGTAGCAATTTTTGTTGCCATGATTCCTGTAGGAATCATTTCAACCAAAAACACTACTGACACGCAAAGGGTTAACAGTCCCTTCTTCTCTTGTTTTATACATGGCTTACCGTATTAAAAGGAGGTGTGATGTCATCATCTCGGCCTGTAATCGTGATAACAACCTGCACTGCTGTCTGATTTTCAGCCACGGAAGCATCATAGCGGTTGTACTCATTGGTTCCCACAAAGTAAGGGATTTTATTATTCCTGTCCAGCAGGCGCACTGTGGGCTGTACCTCTGTGAACAGGGTCACTTGACCGTAGTTCTGAAAACAAAAGTAAGTTGACAGGCACATCAGCAAGAATTAATATACTCAGTGGCATAGGAACTGGAGGGCTTGGGGTGGGGTGGGGTGTGGGTGGGGGTGGGGTGGGGTACGGAACTGAAAACTTAAATATGGGTGTAAGGGGTGGGGGGAGCCCCCCCCCCTCCCCCACACACACATGAATATTTTTTTAGTAAGAAAAATCATTTACTTAGATTTTGCTTTTTTTTTGTCTGCCGAGGTCAGACAACCATTGCTAGACCCCTCCTCCTCCTCCCCACATATCCATCCCCCGCTGTTTGATTTTTCAGAGGCTAGACTGCCTACCCCTCCTACCCCCTGCTGCTAAATATTTTGAAGGTTATGGAAAGTAACATATCAGGCAGACTGGGATCCCCCCAATTTTCCAACTCTTTTATATTTGAGGTTAAACCGTTCAGTGCCAAGAAAATATGAACACCGCCAAAATGCAAGAGGTATAGATCCTCATTTGCCTCCGCAGTTGCAGAGGCTCAGTAGGATTTATGCCTCATGCTGATACCACTTTGAATCCATGTTCCTGGGACAACTAGGATTGTTTAGTGCTGAATTAATGAAGATTGCAGAAACAAAGTCCACATCAGCAGGCACTGAAAGAGTTAACAATATATATATGCTTCTCAGGAAACATATATTTCCTAAGAAGCATAAGGTCAAAAGGCTGATGTCTGCTGTCAATGGCCCACACTCATTGGTGCATGGGTCAGTGGTGCCCTATGTTGGCCTGAGGACCTGTAGTACAGCAGAATGTAAGCCGTGCTCACCAGGCAGCGGATGCGAACTTTGTGCTCCTTAGCCTGCTCATAGTCGAAGCGGCCAGTTGCTAGGACATCCACGCGGTTAGAGCCAGCTGAACGCAGGCTGAAGAACTCTGTGCGTTGTGTACCTGTCCCGTCCTTGACCAGCTGAAACTCCACTCTTGGCACATCGATGCTCGAGTTGCAGTACATGCCAGCTATGACCAAATACCCCTCCCCAACATTCTCAGCAACCTGGAAGTGGACGTAGATTTGTTAGAAAATCAACGCAACCTAACTCTTAAAATCCCAGAACTAAATGACTTCCATTCTACAGAAAGTAAGTCATTTAGTTCTGGGAGCTTGATTTAAGACCGCCCCCACCCGGGTCTGCCCTGGGGGACTTGGGTGGGGTTAGGTACTTTTTAGTTCCCAGGGTCACCCTGGTCAGCCCCACAGGGTGAGTTTTTCTCTCTATTCTGGGGCATGTGTTTCTGTCTACCCGAGGTCCATTCACCTGTATTTGCCTTTTTAAAACTCTCCCTACTGTCTGCACTGCCTGTAGCTCTTGATATTGGATGTGTGTTGCTAAATGGTCTTACTTTATTTAGGCCCCATGTGTTAGGTTTATTTAATGTATTTGACCGGCTGGCAACATACATTCAATGTTCTGTTTAGTTTAGTTTTTTTTTTTTTTTTTTTTAACAAGCAGTGCAGGCACGTCCTGAGAAAGCCTTGTTGCTGTCGGGACGTTAAGCAATGTACAATCAATTGATTTAAGACCGCTAATCAAAATGCCTGTTTGTAACACACTTTATAATCCCACATCTGCTGCAAAAATCTAACACTACCCAACTGCTAGATGCATGGAACCTCATGAGCAATGTTCAGACAATGTTGATAAAACCAAAAGACATGATCTTGCTACTTGTATAAACAATTAGTAGCAAGTAGCCCCTTGCATTGTAACAATGAAATGACTGAACATGGTCCATGGAATAACCTTGTCCCATAATCCAAGGCCAGCAAGAGACAAATTCTTATGGCCCCTGCAAATTCAGGGGCAATAAGAAAAATGACCCTGGCGAGCAGGAAAAAAAAAAAAAAAAGGATTTCCGTTAAAAAATGGAAGAATGGAAGCTATGTGGATTGGATGAGAAGCACACGCCCCTCTGGACGACGTTGGCTGAAATTGGCGGTGTGCCGACCAAATGTGCCAGACATCGGCCCGAGGGACCTTTGTGTGCTGGTTAATTTCTCACATCATAAACTTTGTCATTGTAGGTTAAGTCCCACACTGGTGGACGGCTAGATCCAATCTTGATGTTGACCGTGACTGTGACCGTGCTATTGAGAGGGGGGGTCCCCTTATCCTGTGCCATAGCCGTCAAGTTGTACACATTCACCTGCAGCAGAAATAATGAGAATCATCCAATGCCAGATAAACAGGCAGCTGGCTCCCTTTAACCCATATCAAACTGAGGCTAAAAGCTTCAAATTTGTTCACTGCCATATGCAAGCTACATTAGAGGTACTTACAGATAAGGATATAGACCAATGGCTTTAGTTCAAGGGTGGTGCCAGAATAGCTTGGCGCCTAGAGGGGCCAAGCTATTCTGGCACTACCATTGAACTATTTTAGTCAAACTTATTTCACACATTCCGAATGATAAGGGTTAATCCCTTCAATGCTGAGCGATAGTGAACATGATCTCACTGTAAAAGACATAGATACTCAGGAGCCCTGCAGTTGAGGGGGCACATGAGGATCTATGTCTCTTGCTGAGACCAATTTGTATCCATGTTCCTTGGACGGTTGTGGCTTTTGGTCATTGAATGAACAAAGATTTCAGAAATACAATATACATACACAGTGGTAGGGAAAGTTTAAAGGTTTATCTATTTATTTGTTCTAGTTTTCACTTCTACATATATTAGAAAACCCAGAAAGGGACAAAATACAAACCAAGGGGAAATACTCACTGCAGGAACAAATGTGTAAAGAAACAGTAGGATCCCCCTTAACCTTCTGGCGTTGGTAGTGCTTTTTGTCGAGATGATTCCTTGCAAAAATCACCCTGACAAAAGGTGCTAGGGACAGCCAAAGGGTTAAGGGATCTCATTTTGTTTGTTTTGCACTGTGCTCATTATATTCCTAAAATAAATTCGTTATCCTCTTTTATAATCAGTGCAAAAGCATCACGACTCACTTCTCATGCGAGCATTTTTTCAGAAAGAAATATCCACTCTTGGGTGTGTCCCCGAGGCATCTGCAAGGGCAAGGATCCTCATGAACCCCCACAACATTAGGGGCTCATAAGGATCTACCCGTATGCCTCTAGAATCAATGTTTCTCAGGCAATTACTCTACATCATGAGAAAAACCTAATGGAGAAATTCTGTATTAGACACTCAGCCTACCACGTGCCAAGGTAATCGCTTTCTCTCTTCTCCCCCTCTCTTTCTCTCCCCATCTCTATTTCTTTGTTCATATACGTGCACACACACTTTGCAAGCATGCACTGACACACACAAACATGCTTGCTCGTGCTCACGTTCTCTTTCTCTCTTCTTCGTGCGAGCTCTGTCTTTTTGACACTTTTATTTGATGTCACTTTAACCCTTATCATTCGGAATACACCAGTGTGTGAAATAAGTTGGACTAAAATAGTTCAAGGGTAGTGCCAGAATTGCTTGGCACCTCTAGGCGCCAAGTTATTCTGGCACCACCCTTGAACTAAAGCCATTGGTCTATATCCTTATCTGTAAGTACTATAATGTAGCTTGCGTATGGCAGAGTAAAAATTTGAAGCTTTTAGCCTCAGTATGATATGGGTTAATGTCACTTCTTTTATTATGCACTTTTCTTCTTCATCTTTTGTTTCACATCACATCCTTCAGTTGCCACCTTGCTTCTTCACACTGACAAGTAGCGAACAAATTGTATACGTCTTTGTTCGTCTATTTTGCAATATTAATAAATTGTGTAACTGTCATTTCTAAGCGTCTTTCTTTCTCCCTTGAGCTCTTCTCTGCATTTTACATGTTTGGCAGTCACCTTTTGGGTCTGGATTTTTAAAAAAATTCCTCGATATGATATCATCTGTGCCAAAGTGTTCATGACTTACATCTTGTGCAAGTGCTTTCTTTAAAAAGACGTATCCACTTTCTGGAGCAACACCGAACGTCCCTGAGGCATCGTTCAAAAATGAATACACCACTTCAGCATTCTGTCCAACGTCCTCGTCAGTAGCTCGCAGGACGATAAAACTCTGCTGGATCTGAAGGTCCCGTGTGATATTAGCCACATAGGCAATACTGTCAAACTTCGGGCGGTTGTCATTAATGTCATCAACTGTTACTCGGAATGAGCATAATCCCTCGAGCTGGACAG
Organism: Semisulcospira habei; assembly: GCA_036245525.1. NCBI lineage: Eukaryota > Metazoa > Mollusca > Gastropoda > Semisulcospiridae > Semisulcospira > Semisulcospira habei. The sequence continues at coordinate 167,865,938 of BTPG01000002.1, forward strand.
GGTTACCTCCATCTGTTCCTTTCACGGTCACCTGAAAAGGGCACGGAAGGATGAAAGACACTATTTAAAAAAAAAAAGAAAGTTTTTTGTCTGCTAGTAGGTTACTCTCTTTACTATGTCGAGCAGTTCTCAGAGGAAACGATATGCCTGGCTTGCTTTAACCCCTTCACTGCAGACACAAACTGAACACAATTAGACTGCATGAGACATAGATCCTCATGATCCCCCGCGAATGCGGGGGCTCACAGGGATCTATGTCCCTTGCTGGGATTAACTGTATCCATGTTACCTGGACGGTCGTGTCTTTTGCTCGTTGAATGAACACAGATTTGAGAAACAAAATACATGTATATACATCCAGTGGCAGGAGAGGGGTTAAAAATTTGCTTCGGGCAGGATAGTTTCTCTTATTTTATACTCTGTTGGAATGCTGACTGACGTTTTGGACAAGAGCATTGCAGGAAATAAGAATAAACGTTTGCAATAATTCTTGTCACTATTACTGACAAAATTTATGATGTACCCCTTTGTGCATGCAGCTGCTGGCCCTGTTTACAGTACAACACACACACTATTTACAGTACCACATATACATTGTTTATAGTACCACACACACTGTTTACAGTACTGATGGCTTGCATGCACAAGGGGGTCAAAGTTAAATCTTGAACAGTTTTTGCCAAATTTTATATTGTGACTACAGGGATACAAAAGTACATACCTGAATAAACTTGGTTGTTTCACGGTCAATGTCCGAGTCGACTGTGATGTTGCCATTGGTGGGGGAGATCTTGAACTTGCTTGTCGGGGTGGAGGTGATGGAGTAAGTCACCTGACCGTTTGGTCCTCTGTCACCATCTACTGCCAATACCTGTACAAAATCAACCATTTAAATTGACTAATGAATGAACAAAATGAAATGCACCAAAATAAAATACAATAATGCAGCAATCCTCATGACAAAAGATGCGGCTGACAGCCAAAGGGTTAAAATGATGTTGACATAATTATTATGCAGCTTATCGTAATGGAAGCAGGAAAGGATGCAAACCGTGATGACTGGAGTTCCAACTGCGGCACCCTCTCTCACTGTTATGGTGCTGTATGAGTTGCACTGCTCAAACGTTGGCTTTTGTGTGTTTATGTCCGTAATCTGCAAACAAATGTGACAATGATAGAAGTAAAGCAAAACAAAAAATCAAAACGCGGAAAAAATCATTTCTCAATGCGCACAGGTCATCCGGCTGTGCGTGGGCCAACGGTGGGCAACGTCAGCCCAATGGCCTTTGGTGAACTGGGTTCACTCCTGATAAAGTGTGAAAGTTTTGCACAGGAATTTAGAACTTATTTAATCATGCCTTACTTCAGCACTAATATCAAATGTAGCTAGGCATAATATACACAGCTTCAAAAGCAACATTCAGAAACAGTCTGGTTTTTGTAACCTTGACTGTCAAAATTGTCGCACTGACCTGAACAGTCATGTAGCTGTATTATGCTCAATTAACCCTTTTAGTCCCGAGTCCCTACAGCAGGAGATTGATTGACCATGATAATTCAAGGGTAGTGCCAGATTAGCTTTGCACCTTCAGGCGCCAAGCTAATCTGGCACTACCTTTAAATTATCATGGTCAATCAATCTCCTGCAACAGGTACATATAGTCACTAGGCAACACCTTCAAAATATGAGAAATGGGACCTTGGGGCTAAAAGGGTTCACTCTTTGCCCATGGCTGATGGCTTCAGCCGCCGCGACAATTTCCCGCAGCACACTATGGGCGGTGAGATCTGTCCAGCAAAGCTTTTACTTGCAGTGTGTGTGCTCGGCTATTATAAGTGCTGAATGTGTCGTTGCAAGCACACTGGATCCCAAAATAAACTCTTCACAGAAAACAGAATAGTGGCAGATTACATAATCTGGCACTACCCTCCAATCATCATGGTCAATCGATCTCCTGCAACTGGTATGCAGCAGTTAGAATGTAGGCTATTTTTAGTGCTGAATGTGTCGTTGCAAGTAACACTGGATCCCAAAATAAACTCTTAACAGAATACAGTATAGTGGCAGATTACATAATCTGGCACTACCCTCCAATCATCAAGGTCGATCGATCTCCTGCAACTGGTAGGCAGTTGTTAGAATATAGGAAATGCGACTCTGGGGTTAAATGGGTTAACCACTTCCCTGCCATCGATCTTCATTAATTCAACTCCAAAGAAGTCCAGCCATCCCAAGAACACTGATTCAAAGTGGTGTCAGCAAGAGGTTTTGATCTGCAGGTGCATGGGTTCATGAGAATCTATGCCTCTTTTAGTTACAAAGAGTTAAAGCGGCACGAACCTGAATAGTAATGTATGTTGTATTGGAGAGAACAACACTGGGTGTGTTGCAGCATGATCCATCATCCTCTGCTGTTATGTTCACCAGGAAGCTGTTGTCCGCATCCGTGATGGCCTCGTTGAGGGTGATTAATCCTGTTAGCGGGTCTATTCTGAACTTGTACCTGGTGGTAAGTTTCGCTGAAATAAAACATGTTCCAATTCAGATTCAATAATAAAAATAATAATACTGATGAGCAATTGTCCTCTGGCCCACACATTTATATTTACAGCTAAATTGAACCCTTTAACCCATTCAGCCCTGACGCTCTATAGCAGGAGCGTTGTCGTTAGATGATGCCACCAAAATTTGGGAAATACGTGCATCGGGCTGAATGAGTTAACCGCTGCGGCATGGCAAACGCCACCCAGCTGAGAGAAAGTCATTGTTAGCCCTGTGTTCTAAATGTTAGTCCCATTTACATCTATATTTTTTCCCAGAAAATGTCAGTCAGTGTGTAGTGGTTTCAGTTGTCCAACTCACGATCAATGGCAGCAAAAGAGGTTAACTCATTCAGCCCGACGGCCGTATTTCCCAAATTTTGGAGGCGTCATCTAACAACTATGCACCTGTTGCAGGAGATGGATCGACCATGATAATTCAAGGGCAGTGCCATATTAGCTTGTCACCGACAGGCGCCAAGCTAATCTGGCACTGCCCTTGAGTTATCATGGTCGACCCATCTCCTGCTGTAGTGCGTCAGGGCTGAATGAGTTCAAATAATTTGAATACAATTGTAACTGAAAATGACATCACATTGAAAGTAACCACTCCTCTGTGGATTTTGATAAAAACCGACATGCAGAAATTATCTCTGAAGCATCTGGATTCTGTCTGAAAGTGAGAATACTTTTGGTGGATTACAATGTCACTTACGTGTGAAATAATATTTCACTGCATCCCCGTCTGGATCAACAGCTAGAATCTGCGTCACCACGCGACCCACAGTTGCTGTCTCAAGAACTGGGAAAGTTTGACCCTCAGTGATTGTAAAACGTGGGGCTTCATCATTGACATTGGTAGTATATATGCGAACGCTGGCTTCGCTGGTAAGTTTAGTTGCACCACGATCCACTGCCTGCACCTTGAAGTTGTACACACCCTTAGCGGTCGTGTCGAAATCCAGTGGTCTAGAACAGAAAGAAGGTCTGCGTGTGAAACTGATAACATTCTTCAGTTTTTCAGTCAGGCTTTAACGCACTACTAATTCAAGGGTAGTGCCAGATTAGCTTGGCACCATCATATTTTAGTTGGATCATGTTCTCTGTGTCTTGGCAGTGAAGAGGTTAGTAGTGAAAATGATGATAATAATGATGATGATGACAATGATGATGACTGGACACTTGCTGAGTGCTGAGGATACACATGTGGAGCATAAATTGTGCTGGGTTGATGAAACTCGGACATAAAATGTGCAAGTGCAAGGACAAAGATATCATGAATTTGCATATGAATATTAATTTATAACATGGTTGGAAAAAAGAAGAAGTTATAACTACACTTTTTTGAAGACGGGATAACACTCTTTCTATGTCAAGTACTTTCCAATCCCTTTTAACCCTAGCTTAGCACCTTTAATTTGACGCTAGCTTGAATTATCATGGTCAATTCATCTCCTGCTGTAGTTCATCGGGGCAAAATGGGGTTACCAGTATACAATACAGTAACAAAATTTGGATGTCTACTGTTATGGCAAAAACAAGTATGTGCATTTGGAGACAAGCGTGACTTGAACTGTGTAACAATGAAATTTGTGCTTTTTCCCCAGAATGGACATACCCCATATTGGTATTTGCCATATAATGGCAGAAAAAAAAACAAACTAATTTGGGTTCCATGGGGCCAGTGGCCGAGTGAGCTTAGTCCTGTGCCAACCACTAAGCAAGGTGCTCAGCTATAGCGGAGCACCTTGCTTAACCCATTTAGGCCCCGGGCCCTGCAGCAGGAAATGGATTGATGATGATAATTCAAGGGTACTGCCAGATGAGCTTGGCGCCTGCAGGCGCCAAGCTCACCTGGCACTACCCTTGAATTATCATCATCAATCCATCTCCTACAACTGGTACATAGTCTTTAGACAATGCCTCCAAAAGTTTGGAAATGCGGCCAAGAGGGTTAATGGTGGGTTAATGGTCTCTCTCCATTTTGAGCTTACTGTTTGACTCTGATGATGCCAGCGTATCCTGTTCCGTCTGGGACAGTTTCAATGTAGAAGTCAGTGGTGTCCTTTAGGAAATAGTCCAGTCTTCCGTTATCTCCTGCATCTTTGTCAGTGGCTTTCACTGTAACAGACAAACCAGTAAGTGAGTACACTTAATCATAAACATACAGAGAACAACAGAATCAATCGCAAAAACAAAGCATTGTCAGGGAAATACAGTTTTAGGCCATTTAACATGCCCCCCCCAAAAAAAAAAAAAAAAAAAAAAATAATAATAATAATAATAAAAAAATAATATACCAAAAAATTTGGTGTCACCTAACGACTATGTGCTAGCTGCCAGCGATGCATCGACCATGATAATTCAAGGGTAGTGCCAGTCCCTTGAATATCACGGTCCATCCATCTCATGCTATAGGATGCAGGAGATGCATCAATCATGATAATTCAAGGGTAGTGCCAGATTAGCTTGGCACCTGATGGCGCCAAGCTAATCTGGCACTACTCTTGAATTATCAATGTTGATCCATCTCCTGTTATAGGGTGTTGGCGTTAAATGGGTTAAACTTCTGGCAGTCACAGAAGTGTGAATAAGTAAATAAATAAAGAACTGAATGAAGAAAGAATGGATAAAAAGTAATAAACAACATACATACAAATATGTGCCCATTCATGTTCAGGTTCAGCTGCAGGTGATGGATATACCACATCATCATACGAGTCAAAGTATCAAAAGAAATAGATGCAGACAGATGGACATATTTTGGTTGAGAGATGAGGGGAAGACACCTCATGAAATTTTGAACAAAGAAAAATGTGGGGATGATGGGTGGGGTGGGTGGGAGGGTGGCTGGATGAATAGATGAAAAGACAGACAGATGGGTGTGTGGGTAGGAAGGTCGTTGGTTGGCTTGCTGGCTGGATAGGTCAATGGATGGATGGATGAATATATAGGTTGAAGGATGGATGGATCAGCGGATGGATGGATCGGTGTATGGGATGGGTGGGATGGATGGATGGGTCGATGGATGGATGGGTTGATGGATAGATGGATGGACAGATGCATGGGTGGGTGGAGAGAATAATGGATGGACAGACAGGGGGATGGGTCAGATAACGCGCTGGAGCATGTGCAGATGGCCAAGAGGACGGTTGCATGGAAATGCACTACCTCTCTGCACCGTGGCATTGATGGCAGCATTTTCTGGTATGGAAGCCTGGTACTGCGAGGAATCAAAGATTGGGTTGTTGTCGTTGCTGTCAAGGATATTGATCGTCACCTGCATACAAAAATTTGACATCAACTCATTAAACCCAGGAGAATGAAATTATCAAATTTTGGAGATATCCCTTGAGGTCTATGTCACAGATCAACCATGATAGTTTAAGGGTGGCATCAGAATAGCTATTCTGACACCATCCTTGAACTGTCATGGTCAGTCCACATCCTGTTGTAGCGTGTAAGAGTTTTACGTGTTAACACATAGTGCCCTGAGGCCAAAATTTTAAATCCATAACACACACGCACAAAGCTGAAATTCCAAACCAATACCAACATATAGTGATATACACACACATGCATACACACACACACACACACACACACACACACACACACACACACACACACACACACACACACACACACACACACACACAAACAACAACAACACACACACACACAAACAACAACAACACACACACACAAGCTGGAAGGTCCAAAAGTACAGAACAGCACAAATCTGCCTTGCGAAGGAAAAAGACAGCAAGTCAAGTTTTGAGAAAAGCGAAATTTTCACAGTAATTTAACGAAGACTTCACTTTGCACGAGGACGGACTTACAGTCTGTTATCTTCCTAGGGCATGATGTAAATACAAAAACTCTTACCGTGGCATTATTGATAAGCTGGGTTGTTCCAACAGTCTGTGCGGCCACTACTGTCAGCTCCTGCCTGTTTTTGGCCAATGTGTCATAATCAAATGTCTGAAAAACAATAGGGACAATAGTCATAAGTCATTAACCGTTTGGCTGCTGGCAGCACTTCTTTGTCATGATTCCTGCAGGAATCGTCACAATGAAAAGTGCAACCGACAGTAAAAGGGTTAACTCATTTGAGATGTGCTGTATCCAGATATGCTGCACATCTCACATACCAAGACCCGCATTCTAACTTTTCAATTGAATTTAACCCATATGCAGCATTTTGCAAATTGTAGAGGTGTCACCTAAAAACTATGTACCAGTTGCCTAAGATGAATTGACCATGATAATTCAAGGGTAGTGCCAGATTAGCTTGGCGTCAACAGGCGCCAAGCTAATTTGGCTTTACCCTTGAATTCAAGATTCCAAAAAATTATTAATTTATTAAATGAGAAATTATCATGATTGATCTATCTCCTGCTGTAGGGCGATGGGGTAAATGGGTTTTGCGCTGTTTGTAGAAAACAATGTTACAGTTTAAGAGACATATAACAGTTCAAGAAAAGTGCCAGAATAACATGACCCGTAAAAGGTGAAAAGTTTCAGTAACTAGTGTAACCAATAGAGGTCTTCCATAAATCGAAAGTAGGTAAAAATCTGTGCATCTGTTGACTCAAAGAGTGGATTCATTAAATGCCCAGATAAACATATGATATGACATGTTTTGTGAACCCTTATCATTTGGAATACACCATTGTGTGAAATAAGTTTGACTAAAATAGTTTAAGGGTAGTGCCAGAATAGCTTGGGGCTTCTAGATGCCAAGCTATTTTGGCACCACCTTGAACTAAAGCCATTTGTCTATATCCTTATCTGTAAGTACTATTATGTAGCTTGCATATGGCAGCGTACAAATTTGAAGCTTTTAGCCTCAGTATGATATGGGTTAAATTAAACCTCCGTTTTCATCAAAATGCGTGCAATTTTGCCCTAATTCTCAAGTTTGTACCATGTCTATTGTGCAGTATACTAGTGTGAGTCACAGCACAAGTCTACTTCGCTTATTACAAGGTTGGTTATAACGTAAGTCGGATATAGCAACACTTTATCATCTGTCCCAACAGCACTCTTACTATGTAAATTACTTCATTTGTAACACACTTTGGATATAACAACAAGAAAAATTGTTGTTTTCATCCCTACGCCACATGACCAATCCCTTTAGCGCAAACCGTACTATGTGACCGAGCTACAAAAACCTTTGTAGTGACTAATGGTGGATTTCTTGTAGCCCGCTTTGTGACGCATCTTGGATGCCAGTTTTGTTATATAAAAGAGCACCAAAGTGTTCTACAGTACAAAGTTACTTAGTGTTGTTCGAAACAATAGGCACGCTACTGGATTTGTTTGCAGCACACATTTGCAGCAGTAGTGCATAACAGACCACTAAAGAAAGAATCTTTGCAAAATCGAAAGCACATGAGCGTCCTATGCGACTAGTTTATTGAAGACTTTTGAAGTCGTTTGAGGCAAACAATCACTCGATCACCTCTTCCATTGCATTACTCTGACAATTTGTAGACAATGCTGCTGGTCATGCAGACGGCAATGTCATTACAGATCTTATAATGTCATAACTCTATTATGCATACATGTATATTTTTTGGACGTCACTTGTAACACACTTGTAACATCGTCAGTCATGTCTGGCGTGATCAAGGTTGGACAATTTCAGCTTGATTTCTTTTAAGAAAATAGTGGAGGAAAGAAAACAAATATGTTATTGGTACCAGGGGTTTGATGCACGGACCCTTGCAGGCCTGAGAGAGGTCAAAGGAACCATTGTACCCCAAAAACCGAAGGTTCCTTTGACCTCCCTCAGGCCTACAAGGGTCCGTGTAGCAAACCCCTGCTACCAATAATTTATTATATCTGACGTTTACGTCCTAACCTTCATATAGAAAGAGAAATATGATGACTATGGAGGCGGAGTAACAAAAATGCCTGGGCATACGTACCCTCAAACTTCTAATATAGCCATCACCGTCAATGTTGAAATACGTCGACACAGCTCCGGTTTCATCCAGCAATGTAAACGTTATGGCGGGAACCTGGAATTTTTTCACTTTCACTTGCAGAGAAACGACCTGAGAAGAGTCAGTTGAAACCCTGAAAAAGAAAAAAGTTGCGAATCTTTTAACACAGTACTTTCCATAACCAATTGCTGTATGAGACATCGTCACAAAAACCGCTACCAAGAAGCAAAGGGTCAAACAGTTGATGAGCATAGAAAAGGGGTGCACAGTATACGAAGGAAGGTCATTTGAATCCTAGCTGTCAGTGCAAAAGCTATGCTTGTCTGTGACTTTTGACCTTATGACTGTGCAAGTTCCAGAATCACAGAAGAGCACACATTCATGAAGATTTGTGAGGACTTCCTTACAGATCAGGAGACAGTTTGACCATGGAAGTTGAAGGGTGGCCCCAGAATAGCTTGGCGCTCTAAAGCTCCAAGCTATTCTGGCACCTCCCTTGACCTTTCATGAACACCTCATGTCTTGTTTGAGCATGCTAGTGTGAGTTTACTGGGTGGCTGGACTACTTTCTTGCAACACAACTTACATTTGCTGGACGCGAGAATTCTCACTAATGGCTCCAGTATAGCTTGTGGCATAAAACTGTGGCGGCCGAACGCCGATCAGCACCTTAACAGTCGTTGGTGTGGATTTCGTCGGGTCTGTATCCTGCTCATCCTGAGCTGAGATGGTGATACTGATCTCTTCCCCGTCAGGCGAGAAATCGGAGGTTCCACGCGTGACCACGTGACACTCTCGTACCTGTCCGTATTTGGGGTCAGTGACAGTCACCGTTTCCAATTCAAATCGAGTGGCGTACGCCTGGCTCACTGGGAAAACAGAAAACACAAGGCATGATAATGGTTTCAATTGCTGTTGTTGTTGCTGTTGCCTGTAACATAAATGCTGCCAACTGTAATACATTCACATATCTGATTCTTCCCTTTATTTTGTTTTTCCCACTGCGCAAGGTTCATAAGACCTACACTTCTTATTTAACTCACTCATTCAACCCTTTCATTGCTAAGACAAAATGAATGCAATCCTGATGAAACAGACATAGGTCTTCATGAACATCCCCAAATGCAGAGGCTCATGAGGATTTATGCCTCTTGCTGACACCAATTTGTGTCCAAGTGCCTTGGACAGATGGGCTTTGTTTGAGTGGTATTACCCCTTTTGCTGTCAGTGATTGTGAATAGCACATCTGAAACTACTGCACACTGCCTGACAAAAATTTGCCTGAAGAATACCAAGTAATTGCGACCAGAACTAGACATAAAAGAACATAGGATCACCAAGAGACATAAATCCTCATGAGCCCCCACGACTGCGGGGCTCATGAGGGTTTGTGCTCGGTGCAGACAATTAGCGTTCGCCTTGCCCCAGCAGTTAAAGGGTTAACAGATTTAAGAAAAACAACTACCAGAAACCACTGGCAGTGAACTGGTTAAAATCTGAGTACCTTGGGCAAAAAGGGTTAAAGGAACAAGATGATCAATCTGAGATGATCTCAAAGATTGACATAATTCATGGCAATGGCACAGTGTTACCCTCTTAACCCCACGGCCGCATTTCCAAATTTTGGAGGCATTGTCTAACCCATATCATACTGAGGCTAAAAGCTTCAAATTTGTACACTGCCATGTGCAAGCTACAGTATAGTACTTACAGATAAAGATATAGACCAATGGCTTTAGTTCAAGGGTGGTGCCAGAATAGCTTGGCGCCTAGAGGTGCCAAGCTATTCTGGCACTACCCTTGAACTATTTTAGTGAAACTTATTTCACACACTGGTGTATTCCGAATGATAAGGGCTAACGACTATGTACCAGTTGTAGGAGATGGACTGATGATGATAATTCAAGGGTAGTGCCAGATGAGCTTGGCGCCTGAAGGCACCAAGCTCATCTGGCACTACCCTTGAATTATCATCATCAATCCATCTCCTGCTGCAGGGCATTGGGGCTAAATGGGTTAACAACAGTCACACCACAAGTGGAGATGTTTTACAAGCCTCAACCTGTTTTGAACGCACTGTTCTGCCTCCTTGAGCCACAGAGCCAAAACTGTTGTGTCCAAAGCATACCTCAGCTTGTGAACAATCACCAAAATCATTGTTTAACTCTTAAACTGTGACGAGCTGTGTTTTGCATATGTGTTAATATTATATTTTATTACGTCACCCCTCTGGTCAATGGTCAATACATTGTAGCATGATTTTGCGCGGCCGGTTGCCACCGAGCTGCCGAGTGTGGGTTCTGGCAGAGGTGACCTACTTAGCCCCAGTCTTAGTGATTTTCCTTTTGGCCGTCCCATCTAAATTTAGCTGGAAGTGACCAATCATTTAAATAGACCAGTGGTAGACATCGACCTTGACCCAGTAGCGCCCCCTCGTGGTAGCGTCTCCACGCTAAGAACGCATTTGCTGTAGCACCACGACGGAAGCAAGACCGGCCTATTGAGCGTCGAATTACTTTCACGAGTTTTGTCTAACTGGACCTTTGTAAGTCATACATTTTACTATTTTTTACTTAGAAATGTTGGTTGTCTTTGCATATTTCGAAGATATATTTTATGCACTGATTTTGATGTATTTTGCAAATTTTCTGACTGACCGGTCCTGTCTTTGACAGGTTGAGGGGAGCGCTGTGGTCACTTAGGGGCTTGTGTTTTGATTTGATCCTACTATCTAAGTTTACCATGTTTTAGGTTAATCTGATCACTTGTTTTGATGAAGATACTATGTTTATGTTGATCCTTTGCACCAATTTGAGCAAGCCTAGGGTATTGTTCGACCATCTCTCTTGGAGAGCATTCAGGCATAAATGATTTTGTTTACGTTTTAATGGGCGCCATTATCTCTGGCACCTTTTCAGAACTCACTTTTATCAACCAAAAGAAACTTTAATCAATCATTTGGATTGTAGTCGGGGCTTGCTCAATGGTGCTGGGGATCATTTGGTCAGTTATGTTGCTTTCTTTTGAGATCGCTTAGTACCGGTGATAGGATGATCAGTTGCATTTTCTGGCATCAGTATCCCTTTGTGTCAGTAGTTTACCATTGTATCACGCGCGCACTGTGTGGGATTGGGTCACGTGATCTCATTCTTAGCATGGATTGGTCAGCTGGCTGGCTGTGACTGTCGGTCAGCCAGTGTGTGTGGTTTTGGTGACCGCTACCTGCTAGTAATGTGATCGCGCGAAGAAGTTGTCATAATCCGAGTGCCTGCGATTAAACCTGTTACTTTCTAAACATCTTTTATTATAATAATGTCTGCGGTCATCGATTTCAGGCATGACAGGTTATGATATGACGGACATAGAACTTCTTTCCATTGAGGTTTACCTGATGGAGAGTAGCTTCCCTTAGTTTATTCTTGATAGGGAGACTTGAGTCGTCTGCTATTGTTTACATGTACTATGTGATAGCATGCGAAGCCAGGTGTGCGTGCATACTTGCTGCAATGGGTCTTACTTTTGAAGAAATGTGTTACCAAGGTTCAGGACTTAGGGATATGGTGTGTAATGTCGTTTTCTATTAGAGCTTGTGTATATATTGTGGACCACAGCATTCCTCTTTCTCTCTCTCTCTCTCTCTCTCTCTCTCTCTCTCTCTCTCTCTCTCTCTCTCTCTCCTGTGTTCATACTTCTAAGCTCCACTAATATAGCACCATGTTCCAATCTTATACTTTATGATATCCTTATAATTATTTTTAGTCATTTTAGGTTTTGTAGTAATTATAGTTGAACTTAGTCTTATTTTATAAAATACCGCCTTGACCAAAGTACATCAGTGGATGGTGGATGTATGAGAACCTGTGTGATGATCTTTTGAATTATCCAGCCACTGTAGTATTTTGTAATAATAACATGCCTATCAATTTTATGTAACATCAATTTTCTATTTGGTATGTACACTTTAGATGGAAATTATATTGTGTGTTATTTGATATTCCAGGTGTACTGCCTCCTTGGTGGAGAAATAAAAACATCTTCACAAGGCGCAACATGGCCTCCCTGTCTGTTATTTTGTAATCCGCCCCACCACATCTTTTGGCGTCGCCGACAGGATTACTACAGGACAAGGAGGCAGTGCACAGGAGGCGGAGGAGTCAACATCTACCACCAAAAGCAGCGTAGAGGGCGTGCTAACATCTCAACTGAACCAACGGCAGCATGGCAACCATGTATCCACCAGCAAGCGAGTACCCCCTGGCCAGCAATGCGATCTTCGTGGGTCCTCACAGCACCGGTGGGCAGGTTATCTCCTTCCCAGCTCTGCCAACGTTCGAGGGACTGCGGTATGAGGGCTGCCCTGTCGAAGTTTTCATCGAGGAGGCAGAACGTAAGATCGCTTGCCTCAAAGCCCTCTACGGCCAGAAGCTTGGGCAGCTGGAACTGGCAGAATGGGTTGCCCTGGCACTGGAGGGGAGAGCGCTGAAGAAGTTCAAGAGGTGGGTGGAACATGTTCCAGATGAGGACTACACTGCTGAGTCCATCTTGAGCTTCCTGCGAGATCACTTCCTGGGGTACCAACGGATACCAGGCAGTACGCAGGAGCCTCCAGCAGTGCACCAGTCCGAAGGGCAGGCACCCTCATCAGCCCCAGTGACCGAGGAGGAGGATGGAGACTGGGTGGTCCCCTATACCCAGGAGGAGGTCACTGTTCCTGTGTCTTCCACACCGCCTCAGTGCCCTCCAGTCCGAGAGACCGTGGACCCCGTAGTGCAAGATGCCGAGGTGCAGGTTGAGCCTGAGCAGTTGCAGCAGCCACCTCAAGATGCTAGACCCACCCTTGTCTGCTGGGCTTGCAATGAGAACGGTCATCGACGTGCTAACTGTCCAAATGGCCAGCGACGACAGGAGTTTCAGCGGCACACTGGTTTCCCTACACCTCCACCTGGCATGGGACTATCACTGCCACCATCTTTTCTCTTCCATCTCATGACAATGGTGCAGTGGTGCTGGCAAATGATGACGATGTACTGTACCGCTGTGTTGACCATGTGTGCTGGTTTTGGCGTTTCATGCCAGGTGTAGCTTAGATCCCTGTGCTACAGCATTTGTATCTGAAGAACTGTTTAGGTGAAACTCTTCATCGCAGAACTGAATATTGTTTGTTTGCGTTTGAATCTGACATGTCTTAACCTGTACTTAGTGGTGTGTTTATGAAGTTTGGATGATTGACTGATTTGTGGGTGTGTTGACATTTTATGTTTTAGTGGGTTTTGTATTGAAGTTGAGTGTTTGGTTTTGTTCATCGTGTACTGTTAGTTTGTTTGTGCATTGCTAGATTTTGCCCCATGCTTTTACAGATGGCGGGGGGGGGCCAGCGACAGCCTGTGGCCATCCCACCCCCCACGGCTGCTTCGGTTTGCTGGCGATGGCGTGGTCAGTTCAGCCGAAGACCGGGTCACAGAGGCAGAACATACAGCCAGCAGAAACAGAAAAAAATCTGCAGAAACTACCTAAAACTTAGAAGTGTAGTAATGTAGTGCTTAGAATGTCCCTAGATTTGTTTTAAATTCGTAGACGCAAAGGACAGGACTTTACATGCCCTATTTGATTAAATTTGTTTTGTAGTGTATTCTGTTTAGTGGTGATTTTTCTAATAGTGCCAAGGTGGATGGTATGACTGAGAACTTTGAACTGCTGTGGCGACGCGAGTTTTGGTACATGCTATATCATTGACTAGTAGGGTGTTGGTACATGTTCATTGTGTATGTTGCCAGCTGTCACTAGGGAACCTCGGCCAGGTACTTTCCCCGAGACTCTGGTGACTGAGCTGGCAGACTGCAGTTGTGTTTAGTGTTGTTTTTTAATCTGTGATTGCTTGTGTGTAACCTTTTCATGAGGCATGAGTAAGTCTTAAAGGTTTGGATGTTGTCCAAGATGTTTTGTTTTGTACTTGTGTAACTAAGGGTTGAGACGATTGTCTTCCTTAGTTACAAAGGGGTTGTGAAGCAGGTGCTGAAGGTTTTGCTGGAATTTTTATACTTGATGTATTTACAGTAAGACTATGTATGGGTTGTAGTCACGTACCTCTCAGTTGTGTTGTGATTTTGTGCTGCTGTGACTTGATACTTTGGTATGTACAGTAGCAGTGTTGTGAGGCCACTCCTCTCCTCTTATCTATTTTTGGTGCTAGACGTAAAAGAATTTTCTTGTTTAGTACCATGATTTGCACTGTGCGTGTTACCGCGAGGACGCGGCTACTAGAAAGAGTTCGGGGGGATGTGACGAGCTGTGTTTTGCATATGTGTTAATATTATATTTTATTACGTCACCCCTCTGGTCAATGGTCAATACATTGTAGCATGATTTTGCGCGGCCGGTTGCCACCGAGCTGCCGAGTGTGGGTTCTGGCAGAGGTGACCTACTTAGCCCCAGTCTTAGTGATTTTCCTTTTGGCCGTCCCATCTAAATTTAGCTGGAAGTGACCAATCATTTAAATAGACCAGTGGTAGACATCGACCTTGACCCAGTAGCGCCCCCTCGTGGTAGCGTCTCCACTCTAAGAACGCATTTGCTGTAGCACCACGACGGAAGCAAGACCGGCCTATTGAGCGTCAAATTACTTTCACGAGTTTTGTCTAACTGGACCTTTGTAAGTCATACATTTTACTATTTTTTACTTAGAAATGTTGGTTGTCTTTGCATATTTCGAAGATATATTTTATGCACTGATTTTGATGTATTTTGCAAATTTTCTGACTGACCGGTCCTGTCTTTGACAGGTTGAGGGGAGCGCTGTGGTCACTTAGGGGCTTGTGTTTTGATTTGATCCTACTATCTAAGTTTACCATGTTTTAGGTTAATCTGATCACTTGTTTTGATGAAGATACTATGTTTATGTTGATCCTTTGCACCAATTTGAGCAAGCCTAGGGTATTGTTCGACCATCTCTCTTGGAGAGCATTCAGGCATAAATGATTTTGTTTACGTTTTAATGGGCGCCATTATCTCTGGCACCTTTTCAGAACTCACTTTTATCAACCAAAAGAAACTTTAATCAATCATTTGGATTGTAGTCGGGGCTTGCTCAATGGTGCTGGGGATCATTTGGTCAGTTATGTTGCTTTCTTTTGAGATCGCTTAGTACCGGTGATAGGATGATCAGTTGCATTTTCTGGCATCAGTATCCCTTTGTGTCAGTAGTTTACCATTGTATCACGCGCGCACTGTGTGGGATTGGGTCACGTGATCTCATTCTTAGCATGGATTGGTCAGCTGGCTGGCTGTGACTGTCGGTCAGCCAGTGTGTGTGGTTTTGGTGACCGCTACCTGCTAGTAATGTGATCGCGCGAAGAAGTTGTCATAATCCGAGTGCCTGCGATTAAACCTGTTACTTTCTAAACATCTTTTATTATAATAATGTCTGCGGTCATCGATTTCAGGCATGACAGGTTATGATATGACGGACATAGAACTTCTTTCCATTGAGGTTTACCTGATGGAGAGTAGCTTCCCTTAGTTTATTCTTGATAGGGAGACTTGAGTCGTCTGCTATTGTTTACATGTACTATGTGATAGCATGCGAAGCCAGGTGTGCGTGCATACTTGCTGCAATGGGTCTTACTTTTTAAGAAATGTGTTACCAAGGTTCAGGACTTAGGGATATGGTGTGTAATGTCGTTTTCTATTAGAGCTTGTGTATATATTGTGGACCACAGCATTCCTCTTTCTCTCTCTCTCTCTCTCTCTCCTGTGTTCATACTTCTAAGCTCCACTAATATAGCACCATGTTCCAATCTTATACTTTATGATATCCTTATAATTATTTTTAGTCATTTTAGGTTTTGTAGTAATTATAGTTGAACTTAGTCTTATTTTATAAAATACCGCCTTGACCAAAGTACATCAGTGGATGGTGGATGTATGAGAACCTGTGTGATGATCTTTTGAATTATCCAGCCACTGTAGTATTTTGTAATAATAACATGCCTATCAATTTTATGTAACATCAATTTTCTATTTGGTATGTACACTTTAGATGGAAATTATATTGTGTGTTATTTGATATTCCAGGTGTACTGCCTCCTTGGTGGAGAAATAAAAACATCTTCACAAGGCGCAACATGGCCTCCCTGTCTGTTATTTTGTAATCCGCCCCACCACAAAACTCCCAGACCTAAATGACTTAAATTCTATGGAATGGAAGTCATTTAGTTCTGGGAGTTTAGGAGTTAACATCTACTTATTCTGACTGAAAACTGACCAAATTTTGTGTACTTGAGATCCATGTACAGTCGCCTGTTTTTGACATGCTGTTATGGGTCCTCGGCAGAGTCTTGAAGCCATTGGTTGTACGGCATGAGCAAGCCTTGGCTCATACGAATCATAACCACCGCATTTAGTTATTTGGATGGAAGAGTGACTGTGACAAATTTTTCTCATCTGGTCAATCGTAAAATTTATTTTTGTGTTTTGGCTGTGCCGTAATCGATCATCAGCACTTGTGGTTTCACATATTATAATGTATACAAACATGTATGCATATTAATATTTCTCGAATCGTAAAGCGCTACTACTCATTGTATAACATTTACTTGCTCTGATAGAAAACAGACATTTTCTCTACCTGAGACACGAGTGTAGCGCATGCGAGGGTTTGCACCCTGGTCAGGGTCGACCGCGATAAGTGAGATGACCACAACCCCTGACCCTGCTGTTTGCGTCACTGTGGCCAGGTAGGGCTTGGGCTCTGTCACGAAGACTGCAGGCTCGTTCACGTTCAGGACATTTACTCTCACTGTGATCGCGTACACATCTGGAAAAGAGAGAGGTATTCCAGTGATAAAACAAATCTTTCTTAAACCAATTCACTGCCAAGAAATGATGAACATAAAACTGAAGAGACATAGATCCTCATGAACCCCTGCAATTGAGGGGGCTCGTGAGGATCTATGCCTCTTGCTGTGAACCATTTCGTATCCATGTTCCTTAAATGCCTGGGGAATGTGTGCGTTGAATTTACACTGATGTCCACTAGCTGTGAAGAGGTTAAGCTTTCAGATTAAAGTGACTTATTTCTGGCAAAAAAAAAGGCTTACTAGATTACTTTTATAAATGTTCCTGGTTCCTGTAACTGGAGTGGGGCGGGGAATGACTTGAACACTCATGATTATACAGTAGTCTTCAAATATGTCCCATATCAAAAAAACATTTTCCAGTCCATTTATTTATGCCTGCTAGATTCCTTCTGCTCTTTAGTTTTCCACTTAGCTTTCCATTTTTATTTATTTGTGGGGCAGTGGTAAGGCGATTCAGGTGGGTTCTGGGGTGTGTCTGTTTGTGTTTGTCTACGACCTCCATCCCCTTTTCCCCCAAATCCGCCACTATTAATGTTAACTCATTGTGCCTGAGGTATGAAATACTAACATTTTGGAGTGTTCTTCTGAGGACTGTATGTTTTACAATTCAGGTGACTGATCGGCCATGATATTTCATGGGTGGTGGCAGAATAGCTTGGTGCCGATAGGCGCCAAGCTATTCTGCCACCACCCTTGAACTATTATATATAGTTGACATAATTAAGTTTAATTTTTATTTCTAAAATCACCAAGATGTTAACAGACGTTAAATAAAATCCATTAATTCTTTCATTCAGATCCCCCCCCCCTCCCCCGGAAGAGATATATGATGTAATACATATTCAACTACAATTCAAATCATATGCCGAGAAATACCGCCTGCATGCAAATCTGAGATTGACAGAAAAACAGACAGACATGATCAGACATCAACCTACAAAGTAAACTCAAACACCTCTCTTCAGAGCGGGAAGGTGAGGATAGGTGCAATGTCAGATTATTACCACAGTAAAAATAACAAACATAAGCTGTGCAAACAAGTAAAGCCATTAAAAGCTTTCTCTTGCCTGGGCTAGGAAGTGAAACAACGAAACTCCCGTTTGATCATCTGTATGCGGCATAGATCGTCATATGCCTGTGTTTGTTGCAGGGGCTCACGAGGATCCAGGCCGTATGCCTCGTGGTGGTTTAGTGTTGTGGTCTCCCAAAAGGCGGACTTGACAATGAAAAAACTACCAAGTGAGTAGGAAAAGCACTGTCAAGGGAGAGAAGTGTGCATGATAGACCAATGATCATAGATCTACTTTGGTCCAAGCACACAAAAAAAAAAAGAAAAAAAAAAAAAGATAGGAAAGAGGGGGCCGCTAAGTAAGAGACTGAAAGCAATGCATATGGACTTGACAATGGTTTCAGGTATACCACAAACTGGATTTGCAGATCGACTTCTGCCTGAGAGCCTCTGTAACGGACGTAAACTTTCGCGATTTCATTACGGACGAATTCGGCTGAACGCGTTATGATATAATATCCCATTTAACCCCACGGCTCACATTTTGGAGGTGTTACCTGACGACTATGTACCAGTTGCAGGGCCGAATGGACCGATCATGATCATTCCAGGGTAGTGCCGATCAGTATAGAGCTACGGCCTGGAATGACATGATCATGGTCAATCCATCGGCTCCTGCTCTGTAGTACGTCGGGGATTTATTCGCTTTCGTTTGAGGTCATATCAGTGCTCAACAGGCGAACTTGTAAGGCGGAAAAAACAACATTCTCCCCCCCCCCCCCAACCCCGCCCCCCCCCCCCAACCCCCCCCCCCCCCCTCGCCCCGCCCACACAGAGTTTTTGGGTTGACGTCACCTTTGGTCGCCCTGCGCACGGTGTTCGTGTGTCAGCCGTACGGTTGTGTGCGGGGCGACTCATAAAGCCCTAACATCGGCCCAAGTGTATTTTTGCCTAGTCAGTCACGGAGGGGGGAGGGGGGGGGGGGGCATCATCAGCTTGTCTAGTGTGGCTGCAGGCCCCGGTTGATTTTGCTGCGGGGCGATGCCGGGCGCACACTACTGAATGACATAACCTGTAGCCCGGCAATAGATTGTCAAGCGCCTTTGTCTGCTGGCCAAATACTCATACCTCAACCTGTCTGACGCATGTGTTCAGTATTCATTCATTCATTAAATCCATTTTATTGTCCCGCTGGCACATATGTGATCGGGGATGTGTTCAGTAATATATTGACAGATGTTTATGGCGCCCATGCTTAACTACTGACTCGACCACTGTGATCTGGTCATGCCGGCACTTGTTCTTGGTCGGCTCAGTCACCACTACACTGGCTGTCTCCCTCGATTCGCTACCGCTGATACAGCGGTAGTAAATCGAGGGAGACAACCAGTGTGAACTCCGTCACTGGGGTTCTGACGGCCACATGCGCTCGCCGGCGATGGGTGTGAATCCGTCGACGGTGCGGATCAATAAATCATGTTATGTTTGTATCGATGAATGCGGACATTTTCGGGTAGCACGACTAACAGTGCCAGAAAAAATTAAACACCACACTAAGTACTGCAAGAGGAATAGATCCTCATGAGCCCCCGCATTTAGTGCGGGGGCTCATGAGGATCTATGCCTCTTGATGACACCACTTTGTGTCCACTGAGGTTCCTCACTAAGGGTGTTTGGTGTTGCATTAACTCATTCGAGACGTGCCGCTTCCGGATACGCGGCAAAAGCCGCGTATCCGGAGGTGGCACGTATCGAATGAGTTAATGAAGACTACACTAAAGTTTGCATCAACTGGCGCTGAACGGGTGCACAAACCGATGGTATATTGGTCGCAGTGTGTGTGTGTGTGTGTGTGTGTGTGCCCCGTGTGTGTGTGTGTGTGTGTGTGTGTGTGTGTGTGTGTGTGTGTGTGCTTACTAGTGCGTGCATTCAGTGCATGCGTGTGTGCCAGTGAGTTTGAACGCGCGTGCGTTAAACTATAAGTAATACAGGCAATCCAGACCAAAAAGGTGACTGCCAAGCCGGCGTGTAAAATGTAGAGAATAACCCAACGGAGAGAGAAACACGCTTAGAAAAGACAGTTACAATACAATTTATTAATATTTCGCCTTTTGTTTTCTCCAAAATAGACAAACAATACACTTTGCTACTTATCAGTGAGTGAAGAAAGTGATCTACACACAGTCTTGTGTTGTAACTGTCTTTTCTAAGCGTGCTTCTTTCCTCTATAAATATAGGCTAAATAAATTTTGTTTACAGCCAACTGAAAACGTCAAAACAATTTTTCCAAAATCTGGTCTGGTAGGGTCATGTCATCACCGTATCCATCGTAACATTCACGGCTCGCCTAAAAACACGCGTGGACGTTGCACTGATCAAATTGAAAAGTCAAATATACTATTGAATCCTAATTATTTAAAGGCCCACTACCGCCGTAACTGTTCAAAGATACACTTCTGCAACAGATCGTTACGAAACGCTGCACACAGGGCTAGCTATGGTTCATTTAGACACAAGAGAATCCAGTTCAGCACACGGCGTCTTTTTATCAAGTAACCTGACAATGACCCCACTCATCAGTACTGAAGAGAAACAGCTAAAAATAGATTGACACGCCGCGAACGGCCGCGCAGAATAAATAAGTGCGATTACGCATGTGCTTTTGCGTGTGTCCCAAGTGCTGTTAAAGTTCATTAGGTGCGTCGACAAGGCATAATAAACACAAATGGTGCTGAAATGTGTCATCAGACTGATGTACGCGTAATGGTACTTTAAGGGCCACCTCGAAAAATAGTCATGATCTTGACCAAAATTTCCCAAACAAAATCGTAAAATTTGACAGAGTTGCGCTAATTTGAAATCATAACCATTTTCAATGTGGCCCTGAACCCATTACATCCTGAGGCTGATTTTTAAAAAAATCATTATTGTATTATTACTGATACATTACAGATTAGGAGATAGATCAACCATTTTAGTTCAAGCGTGGTGCCAGAATAGCTTGGCGCCAGAGGCACCAAGCTATTCTGGCACCACCCTTGATCTATCAGTCAAATTAATTTCAATCAGTGGTGTATCGGAATGAAAAAGGGTTAACATATTGTGAGTGTAGACTTCCGAGTAACAAAATACTAGGGGACCCGGACTTTTTGTTTCGTCGTCGGATTACTTCTGAAGCCGGTTTGTTACAATCGGGGCCGCCCTTGTAACCAGAAGACACTCGGGCCAACCTCGGTCCGAGGACCTGTCGGCAGTGCTTACTGGGACGTTTGGTCTGGACGTAAGACTAATGCGAGAATTAAACAAAGTAAACTTCGGACTGTAGGCCCCTACAGATCGCCACGGGACCCATATATATTTCTAATCCGAAGTTTGTTATACGCGAAAAAGTAATTTATCGTCATTAATAGATCGAGTGTAGCGAGGAATTCTGATGAAAAGTCTTGTCATATATATATATATATATATATATATATATATATATATATATATATATATATATATATATATATATATATTATATATATATAATATATATATATATCCTATTTTCTTTTAACCGAACCTCGTTATATCCGCTGTGTCCGACATTGCCGCTATAAGCGAAATATACTGTGTTATGAAGCGTCAAGACCAGACTAGATCGCCAAACAAGGAACTTGACTTTGTAAATTTATTTATGGAGGTTGACTTGCCCGGGCCAGTCTTGCCATAATTTCACCACGTCAAAGTTTCCTTTTAATTGCTAAACGCCTACAGGTTTAATTAAACAGGTGATAAATCAAACTCAAAAGTATTAATACTTGGGTGCGGCGGAACAAGCGCAAAGTTGGAAAATTGAACTCTTCTCCTCTAGGCATTGCCTTTCGGTCAATTTGATTTAAAAAAAAAAAAAAACTTCAAGCGGACCTTGTGGAATCTGATCGATCATGATGAATAAGCGGCATGCCAGTGAAAATGACTGTGTGTGGGGGTGCTGGTTTTTATTTCATTATAATGACTCATGACTCAGTGTTACCATCATGATATTATGTGTTATAAATGATGTTGACGGACTTTGTCGGAGCGGTGCCCTCTGAACACCGGCGCTGTACTATAGCGACGGGTCCCCAGGTGCAGCTTTGACCGTTGTTTTATGTTGCCTAGATGGGAGATTATTCAGTTCCTTTCGACGGTAATTTCTTTCTGTTGTTAACTTGTATTTTTATGTACTAGCCTTAGTCAAGTAGGAATTTAACAAAAGAGCATAATTTTTATACTAGTGTGTTCAGGAGACTTAGGGCTGTCTTAGCATTCTGTTTTTGTCAGGGAGGTTCGGGTCGGGATGAGGCCACTGGCGCCGGCCATTAGATGCTTTGGCGACGGGCTTCACCCGTCCCGAGTCATTGTCCATTTTGTAGCTCTGTTATTTGTAATTTGTGGAAAGTCCGAGTGGCGGAGTGAATGTGAGCAGCACCTGCAGTGGCAAGACAATTTTTGCTGTGTATGATTATCTTCTATTACAGCAACAATAAAGTCATCTTGAATCTTGAATGATAATTCAAGGATAATTCCGGATCAAGCTGATCCGGCACTACCCTTGAACCATCCCAGCAACAACACCTCCCGCTGTGATCTCCTCTGTGACAAAAGTTAGATAATACTAAAGTCTCCACACACGCAATATACGTATAGTTACGTATTTTGCCAACAAACACTGCGTAATACCAAAGATAATGTATTGTCTTTGGTAATACTAAAAGACCACGATTTTCTGTAATATGACGTCAGTCGTCCCACTTGGGATTTTGGGCATGACGAATTAGACAATATTTGCGTAATAATTTTATATTATTTGCACTGTGTCAGCAAGCGTCCATTGCTGGATCGTCAGTCAAGTGTATAGAAATCGTACATACTGATCAAATAGTTCGGGTATAAAACATGTAGGGGCGTCTTCGGGGTTGGGGTGGGTGCTGATAGATTTTGGAAATTGTGTTACTCACCTACTGTTTCATTTTTTTAAAAACACGAATCAGGGTCTATCCCCTTTCCCAATTTTTTCACGAAAAGACGATGAAACAGGCGCATATTTAAAATTCGGATCTCTGTAATCACACCATTCCCGATACATACACCAACGAGCGGATATGCCCCCCCCCCCCCTCCCCTCCCTCAACACACAAAAAAAAGAAAGGAAAGAAAACTGTAATTTTTCCTTTTGGAAGTCTAGTCGACCCCCCCCCCCCCCCCCACAAAGTCTCAATCCTACGCCGCGCATGACAGATATTTCTAAATTCGCCACAGCTAAATTTGTTTGATGTTGAATTATTTCTGAAGCCGGTAAATAAGCAGAAGACACTCCGTCGGACCGACGCTGGGCCAAGGACCTACGGTGTCTCAACAGTGTCATGCACATGTGTCCGATGATCGATTAGTGTGGCAGTCACGCTTCTACAATTTCAGCTTCTACCCCTTTCACTTTCGACACGGCCAAACTGCTCACATTTCACGGAATTGTCCGATGGCTAAGCACTACCCACAAGTCATGACAGCTGGGTCGAACAGCATCGCTAGTAGCTGGGATATTAACCTATTTAGCCCCGACGCCCCACAGCAAGTCAAGTCTTTCAAAGGGATCGGGACTTCCAGCTTTCGCTGATTTCGTCCAGGGGGGGGGGGGGGGGGGGTGGGCCAGGGGGTGTGGAGGGGGGGGGGGGGGAAGGTTGTCTCTCTGACTGTCTGCCCCTCCGTCGCTCAACTGGCTGATGTTGTTGCCGGGGCCGGGTGGTTGGTGGTGCAGGAGGCAGGTGATAGGCCGGAGGCCCGTCACCTATCGCCAGGCTGGTGGGTGGTGGTGTGCCAGCCACTCCCAAAGATGTTGTAGGAGTGGTGGCGGTGGTGGTGGGGGTGGCCGGGGGAACCGTGGCCGGTTGTAGATGGGTCTGGGGAGGTAGGGTGGTGGTGCGGGCGGCCAGTTGATTCTTGGTCGAGGGGTCGGTCTTTGGCGTGGACGTAGTGGGTGGCGGTGTTGCGGTGGCAGCCGCATGTGTGGTGGCGGTGTGGCGAGGAGTGGTGGTCGCTGTTGCCGGAAGTGCTTGGGCGGTCGGTTGCGTCTTCTTTGGTGTTGTGGGCCGGTGATGGAACCGTTGCCCGCCTGTGCTGGTGGTTGATGTTGGGGGGGGGGGGGGGGCGGGTCTGTACCCGCATCTTGGAGGGCCCCACCCGGGTCTGCCCTGGGGGACTTGGGTGGGGTTAGGTATTTTTTAGTTCCCAGGGTCACCCTGGTCAGCCCCACAGGGTGGGTTTTTCTCTCTATTCTGGGGCATGTGTTTCTGTCTACCCTTTGTCCATTCACCTGTATTTGCCTTTTTAAAACTCTCCCTACTGTCTGCACTGCCTGTAGCTCTTGATATTGGATGTGTGTTGCTAAATGGTCTTAGCTTTATTTAGGCCCCATGTGTTAGGTTTATTTAATGTATTTGACCGGCTGGCGACATACATTCAATGTTCTGTTTAGTTTTTTTTTTCACAAGCAGTGCAGGCACGTCCTGAGAAAGCCTTGTTGCTGTCGGGACGTTAAGCAATGTACAATCAATCAATCAGCATCTTGGAGGATTTTTGCTAGGATCTCAGTCTCTGTGTTCTTATCCTGGGTTTCCGATGGCGTGGTGCCGGTTGTTTTCTCCGCAGTCTGCGGGGAGTCGGTGTTAGTTTGACTCCCCGTTTCCGTTGTCTGGGCTGTGGCCTGGCTGGCCGTGTCCTTTGACTTGGGGGGCTCGAGGTCCTTGATGGCACCCGAGTGCACCAGCCACCGAGCGGCGACTAGTGCTCGGTGATATGGGCTGCCATCAATCGCCTCGATGACCGGGACGGCATCTTGTAGGAGGATCACCAGCTCCCCGAAGTCAATCCCCCTGAGCCGAGTCGCCTCCTCCTCCGTTGAAGCCGGCCGCTCCCGAGTTAGTGATTCGGGGATCGCGACCGGCGGTGGGGAGTAAAGGGACTCGGCCCACGACGAGAGCTCCGAAGAGGGCTCCTCTTCTTGTTCTTCTTGTAGTACTGATGGTGGTGGCGGTGACTGGGGGCGGGCAGGGCTCGCCTCTTCCTCGTTGGTTGATGGACACATTCTGTCAAGGAATGCGTCCATCTGTGGGAACATTCCCCTTGGTGGTGTTGGTGGGGCGAATCTGATGAATGATTCTCTCATTCTACGGTCGAGTTCGGCCGTTGTTAGTGGCTGTCCGTTGTTTGTTGTTCGCTGTGGCGCTTGGGGGGGAGTCCCCCACCTGTTCCCAGTACGCTCGAGTCGGCTGATCTTCTTGTCTTCTAATTGGCGGGGAGAGAGGAGGCTTGTAATTCCTCGTCTCCCGCCTGGCCGGTGGTGGTTTCTTCTGTGTTTGGGGAAAGGTGGAAGTATACTCTTCCACCTGTTCCTTGTTCGTCTTCTTCCTTGACTTGCGCCCTTTGTCCATGTTAGCTGGCTTGCTTGGCTGGTTGTAGGCTGGCTCGCTTGGTGGGAGAGACGCGGTGAACCGTGGTCTCTCCTGTGGCTGGCTGGCCGCTTGCTTGTGCGGTGTAGCTGTGTGGAGAGAGCGGAAAAAAAACCGTCCTCTCTCTTCGGCTGTCGAGCTGGCTATGGATGATGGATGACGCTGGATGGATGCCCCACAGCAAGTGCTAGATTGACCATATTTAAGGGTAGTTGCCAGATTGGCTTGGCGCCGTCGGGCGAATCGCCAATCTGGCACTGCCGCCCTTGAATTATCATGGTCGATCCATCTCCTGAAACTGGTCATAGTTGTTAAGTGACACCTCTAAATTTGGGAAATGGGTTAACCCTTTGGGTGTCGGTAGCGCCTTCTGTCGCGATGCTACAGAAATCTTCTAGACAAGAAGCGCTATACCGACCGCCAAATGGTTAAAGGCCCAATTTCAAGTCTCTGCTCACAGGTAGTGCCTGATAAGTTTGGCGGCGCACTGAGGCGCCACTCCAACCAGACACGGCCCTTTGAACTGCAATACCGCCTCTCATCCTCCACTGACCTGCCGATTTAAGTCACATCGTGAGAAATAAAACCAGTCATACAGAAAATCGTCCTGCGGCAGAATTTCGCCATACATTCAGTATCCCGCTGTTTCTCAGTATGCAAGATGGGATTCCCTAAGGATTATCACGTTTAGGTCTCCCCTGAGGGCGTAACATTTCTGTTGGTAACAAAAACCGCATGCTAATTTACTGCCGGATGTGTGAGAAAGTGTCTTTTACTGAACTTGGGAATACCATAGCTGAATTCAACCATTTAACCCTTTCAGTGCCAACACCCTAAAGCAGGAGATTGATTGACCATGATAATTCAAGGGTAGTGCCAGATTAGCGTGGCGCCTTCAGGCGCCAAGCTAATCTGGCACTACCCTTGAATTATCATGGTCAATCAACTGCTGCAAGTGGTACATAGTCGTTAAGTAACACGTCCAAAATTCGGGAAAGATGCGCCCATGGCGCTAAAAGAGTTAAGGTAGGTTTAGCAAAGCATAATGTAAATGTAACGATTTGACAATCTGTAACAACTGAGTGGACAATGGGTAGCCGACAGTACTACGCCATGTTCTGGTGAGACTGGTCGGTGTGGAGCGCGAACTTCGACGTGTATCAGTGAAAAAGAAAGCCTTAATCCATTTAACTCCCAAGGCCGCATTTCTAAATTTTAGAGGTGTCGCCTAACGACTTTATACCTGTTGCAGGAGATTAATCAACGATGATAATTCAAGGGTAGTGCCAGATTAACTTGGCGACTGAAGACGCCAATCTAATCTGGCACTACCTTTCAATTTTTGAATTATCATGGTTGATCCATCTCTTGATGTAGGGCTAATGGGTTACTTACTTACTTACGCCTGTCACCCCTACCCGGGTATAGGCCGTCGACGAGAGACCTCCAGCAACTCCTGTCCTGTGCTTCTCCTTCGATTCTACTCCAGGTGGTTCCCAGTCTCTTGATGTCTGCTTGGAGGTCTCGACGCCAGGAGTTTCTCGGCCTACCTCTTTTCCTCTTTCCCTGGGGGTTCCATGACAATGCCTGCCTAGTGATACTGGAAGCTGGCTTTCTCAGACTGTGACCGATCCATCCCCATCTTCTTCGCCCAATTTCATTCTCTGCTGTTATCTGTTCTGTTCTCTCCCAGAGTCTGACGTTGCTGATCTTCTCTGGCCAGTGGATTTTCAAAATTCTTCTAAGGCAACTGTTCATGAAGGTCTGTACAATGTTGACTGTGGTTTTTGTCAATCTCCAAGTCTCTGCTCCATATAGGAGAACTGCTTTTACATTGGAGTTGAAAATCCGGACTTTGGTGTGTTGTGACAGCTCTCTGGAACTCCACACTTTTTTCAACTGGAGAAAGGCTGCTCTGGCTTTACCGATTCGTGCTCTGACATCTGCATCAGTGCCGCCTTTTTTGTCTATGATGCTCCCGAGATTCATGGTCAAGACATCCATTGCGACTAAGCTGGAAAACCTACCAACGGGCCACTCAGACCGCATCATGTCCATGCGCCTCCCACTGAGACACCAGCAACACGTCACCCTTCTCAGTGTGTACTCCCCAACCCTCCTGGCAGAGCCTGCTGAAAAGGACAAGTTTTACACTGACCTGCGCAGCCTCCTACAGAGTACCCCTGCAGACGACAAAGTCATCATCCTTGGCGACTTCAACGCCAGAGTGGGCCAGGACTCTGAAGCCTGGAAAGGAGTCCTCGGCAAGCATGGCGTGGGGAACTGCAATGACAATGGCCGCCTACTGTTGGAGTTCTGTGCGGAGCAGCAACTGGTCATCACCAACACTACTTTTCAGCAAAAGGACAGTCGAAAGACCACCTGGATGCATCCTCGCTCCAAACACTGGCACCTTATCGACTATGTCCTAGTGCGTCAGAGGGACCGCAGTGACGTCCTCCTCACCAGAGTGATGCCCAGCGCAGAGTGCCACACTGACCACCGCCTTGTCCGCTGCAAACTCAGGCTCCACTTCAAGCCAAAACCCAAGAAATGGGGGCCCCCCAAGAAAAAGCTTGATGTTGCCAGCCTTCAGCGTGACGATGTGAAAGCTGCCTTTCAGACAGATTTACAGCGCAGGCTCAAAGACACAGCGGACCCAGTAGACTCCTCCCCTGAAACACTTTGGGAACAACTGAAAACTGCTATTGCAAAATCCTCTGCAGAAGTCTTGGGTTTCGCCAGAAAGAAGAACAAAGACTGGTTTGACGAAAACGATGTAGAGATCCAGGAACACCTAGCAAAAAAAAAAGAGCCGCCCATCAGGCCCACCTAGCCCAGCCTTCCTGCCCTGTGAAGAAGTCTGCCTTCCGCCTCGTCTGCAGCAGTCTCCAGCGCAAGCTCAGAGATCTCCAGAATGAGTGGTGGACCAGACTTGCACAGAGGACCCAGCTTTGCGCTGACAATGGTGACTACAGGGGCTTCTACGAAGCACGGAAAGCAGTGTATGGCCCCAGGCACCTGGTACAAAGTCCCCTGCGAAGCGCGAATGACCAGGCACTCCTCACAGATAATACCTCCATCTTGAACCGCTGGTCAGAATACTTTCAGAGCCTCTTCAGCGCTGAGCGCACTGTTCAAGAAGCAGTCGTCCTACAAATCCCACACCTCCCAGTAAAGGTTGAATTGGACGAACCGCCCACCGCTGAAGAGACCCTCACAGCCATCCACCAGCTCAAGAGTGGCAAAGCAGCAGGCATTGATGGAATACCGCCAGAGATCTGGAAACATGGAGGCACAGCACTGCACAACAAGCTCCATGACCTCTTTCTCTGCTGCTGGGAGGAAGGAACACTACCAAAAGATCTCCGTGATGCAGTCGTTATCACCCTGTACAAGAACAAAGGCGAGAAGTCTGACTGTTCCAACTATCGGGGAATTACCCTGCTGTCCATTGCTGGGAAAATCCTTGCAAGGCTGCTCCTGAATCGGCTGGTACCTGCCATCGCTGAAGACCAACTCCCAGAGGGCCAGTGTGGCTTCAGAGCAAACAGGAGCACCAGCGATATGGTCTTTGTGCTGAGACAGCTACAGGAGAAGTGCCGCGAGCAGAACAAAGGGCTGTACGTAACATTTGTCGACCTAACAAAAGCGTTCGACACTGTGAGCAGGCAAGGCATGTGGCAGATCCTGGAGCGACTTGGCTGTCCCCCAAAGTTCCTCAACATGATTGTCCAGCTACACGAGGACCAGCAAGGCCAGGTCAGACTCAACAATGACCTCTCAGAACCATTCCCTATTCTCAACGGCGTAAAGCAGGGCTGCGTGCTGGCACCGACCCTCTTCACCATCTTTTTTAGCATGATGTTGAAGCAGGCCACAGTGGACCTCGATGATGACGATGCAGTGTACATCAGGTATCGTCTCGATGGCAGCCTGTTCAACCTCAGACGACTGCAGGCCCACACGAAAACCCTAGACCAACTGATTCGTGAGCTGCTTTTTGCTGATGATGCTGCCCTCGTTGCACACACAGAGAGAGCCCTGCAGCGCATCACGTCTTGCTTCGCAGATGCTGCCCAGCTCTTTGGACTCGAGGTCAGTCTGAAAAAGACAGAGGTCCTCCATCAGCCGGCACCCAAGACAGTGTACCGCCCTCCTCACATCACCATTGGCGAGTCTGAACTAAAGTCAGTGCACCAGTTTACTTACCTTGGCTGCATTATCACGTCGGACGCCAAGCTGGACAAGGAGCTTGACAGCAGGCTGGCAAAAGCGAACAGCGCTTTCGGGCGACTTTTCAAGCGGGTGTGGCACAATCAACAGCTGAAAACAGGCACCAAGATCAGCGTGTACAGAGCTGTGGTCCTCACCACCCTGCTGTATGGTTCCGAGTCCTGGGCCCTCTACCGCAGCCAACTACGACTCCTCGAACGCTTCCACCAGCGCTGCCTGCGTACCATCCTGGGCATTCACTGGAGTGACTATGTCACCAACGTCGAGGTCCTTGAACAGGCTGAAACTGTGAGCATCGAGGCTTTGCTGCTGCGGACACAGCTCCGCTGGGCGGGGCATGTCTCCAGGATGGAGGATCATCGCCTACCAAAGATCACCCTGTTCGGCGAGCTTGCTACTGGACACCGTGACAGAGGGGCGCCAAAGAAGAGATACAAAGACTGTCTCAAGAAGTCACTTAGTGCCTGCCAAATCGACCACCACCAGTGGTCTTCGCTTGCTGCGGACCGTGACACCTGGCGCTCCACCATTTACAAGGCAGCTGTCTCCTTTGAGGACTCTCACAGAGCTAGCCTTAAGGACAAGCGGCTCAGGAGAAAAAACAGAGATGCCGCAGCTCAGAACCCTGGCCATACCTTCCCCTGCAGCCACTGCGGTCGAACCTGCCTGTCTCGGATTGGCCTCCGCAGCCACGAACAAGCCTGCAGACGTCGTAGGCAACTCCTATAAAATCTTCGTTCGCGAAGTCAAGCCAAGAGAGGCTCCCGAGATAGGTGAAGGACTCCACCTCCTCCAACGGGGTGCCAGCAAGCAAGACTGGTTCTTCCCTGGTTGCGTTCAGCCTCATTGTCTTTGTTTTCTGTTTGTGAATGGTGAGGCCCACTTGGGACGAGATGTCAGCAAGCCTCGTGGTCTTGTCCTGCATTTGTTGATGAGTGTGGGACAGTAATGCCAAGTCGTCTGCAAAATCGAGGTCGTCAAGCTGTGTCCACAGTGTCCACTGTACTCCACTTCGTCTGTGCTCTGTAGTCATCTTCATGACCCAGTCCATGGCCAGAAGGAAGAGGAATGGAGACAGCAGACACCCCTGCCTGACACCAGTTCTGACCTGGAGCTCCCTGGTGAACTGCCCTTCGTGGATCACGCGACATGTCATGCCATCATAGCTGCTCTTGATCAGGCGGACGAGCTTTGTGGGTACACCGTAGTGTCGTAGGAGTTTCCACAGAGTCTCTCGGTCCACGCTGTCAAATGCTCTCTCATAATCCACAAAGTTGACTCCAGAGACTGTTCCATGATGATGCGGAGAGTAGCGATCTGGTCTGTACATGATCAGTTCTTCCTGAATCCTGCTTGCTGGTCTCTCAACTGGGGGTCAACGGAGCTCTTCATTCTCTCTAGGATGATCCTGTTGAAGACCTTTCCTGGTACTGACAGCAAGGTGATTCCTCTGTAGTTGGAACACTTGCTGAGGTCGCCTTTCTTGGGAAGCTTGATTAGGTACCCCTCCTTCCAGTCAGCCATCACCTCCTCTTCCCAGATCTTTCCTAACAGTGGGTACAGCATCTCCACTGTTGTCTCTAGGTCTGCTTTCAGAGACTCCGCTGGGATGCCATCTGGCCCTGCTGCTTTGCCGTTCTTCAAAAATGCCACTGCTCTTCTGATCTCTTCCCGGCTGGGTCTGTCACAGCTGATGGGTAGGTCGGTCTCTGCTGGCTGGATGTCCGGGGGGTCGGGTGGGCTAGGTCTGTTCAGCAACTCTTCAAAATACTCGGCCCATCTGTCGAGTTGGTCTGCTCTGTCTGCAATAGGCTTGCCTTCTTTGTCTTTTACTGGTCTTTCTGTATGGCCATACTAGCCCGACAATCTTCTGGTAATGTCGTAGAGCTGTTTCATGTTGCCGCTGTCTGCTGCCTTTTCTGCCTCTGCTGCCAGGCTGTCTGTGTAGGCCCTCTTGTCTGCCCTGATACTCCTCTTCACCTCGCGGTTGGCTTCCGAGTATTCCTCCTGTGCCCTTACTTTGGCTGCTCTCGTGCGACTGTTGTTGACAACTGCTTTCTTCTGCTTCCTCACTTCTATCTTCTTCAAGGTCTGTGCCGACAGCCAGTCCTTGTGATGGTGTTTCCTGAACCCTACAGTGTCTTTGCAGGTTGAGTTCAGCGCCTCTCTAAATGCCTTCCACTGCTGCTCTGTGGTGACCGCCTCCTCTTCATTTACTAGCTCCTGTAGCGCTTGAAACCGGTTGGACAGCACCAGTTTGAACTCTTCTCTAACTCCGGTTTCTCTCAGGAGGCCTACATTATAGCGCTGTCTTCTTGTTGTCTCTGTGCGGCTTTTCTTTAGCTTGAGCTTCATTCTTAAGGTAAGCAGATGGTGGTCTGAGGCGACATCTGCTCCCCTCCTCAATCGAACATCTTGAAGGGATCTTCTAAATTTCTTGCTAATGCAGATATGGTCTGTTTGGTTTTCTGTTGAATGGTCAGGTGAGACCCAAGTTGCTTTGTGTATTCTTCTGTGTGGGAAGATGCTGCCTCCAATGACAAGTCGGTTTAGAGCACAAAAGTCTACAAACCTCTCCCCGTTCTCACTCATCTCCGTGCCTAGTCCCTGTCTCCCCATCACCTCTTCGTATCCGGTGTTGTCTTCCCCTATTTTGGCATTAAAATCGCCCATGACGATGGTGATGTCTCGCTCCGCACATTTGTCCACGGCACTCTGGAGTCGGTTGTAGAACTCTTGTTTCTCTTCCTCGTCACTGTCATTAGTGGGCGCATAACACTGGATGACGTTCAGCTTGAGCTTTTTTTTTTTTGGTTCTAAAGGCTGCTGTGATAATTCTTGGCCCAAGAGGTTCCCAGCCCATCAGCGCTCTCTGTGCCACTGGTGACAGCATCAATGCTACTACTCCTGTATGCGGGGCATTCTCCTCTTCATGACCTGAATACAGAATCATCTCACCACTTAACAGCCTTTTCTGGCCAAGAAGTACCCAACGGAGAAAGAAACACGCTTAGAAAAAACGGTACAACACATTGCCACATTCCTTCTGCATATGAAGATAAGTAGCGGCTAATGTCTCTGTTTGTTTGTATATTTTGACAAAGGGTATTTACCCGAAATATTAATAAATTGTGTTGTACCGTTTTTTCTAAGCGTGTTTCTTTCTCCGTTGGGTACTTCTTTGCATTTCACACGCTTGGCAGTCACCTTTTTGGTCTGGATTGCTTTTCTGGCCAGACTGCGTCCATCTGGCTTCACCGATACCTAGCAGGGAAAGGTTGTACTTTTGCATTTCCGCTGCTATCTGGGCGGCCTTGCCGCTCTGGTACATGGTCTTGACGTTCCATGTGCCCATGGTTGTGTCCCTGGATAGAGAGAGGCGGCTCGGTCCTGTGGCTTCCGAAGACTTCCGGCTTTCACCACAGGACGTCATAAGTCTTCTGGTAGAAGAACCTTCCTCCTCCAGGAAAGGAATTACTGTTAGTCTTTTCGTCGGCGTTTTTGTAGCTATTTCCTTTTTTGCAGGGTGGGGAAGCTACCCCCACGCCCAACCCCCTTACTAGGAGGACCAGGGGTTTTCTGTCGGGGTCACCTTCCCTTAGACCATGTTGGTTTACGCACCTTATTTCATTCGGTGCACCCCTCTCACGAGGGACCCCCTATCCACCACCCAAACTACGCGCCTCAACGCCATATGGTCCCAGCGCGAGGGCTAAATGGGTTAACCTGCACTATTCCAAACACTGAGCATGCAACAACCCCCCCCCCCACCCCCGTCCCCCCTACTAACCAAACCCAAAAAAACCCACAAAATAAACAAACAAAAAACAACACTGAAAAAAACCCAACCAAACACACGCAGATGCCAGTACAGACTGAAGACAACAACCGGTGGTTTGAATATGGAAATTGGTATGAATATGATTATGAGCTTAACAAGACAGATATTTTCTGACTTTTCAGGTTTCGGCTGTGATTTGAAATTGCGTTTGCCGGTTAACTCATTGTGTCCCAGGTACGAACTACCCACATTTTGTCCTCCGAGACTGCATTACAATTTAGGAGACAGATCGACCATGATAGTTCAAAGGTGGTTCACCAGAATAGCCTTGAACTATCATGGTCGAGCCATATCTTGCTGTCGGGACTGAATGAGTTAACAAGAGGAAATTACTCCCCGAGATATTCACTCAGTAGTAACAATCTTGTACATTTTCTTTTCACGTTTACTGGGAGTGCAACTATCGTACGGCAGAACTACTCCAACCAAGACAGTATTACTCCAGTCACGAAGAATAGCCCCGAGGATTTTACTGTGAGCAAAGGCTTGTCGTACGCCAAAATGACTCTCCCTCCCTTCCCTTTACTGGGAGTAAATTTGACGTGAGGAATATTGTACTCCCCGTCTCAAATAAGAAGCTATAATCCCTTGCTGAGGAGAGCTCCAAGTGATTATGTCCCTGTAAACTGCTTGTCTCCGTCCTTCTCCTCTTTCCAAACGTTATGTCCCTTGCCAAACACTGATCATTAGGATTACGTACCTCGCGAGGACTGAGGTTAGGCATCATGTTCAGTTTGTTACGTAAATTCAGAGAATCACGAAGGTAATTTGAAACACTCAAAACAGTATCATAACTGCCTACCCCTGGAGTGACCATGGTTTGAATTGTCTCAAAGACAACGCCAGCGTTAAAATTTACCACAGAATGGGAGTAATTTTTCGTGGGAGTAATTCTGTCTTGTGTGTGTGTGTGTGTGTGTGTGTGTGTGTGTGTGTGTGTGTGTGTGTGTGTGTGTGTGTGTGTGTGTGTATGTGAGAGAGAGAGAGAGAGAGAGAGGGGTGGTGGTGGTGGTGGTAATTTCAGTTTTTGTAAGGAATAAAATCCTCTTCGACATTTCTACTCCAGTGTAAATCTGTCGTGGGGAGTAATTCCCTCGTGCTACACCGGCTTAGGTCTCGTCTAACAAAGTGACATCCACGAAAGTGAGTTTCAAAACACTACTGCGTCAAGCTCCTTCTGTGGTTGCTCCATGTTTCTTTATCTTTTCTTTTTTCTCTTTTTTTTTTAACGGCTGACGCGCGAGTTTACTTTAGCCACCGTAATATTCATAGGGTTTCCAAGGGGCACGCTCGCAAAACCAGTTTACGCTTTTTGTTCGCCCAGAAGGGAAAGAAAGAACGCCGGTAATAATGGCGAGTTTATTCAAGCACTTTGACATCCACGACCGCTACCGCTCTAACGGAAAATCTACCTTGTACGTCAAAGAGGTATAGATCCTCATGAGCCCGCCGGAGCCTGCAGAAGATCGGCATTGTACAAGCCTACGACTGACACACTTTACGTGCGAGAGTTTTCCATTGTGATATTGTGAAGTCTCACTGAATCGGCTCACAGACGATGACGTAAGTTAAAAGAAGAAAACCGTCATACTCGTGTGCCGGTCTGTGATTTTGGACCTTACGGACTTCGGTCTAAGGTCCAAAATCACAGACTAACACACTGAAAGACTATACAGAAAAACGTTATGAGTGCAGTAGATGTACCAGTGAATACTTCAAAATGGTGCATTATATAAATAAATAAATAAACGATCTTTGGTTATTGCCAACGTGCTTACAGTTCCTTATTATCCTGCACAATGCCCCAATACTGTGATACCGTGAAAAAGTATGTGATATTTGCGACGTACAATGTCCGTTAGAAGAAAAGGAAGCCCCGGTGGCTTAATCAGTACAATACTAACATCTATTCTAACTTGGTAATAATCGCAAAGGTCTCGAAGGAAAAGTGTGATGAAAAGCATAGACTATTGTTTGTTTTGACGATGATAATAATAATAAGACAAAGAGAATAACAATACAATAATAATAGTTGATTGATTGTACATTGCTTAACGTCCCGACAGCAACAAGGCTTTCTCAGGACGTGCCTGCACTGCTTGTGAAAAACAAAATAAACAGAACATTGAATGTATGTCACCAGCCGGTCAAATACATTAAATAAACCTAACACATGGGGCTAAATAAAGCTAAGACCATTTAGCAACACACATCCAATATCAAGAGCTACAGGCAGTGCAGACAGTAGGGAGAGTTTTAAAAAGGCAAATACAGGTGAATGGACCTCGGGTAGACAGAAACATGCCCCAGAATAGAGAGAAAAACCCACCCTGTGGGGCTGACCAGGGTGACCCTGGGAACTAAAAAATACCTAACCCCACCCAAGTCCCCCAGGGCAGACCCGGGTGGGGTAATAATAATAGTAATTACAATAACAATGAAGACGTATTTTAAGCAATTAAAGATAGCTGTAGGTGCTGATCACAGCAAAAAATTCTTGAAAAGCCTTGTTACGATTGTGGTTGTGTTATCCTGTGAGAGTGTGCGTGTGTTGATCGTAGGTAACGATCCGATGTTTATTTGAGCTATCAGTTTTCACGGTTACGTTTCACGTGCCTGTTTAGTAAGATTTTCTTTTGTTCGTGAGTAGAGCCGAGTTCGTTTTGTTAAGTTTAGTCCGGAACGTTCTAGAAAGGTCGCACTGTCTAGTGACATCGTAAGTGTCACGTCGGTTAGTTGGCATCGCAACATTTTCGCTACTTTTTGTTTTCCTGTGCGCGTGAATTGAGCAGCTTTTATTTTGTTTTGGGAATGTTCTCGTACCTTTTTGAGCTATCATGGAACGTGATGATAGGGATACCATACTTTATGTGACTTAATTATACGCTAGAATTTAGAGCTGAAGTGAGCAGCCGAGTTTTGTAGCCTGTTAATAGTTTTTTTGTGTGGAAAGTTTATGTTAATGAGCTTCGGCTGCGTGTTTCGTCAGTTCTGATTGATTGCGTTGTATGATTTCCGTAGAAGATTCTGGAATTTGATAGTATATATAAGGAGGGCGCTGGGAAAGCCCGGTCGTACATTAGTCTTGTTTTGTCATTTGTAGAGACACGTAGTTTATTGGGAGAGACGCTGTGTATGAGAAACTTTGTGTCGCAGTGTGGACATCGCAGAAGAGACTTTGTATCAGTAGTTTGTGCATTTGAAAGTGCATTACTGTGTGGATATCGCATCGCTGAATTAAATATTGTTGGAACTGTTACTCCAGTATTGTCTACATCCTTAAGCCATGTGTGACGGATTGCAGCTGAACGAGGTTTATTTTAAAGAGCTCTACGTGTGTGTGTGTCTTGTGTGTTTATCATACTTCGACTACAACTCCACCACGTAACAAGCCTGAAGTCTTTCTCTCTCCCACACACACACACACACACTCTCTCTCTCTCTCTCACACACACACACATTCTCTCTCTCTCTCTCTCTCTCTCTCTCTCTCTCTCTCTCTCTCTCTCTCTCTCTCTCTCTCTCTCACACACACACACACACACACACATACACACACACACACACACACACAGACTGGTGAAAACAGTGCACCGCAGCACACAATGATACATTTAGTCGCATACACTTGTTTCGGCAGTTGTACAGCCGCCT
This sequence comes from Semisulcospira habei, assembly GCA_036245525.1. NCBI lineage: Eukaryota > Metazoa > Mollusca > Gastropoda > Semisulcospiridae > Semisulcospira > Semisulcospira habei. The sequence goes on from BTPG01000002.1 coordinate 167,903,503, forward strand.
AGTTGGATAGCATGTTTACAATAAGGAAGAGAGACGTCAGTGGAGTCACCGCTGTGCTTGCGTTTGTCCGCATATATACCTGACGAGCAAAAGAAATGAGACATTCTTGGAACCATCGGAAACACTTTAGTGTTCCCAATGATTTCCAAAATGTCGCATTTCTTTTGCTCTTCAGTATATAATCTTCATATTCTAGCTTTTGTGACGCCGGACGGGCGGAAATGCCATAATTATTATCTCTTGCATGTCACTTCGGCTGTTGTTTTTTACCCTTACCCCAGTGATCCCTTTGGCTGTCGAATGCGGGTTTTGTCGCGATGGTTCCTACATGAATGATTCCTTCAGGAAACGTCGAGACAAAGACCGCTACCGGCAGCCAAAGGGTTAACACGTTCGAGACGTGCTGCAGTGGGGCACGCAGCTTTAAGCGGCGCTTCAGGAATTCATGAGTTAAAAGGGAACCATCTTGTCTGGATGCGGACTTAAAGCCATGGGATCAGTTGTATGAGTGAGCTCAGTCTTACGCCAGCCTCTAATCAAGGTGCTCCGCTATAGCGGTGCACCTTGCTTAGTGGCTGGCGCAGGACTAAGGTCTAAGATCAGTTCAGTGCATGAGTGACCTTAGTCCTGCGCCGGCCTCTAAGCAAGGTGCTCCGCTATAGCGGAGCACCTTGCTTAGTGGCTGGCGCAGGACTAAGCTCACTCATGCAACTGACCCCTCCTCCTAGGATCCGCTCTGAATATGACCCGTGCCATTTGTAGCATTGAGTATCTACATTCTACACCCCAGATCAACCTGCTCCGGGGAGTACTCTAAAAGTACTATGCAGACTAGAAGCAGTACTCTATGATAAACCCACACGGAGAGTACGCCATAAGTATACTTCTACACACCATAACGGGACGAAGTGAATCGCTTTCTAGAATACTTCCGAGATTTGGGACACTGTTTCTGATACTGGGCTACTGTGACGGAGTACCAATTACGGAAGCTGGACCGATCATGGGTCCTACCCGCCTCCAACGCGCTAAGTTAATCTGACATAGGAAGGCAAAAGGCGAGTCCATTTTGAAAAAGGCGAGGTTTTCATTTAAAAAAATCTCTTCTTTTTTTTCTCTCACGAAAATGGACTTTGTCTTTTTGTCTTTCTAGGGCAGTGACCAGCAACTACCCTTGAACTACACGTAGTATGAAAGATCCACCTCCAAGGCGCACAGCAAATCCATTTTCCATTTGATCTTCCGAATGCGCCAAACAGAACAATACAAGTGCCACCTGTGTAGAAAGAAGCGAAACTCCCCTCTGTCATTTTTTTTTTAAGGGGGGGGGGGGGGGGGGGAAAGGGGGGTGAAGGTCACAATTGAAAGGCCTGGCACCACCACGGTCTCAAGTCTAAAGAAACCGGTTTTGGCTGGTTGTTAATCACGCATTCGCTGCCCATTTGAACTTCACACAGAAACCGACCAGTTCAGTTATTCGTACGTGGAGTGGATCCCCCCTAACCTCCATTTTCACCCCCCCCCCCCCCCACCAAAAAAAAAAAAAAAAAAAAAAAAAAAAAAAAAAAAAAAGCGACCCCCCCCTCCCCGCCCCCCCCAAAAAAAAACCAACAAACAAACAAACAAACAAACAAACAAAAACCAGACCCACAACGAAAAGCTGCATCCTAGTTCCCTACGTTGCTCAGCTAGAGTTAAACATAGTTGGTCCCAATGGCTGTGCTTCGGTAGAGAACGCTCGATGTCACATGCAGAGCGCACTCTCACGCCGGATTGACCCGAGATCATTTTGGTCTAAGCCAAAATGATCCCGGGTCAATCTGGCGTTACGTACGCCAATGTGACTCCAGATCGTACAACGAAGCAAGTCCAAGTCAATCTGGCATCGGGTACTGACGTCAAGGTGACTGAAGTTCGGTCTGCTGTACGCGCCATTTTGGCGTGAAACTTCTCTCACGCTGCCACACCGTCCGATCGCTGGCGTGCGCCAAACAGACCTAGGATCAGTCTGGCGTAGGACCAGGGGACATTCGTTTCAAGCGTGCACACCTGAGATGCTGAACCGCTACACTGTCACGCGGTGTGACTCGCCAAGGGATCGTGTTCAGTCAGCCGACTTTGACGGAGATTTTGTTGTTTTGCCGGGACACTGACCCTACCATTGAATCGCTGTCGTGTTCGGATATATACACCGCCTGAAGCGCAAAAGAAATGCGACACACCATTCGAACCATTGGTTCGAATGATGTGTCGCATGTCCTTTGCTCGTCAGTTTAGTCACTACATGTACCGCATGTAACACATTTGTGGATACATTTTAACGTGTGAGCCTTTCAATATGACTCCTCTCATTTTTAAAGTACCTTACACTTAAATCTGAAGACACATTTCAGCACCATGTATGTTCTTTATGTCTTGTCGACATACCTAATGAATTTCTACAGCAGTATGGGCACGCAGCAAACTCATATATGCGTAATCGACCTTGTTTATTCTGCGCAGCCCGTTAGGACAACAGTCTATTTTTAGCTCAGTGTTACTGATACAAATAACGTTGAGCGGAGTCATTTTACTTGACATTACTTGATATAAATAAGGCGTGTGCTTAACTGGATTCTCATGCGTCAAAATGAACCTGTCGGTGTAAGTCTCGTAACCATCTGTTGCACAAGCGTTTGTCTATGCCATTGTCAAATTACGCGACATTATTAAGACGGTGTGTGTAGAACTGGATTCCGCTGTGTCTAAACGAGCCATAGCTAGACCTGCCTGTAGCCTTTTGTAACCATCTGTCGCAAAAGGAGTGTTCCTTTAAAGGCCCACTACCGCCATAACTGTTCAAAAATACACTTCTGTAACAGATAGTTATGAAAAGCTGCACACAGGTCTAGCTATGGTTCATTTAGACACATGCCAATCCAGTTCAGCACACGTCGTCTTTATGTCAAGCAACCTGACAATGACTTCACTCCGTTCTATAAATACAACGCTTTCAGAACGAGAAACTGATAGCTAAAAAATCGATTGGCACCCTAACGGCTGTTCCGGAAAAAAATAAGTGCAATTACTCATGTGTGTACTTTTGCTGCGCGTCCAAACTGCTATTAAAGTTCATTAGGTGTGTCGACAAGGCATAACAAACACAAATGGTGCTGAAATGTGTCTTCAGATTCATGCGTAATGCTACTTTATACAGTTACGACGGAATAGGGCTTTTAACTCATTCTACCCCATCACCGAAATCCTTAAATTTTGCCGTTGTCCTCTGAAGACTGCATTGCAGTGCAGGACACAGATCGACCATGATAGTTCAAGGGTGATGCCAGAATAGCTTGGCGCCCATAGGCGCCAAGCTATTCTGGCATCACCCTTGAACTATCATGGTCGAACCTTATCTTCCTCTGGTGTGTCTGGGGTAAAATGAGTTAGGCACCTTCATTGCTAGTGGAAGCAGGTTGTGTTTTGGAAATCATTGCCAGTATTAAATCCGACGTCAAAGGTGCATGACTTGTACACAATATAAAATAGTTTCAACAAGAAGTAAGATTCTCATGAGCCCCCGCAACTGCGGGGGCTAATAACGATCACTACCTCTTTGCAGTTGGGTGGAGAGTGTTCACTTTTTCACAGTGCTCAGAGAACGGGTTAAGTAAGCGCAAGAGAAAATCTGGTGCTTGAGTTTTGAAGTCTGATGACTCCCCAACCCCCCCCCCCCCCCCGCCCGCCCCCCCCCTCCCCCCGCCCGCCCCCCCCCCCCCCCTCCCGTGTCATCGTACCGTCAAACAGGTCAAATGTGAGTTAGTCATTCGCCCATGGCGAATTACACTGAAATTCCGCTGAAGCAAGCATCCGTTTAACGACTGGCAGGTAAGAGGTGGGGCAGTAGGAAACTCGATTTCTTTGTGAAGAGATACGTAATAAAATGGTTCGTGAAGTACCTGTCCACCCGTTCAAAAAAACGGTAACAGTTGTGATTTTAAACGGTTATTGCAATTTAAGAGAGCGGAGTTCGAATTTCCTTTTCGGATTTCCCTGTCGTCGACAGCCTTATACCTTAGGAGACAACAGATCGACCATGATATTTCAAGGGTGGTATCAGAATAGCTTGGCGCCAATTGGCGCCAAACTATTTTGATGCCACCCTTGAACTATCATGATGGATCAAAATACTGTTGCAGATTGGACGAAGTCCGTAAAACAGTGCCATAAATGTACACTCATAACAGATATTCAGCTATGATAGGGGTGGACTAGGAGTCTAAATTTTAAGTAACGCTTTGAAAGACTCATAAGAAATCTTGCTGGAGTAAAGTGATGTGGCCAAGAAAAGACATCGAGTACTTTTCACACCGATAAATGCGCTTTATATTTTGTACTTTTCACATCGATAAATGCGCTTTATATTTAGAACATGTATTTTTGACATCGACAATCGCTCGTTTACTTAGTACTTTTCACATCGATAAATGCGATTTTTATATTTAGTAACAGTACTTTTGACATCGATAATCGCGCTTTATAGATAGTATTTTTTAACATCGATATATGCGCTTTATATTAAGTACTTTTCACATCGATAAATGCGCTTTATATTTAGTATTTTTCACATCGATAAATGCGCTTTATATTTAGTATTTTTCACATCGATAAATGCGCTTTATATTTAGTATTTTTCACATCGATAAATGCGCTTTATATTTAGTATTTTTCACATCGATAAATGCGCTTATATAGAGTGTTTTTCACATGTACATAGATGCGCTTTATATTTAGTCTTTTCCCCATCGGCAATGGCTCTTTATACGCCTTAACATTTTTCACAAAGTATATTACAGTATCGGCGTCCTGTGGTCTCTATCTAAGGTCCTGTAGTTCTGCATGAAAGAAAAGACGCCAATACTGATTGTATTGTACAAATAATAAATACCCACACACGGCAAACTTTTCACAACGCCAGGGGACCCAAAATTCTTGTTGTTATTTGTTAACCATCTTAACCTCACGGCCGCATTTCCAACTTTTGGAGGCGTTGTCTAAACGACCATGGATTGATCATGATAATTCAAGGGTAGTGCCAGATGAGCTTGGCGCCTTCAGGCGCCAAGCTCATCTGGCACTACCCTTGAATTATCACTGATGATAAATCCATCTCCTGCTGCAGGGTCCTGGGGTTAAATGGGTTAAAACACGAAATTTGGTATTTATAAGCGAAGTAATTTTGTTCACAAAAGAACTGTTGTCAGGAGCTCTAAACAAAAATGTTTTTCTAATATAAATCCTACTTTCGTTTTATCCGAAAGCGAAGTTTACAAGCAGATCGTGACCCAGTCATCCCCTCCCCCAGCCCCTCCCCTGCGGCCCTCCACCGCGGAATGTGCACTGAGTGGAAATGCGCAGCCAGGGATTGGCAAGTGTCGTTTTCAAAAAGAGGCGATGACTCAGTGAATCGTGTGTTCACTTAGTTATCATCTTTAACTGTGAATGAGGTACTGGGAATTTCTGGCCTTTCTCGGATGGTCATGTGTGCTGGACTGTGACTTTGGACTTTACGGCTTCCAGCCGTAAAGTCCAAAATCACAGACCAGCACACATACAATGGATTACTGTATCGTTATGACAGAAACTGGCTGTGAGCATGATCAGCCAGACCATTCAACTTATCACGCGATATTTTTGACGTTATACCACAACATGTCAGGAATATGTAACAATGAGACGGTGACATTGTCTTTGGTGTTAGTTACTCAATCAATTGCTTTAACCCCCTTACTGCTGGGCAAAGACGAACGCTACCCATCTGCAAGAGACATAAATCCTCATGAGCCCCCGCCAGTCGCTGACTGTCGTAATGTATTTCAGTATTTGTGGTACGTGAGTCGTTGTCTAAAGCGTGCGCAGCGTGCGCGAGTTGTGAGTGCGCGCTTAGAGTTATAATTATTATACGATAAGCGCATTATAAATACCGTAATTATTATTTATTACTATTTATTTATGTCTCTTGTTAGTCCTGTGTTCTGTGTGCCCATTTATTGGGTGCCAGTTCATTTGCGTTCTTCACGCGGGTGTCGGTCAATGTGCAGTGGTCTCAGTCTGACGCGAAACCCGCGTCCCACTGGCATCAAAGGGTTAAGAATGTAATAGACATAGTAAATATTCATGTTCAACTCTGCATCAGCTGACGTTTGATGGTTTATATCGAATGACATCAAAACAATACTTACATTGACAGGTGTGTGTGTGTGTGTGTGTGTGTGTGTGTGTGTGTGTGTGTGTGTGTGTGTGTGTGAAATGTATGTGTGTTGCCGGTACATTTGTAAATTTAAAGAATAATTTCTTGTAGATCTATATGTGTGTGTAGTGTGTCCGTCTGTGTATAAGTGTGTTTTGATACATCAGGGGCGACATTGAATGTGTGTGTGTGTAGGATGGGGGTGAGGGGGGGGGGCTGACACAAGAAGGCGGGAGTGAAACAGGGGTAGGGGGTGAGGGGGGTGGGATGTGGGTGGGGGGCAAGGTGCTCCAGCCGTCCACTAATACGCGTTTCACAGTGACTCACTGGATACATTCTAATGTAAACACACCACACTTTCTTACAGGCAAGGCGCACTTGACTGATTAATTTAACATTCACTTGAAATACACACAAACACACACACACGGAGAAATGCACAACAAACAAAGGGTCCTCGGGCCGACATTTGTTACTTTTCATGAGTGTGTATTTATAACTACTGTCATTTAAAAGAAAATGTCCAAACTGCAACAATATGAGTTTGGATCGACCATGATAGTTCAAGGGTGGTATCAAAATAGCTTGGCGCCTACAGGCGCCAAGCTATTCTGATACCACCCTTGAACTGTCATGGTCTGATGACCTTTTGCTTATTGTGTATGAAAGAGAGGGATCACACAAATCGTGTACCTGACTGGTTGGTGTTTTTGGTGCCGTAGATAAGTATCCTGATTGTCGGCATCGTCTCAAAGTCCAGGTTCACACCATCCTTCAGGCTGACGGAGCCTGCAGTGGTCACCACCAGCATGTCGAAGGCCGAGGCTGGCACGGTGCTGTTCAGCACGTACCTGCGGCCCAGGGAGTCTGGGATGGCGGGCACGTTGGTCAAGCTGGTTAGCACCCGGTTAGGGCTACTCTCGTTCACCGAGATGGGCCCTACCTCTATATCTGTGACGGCTCTCTTGTGGCGGAAGTGAACGGTGTCCTCGTCAGTGTGGGCACGTAAATCCAGGATCTTTGGCGGAGAAACCACGGCACTTGATGGTTCATCCGCGGGTATATCCAACGTCTGTACACCGCGATGGTGTTGTTTGTGTTGGTGGTGGTTGGGATGATGATCTGACCGTTGTCGGTGGTTGTGGACGCCATTTTCGTGTACTCCATGCTGAGGAGGTCCAACGAGTGGTTTAACAGACACTTGTAAAGTCCTCCCTTGAGCGTGTATTCGCCTGGACGATACACTCACAATCACCGCACACAACAAGCACAGGTAAAGCAGAGATAACACGGCCTTTCCGTGGCCACGGCCTAGCGCGGAAGCCATCTTTATTGAGACTGTTCTGTGTGTGTCACACACACACAACACACACCTTATCAAACCAGGATACGATTGACTTTAGCCGCGGCGGGCTGGGTACACCCAACCCTACAAAGAACCACACTCACCTGGTTATAAATATCTCTCGAATCAATACAGACGGATTGGTGGGAAAATAACTGTCCAACACACACGCGCACTTAGCGTCTCTCAGTCGCGTACACTCCGGCTCGGTGTACTGTGCTTGCGACTGTCTCGCTTCAGTAGGTTGAGTCCCCCCGGCCTCCCTAAGCTCAGGTGGGTGCGCGTTCCTTTGCAATGACGCACACAGCCACTTACGGAATCGTTCGTTTGAACGCAGGTAGCCGCGTCGCGATAAAGCAGTGTTACGAGACGGAATCACAGCACAAAGGTCCCTGCTGGCTATTCACTATTTGTTCGCTGGCAAGCGCCCTTCGTCTGTCACATTCAAACCGTGCCACTAGGGCAGGCACACCTGAAATACACAGAACCGTTAAACTCGTGTTTTGAAAAACCACGACTGTGACACGGTCATCTGAATCAAAACTATCGAGCAAGAGGCATAGACTTTCAAGGGATTACGCAGGAGCCCATGAGAGTCTATGCCTCTTGCAGACGGCTGACAAGCAACACACCTGAAACCGTTACGCCTCCGATACTTCTAACCGTCAACTACTGCGCTGTAGTTGAGTCCCCTTGGTTTGGTCGCATAACGTCATGGCGTGCCACATCTATCCTTTGGCAGTGGCTCTCGGCACACGCACACACAGGGCTAGCATGCCACGCCAGCTAGCGCATTAGGCAGGGTTTTCCCAATATCGACCAATGTTACCTGTGTGTCGATGGCTGGCTGAACTGCACACCTCGAAACACGACCTGGCCGCCAGCAAATTCAAGCTAGGAAGAGGAAACTGTCGCTCGGGAACGACACAGGCGCCTGACGGTAAATGGCTGATTCGCGCGAGAGGGCGATCATGTGGTGACGCACGTAAGAACCCGAGGGGGGGGGGGGGGGGGGGGGCGGGTCCCGTCCATTATCACTCCAGTGGTGCCGTGGACCTTAAATCCCGAACTATTCAACCAACTAACCAACCTTCTCCTGTCCCAATCATCAAAGTGATCTACCCCTTGACTGCAGAGAAAAAGTGAACACGACCCAACTGCAAGAGACATAGATCCTCATGAGCTTCCTCTTGCTGAGACCAGTTTGTATCCATCTTCCTTGAACGTCTGTGGCTTTTTGGTCGTTGGCTGAACACAGATTTCAGAAATGCAATACTGTATACGTATTAAAGGGGTTAAGTACAGCTCATGTTTATAAGCACAGAAGAAGCTGTCTGCCCTCAACCCCCCCCCCCCCCCCCCAAGACACACACCCCTACGCCCCTTCTCCCCTGTCGTTTGATTTTCTAAGAGTTGAGCCATACCTCCCATGGAAATCTTCTTATGAAGTCTCAGTAAACAAAAGGTCGTCGGGTTGGCTCGCTCACGAACGGCGACCCGATGACCTATACATACTGGGTATGCTACCGTCATATTTTGCGGAGCCTTCCAACGAGTGTCGTCACTTTCGGTTCGTTGGGGTTTGGGGTGGGGTGGTGGGGGGAGGGGGGGGGGGGAACACAAAAATATCAAATAGACCATCACAATTTTAGACCAGTAACAAATTCCTGAACGTTCTGTATTCAATCTCGACAACTTGACAATGACTTTTCTTTAGTGGAAAAAGTGTTTCGATTTGAGCCTAACCTACCAAACTCCCCCCCCTCCCCCCCCCCCTCTCCCCCCCCCCCTCCCCCACCCTTTCTCCCTTCCACACACACACACACACCTCGATACCCGCTTCTTTTCTCTGGAGAAAGGTCATACCTTATGCCTTCTTTAAGCTCGCTGTTATTTCTTTTTACCTTATAAACATGGAGGTATGTGTGCCTTAAATTAAAACGAATGCCTGTGCTCCAATTCTGTCTCACGGTGTTGCATCCCATGGCGTGTTGCTGGGGCAACAATCTTCGCTGTTTTTTTATTTCATCTTTTTATTTCAGTTGTTGTGTGTGTTGTAAACCACAGCCTGTGTTTATCTTTGTGTTACAATGCCAGTGTTCGCATCAAGGTGGTATACGGGACCCAGGTTGCACATTTCCACTGCACGCTGTTCATTCGACACGTCTGTATTTTACCTGTCCTTCTACCTGGACAGGTAGCCAAGTACTGGTATATTATGACCTCACCCTCTTGTCCGTGCCGGCTTATAATTATGGGCAGAAGCGCTGGTTTCCTGTAGCATATGTACAGACCTGTCACCTAACGCCCTTACATCAGCCCCACACAATAGTTTAGTCTTGAATCATCACCGACACGGACCCTTTTACGTGGCTGGCCCTGAAAGCGAAAGAGTCCTAAATAAGCAAAAGCCTCTCGGGCCGCGACAGCCGATGTTGGCCCGCGCACGAATCTGCGCGAGCCAACAACGGCTGTTGCGGCCCGAGGACCGTGACTTACTGGGCTAAACGCGGCCCGCCACAAACACAAAGCTGACATACTTTTCAAACCCTGGGCTTGTCCTGCCTGCGTTTAATTCAAAAGCCGAGCGGAGGAACGGTGTGAAAATTCCTTGCGTGTAGCAGGGCAAAAGGGACACAGCTCGAGTCCTTGTTATTTGCGTAATCCACTTCACCTGTTGGTTTTTGCAACGAACTTGGAGAGAGAGAGAGAGAGAGTCAATCCCGTCCTGGCCCCGGTAGCTGGACTCACAATCCAGGGGGAAAAGATGGGCTTGTTCAATAGCATGTCCGTTGAAAGGTCCTGGTAAATCAAAGTGGCCCAGTTGGAGTGCGCCTGAGTTGATCAGTGTTCAGGTCGTACTCCATAGGCAATAGATTTCCCCGCCTGTCCCCCATAACCCGACTGTCAGGGCCGTCCATTATCACTTCGGTGCCGTGGACGTTAAACCCGGAACTAATCAATCAATCAATCAATCAAGACAGAAAGACAGAGAGACAGAAAGACAGAAAGACAGACACAAACAGAGAGACATTATTTTAGGATAAATGTATATGGCAAAATCTTATACTAATTGTTTTTAGTACAGTAGTAAGTTTTCATAGTTGCCGTTAGAGAGAGAGAGAGAGAGAGAGAGAGAGAGAGAGAGAGAGAGAGAGAGAGAGAGAGAGAGAGAGAGAGAGAGAGAGAGAGAGAGAGAGAGAGGTCAAGTTTGCTTTCAAGTTCATTAGATTGTGTGTGTCCCGTTTTTTTTAGAAACCCTTTAATAACCCTGCTATGAATAAAATCTTGAAAGTACAGAAGGCATAGAACAATGCCGAACCAATGACGTCATTTCAAATATTAACCCCTTCGCCGAGAAAACGGAACACCATCCAACTGCAAGAGGAGCATCGAGGCTTTGCTGCTGCGGACACAGCTTCGCTGGGCGGGGCACCTCTCCAGGATGGAGGATCATCGCCTACCCAAGATCACTCTGTTCGGCGAGCTCGCCACTGGACACCGAGACAGAGGGGCACCAAAGAAGAGATACAAAGACGGTCTCAAGAAGTCGCTTAGTGCCTGCCAAATCGACCACCGCCAGTGGTCTTCGCTTGCTGCGGACCGTGACACCTGGCGCTCCACCATTCACAAGGCAGCCGTCTCCTTTGAGGACTCTCGCAGAGCTAACCTTAAGGACAAGCGGCTTAGAAGAAAAAACAGAGTTGTCGTAACTCAGAACCCTGACCAGACCTTCCCCTGCAGCCACTGCGGTCGAACCTGCCTGTCTCGGATTGGCCTCCGCAGCCACGAAAATGCCTGCAGACGACGTGGGCAAGCCCTATAGAATCTTCGTTCACGAAGTCAAGCCAAGATATCCTCATGAGCCCCCGCAGTCGCGGAGGCTCTTGAGGATCTATACCTCTTGCTGAAACCACATTGTATCCACGTTCCTGAAACAGCTGGGGATCTGACGCAGAATTTACCATGATTGCAAAAAACACAACCTGCGTCAAACGACAGTGAAGGGGTTAGTTAATGTCTCCAGCCACACAGTGGTGATACTGTTACGCAAGGTACAATTTGATTGTTTCTCATGACGTCAGGTTATAATTACAGCAACATACCCAAAAAAAAACCCACTGTCATCAACTATCGATGGCGCTTCATTGGAAAATCAGGACATTGTAGGGACCTATTTTACTGAGATTCCATTTCGTTGCAGCTTTTCGTTATTTTGCTGCGGATTCATTATTTTGCCCACACAAATCAAATTTTTCTTCTGCTGACTTTGCAGGGTCGAAATTTATTGCAGAACGAACTGCCCAGTAGGTCTGTATCGGTCCTATTCGAGTTGGTCCCTGGGCAGGTGGTAAGGCCAACACACACACACGGTGACAAGGTAATTTTCTGGCCATTTGTCTCCTCGTCCATGTAAATAGGGAAGGTTTGATGTCCGCTGGTCTGTGATTCAGGAGCTTACCGCTCTAGAGCGGTAAGGTCCTGAATCACAGACAGCACAGTTACAGCAAAGACCGTGACAAAGTTATCTGAGCGCTGCATGATCATTGTCGTTTTTTTTTTTTTTTTTTTACATTTTTGTAAATTTTCAAAGCCTCCCTGATCGGCAATGTTACACAGGAAAAAAAGGTATGTGTATGCGCCCTTGTGTGTTAAAACGTTAAAACCCATTGTGTTTCAGGTACGAAATACCCACGTTTAGGAGTTTCCCTCTATGACTTCAGTACTGACATTGCAGGCGACAGATCGACCATGATAGTTTAAGGGTGGTGCCAGAATAGCTTGGCGCCTATAGGCGCCAAGCTATTCTGGCACCACCCTTGAACTATCATGGTCGATCCATATCTTGCTGGGGTGTGTAGGGACTGAATGAGTTAAACGTTTAGGGCTAACACCTTTTTCCACCCTTACAAATTCGTGTGTGTGTGTGTGTGTGAGTGTGTGTGTGTGTGTGCGTGCGTGCGTGTGTGTGTGTGTGTGTGTGTGTGTGTGTGTGTGTGTGTGTGTGTGTGTGCGGTGTGTGTGTGTGTGTGTGTGTGTGTGTGTGTGTGTGTGTGTGTGTGTGTGTGTGTGTGTGCCGTGTGTGTGATTGCAGTTGCCAAATCCGCAATGGGTATTAGCATTGTTTTAGTTTAAGTCGTTATGTCTCACTTGCGTGTTTTATGTTTCTGTCAGCCAAAGAAAATTTTCCATTTTATGCTTGTCGTTTAATGGGCAATAAAGTTTATTCAATTAAATTCAGTTATAAAGACGGGGCACCGAATAGGGTCTGAACAAATTTTGACCCCAGGTGGATTCAACCCTGCGACCTTTCGAACGAGAGTCGAACTGACGCGACTCTACCACAGATCCACCCAGCTCCCCCCGTGTGTGTGTGTGTGTGTGTGTGTGTGTGTGTGTGTGTGTGTGTGTGTGTGTGTGTGTGTGTGTGCGTGCGTGCGTGCGTGCGCGTGTGTGTGTGTGTGTGTGTGTGATGAGTGTGTGTGTGTGTGTGTGTGTGTGTGTGTGTATGTTCGTGTGAGTGTGCGTGCCTGCGTGCATAGGTACGTGCGTTTGGGTGTGTGTGGGCATACACAGCCCAGAGATCAGACCTTAGCACGGTCAATTTTCCAACTGACCCTTTGTGTTACTCCGTCCTTCGGGGTCTCATGATCGTCTGCGCGCATTCTAAATCTGCCACTCCCAGTATGAAGTCACTGCCACCAACAGGATCCAACTGCCCAAGAGACATAGACCCTGACTCATGAGGATCTGATTTATGCCTCCTGCGGAATTAACCCCTTAACTGCCGGGGCGAGGCGAATGCTACCCATTTGCAAGAGACACAAACCCTCATGAGCCCCCGCAGTCGCGGGGGGGGGGGGGGGGAGGGGGGAGGGGAGGGGGGCTCATGAGGATTTATGTCTCTTGTTAGTCCAATGTTTTTCTCATTGGTCCCATTTTTTTTGTGTTCGTCACGCGAACGCCCAATTCAGTGTGCAGTCATGTGGTTTCAGACGCGAAATCCGTGATCACTGGCGGCAAAGGGGTTGAGAAACAGTTCAGAAACACTCGTGACAGTCTGCGGTCGGTTACTTGTAGTGAAAGGGTCAGCGTATGTAACGAGGATCTGTAGAAGCTACACATGTACATTGAGTCAGTCTAACCGGAACCCGCCCCTTCATCTGGGGGCTACTGCAAACACGCAGATTCGAATTTACACTCGTTATCGACACACCACTTTCAGTTTCAAAAAACCGGTTGCGGCATGCGTGAGCTTAGTCCTGCGCCAGCTACTAAGCAAGGTGCTCCGCTGTTGCGGAGCACCTTGCTTAGTGGCTGGCGCAGGACTAATCTCACTGGTGCAACTGACCGCATGTCCCCGGTTACCTGCGCGTAACTGAGTTCACGATTAGTCACACCGCCATTCAGCGTTTTCCTGACTGTCTAACGCCATTGCTCAGTAATTGTATTGGTTCACTTTTTGGACCGTGCACAAATTGTGTATGTTTTTTCTGTCATAAGTATTGTCTAGTCGTGACAGTTTATAAAATCAAGACCCCCCCAAAACAGGTGACTGCCAAAGCGTCAGTGTGAAATGTTGGGATTTTCATGACAATCCTTTCATAATAGCAGAACTTTGTGGTTTGACGGAGGGCGAAATGTACAATACCAAAGCGATCATTTTTGTGGCCGTCAATCCTATACTGATAGAATGACCTTCATATACTGTTATTGTGAAATCGTACACGTCTACAGTATCTTTTTTTTCACGTAACCCCTTCTCTGCCACTGGACTCTACAGGCGTAAATCTTTGTTCAATCAATAACCGAAAACCACAAGCGTCAAAAAAACATGGTTGCAAATTGGTCTTAGCGAGACCTAGATCCTCATGCGACTGCGGGGGATCACGAGGATCTAGGCCTCTTGCAAATGGTAGGTATTCAATTTTCCTCGGGGCTTTGACTGCTACTGACGATGCCGTTCGGCAGTAAAAGCACGTACTTAAGGGGTTAAAATTTGTTCTATGCATATTATTTTCCTGCCGTGTTCCACCGAAAATGACTTCCCTTCTATGAGTTAACGTGAATTGATAAAGGGAATCATTCGTCGGTCGTCAACTGTCCTTTTGACCAACATTTTTGTATGTTTAAGTGATCGGACACTGGCTACGGTATACATTTCAGTCAAGACTCATTTTATAAATTCATATTCTACCTTTTCACTCTGCCATCCTCCTGCGGATCAGTACCGCAAACGGTTCTCGGGCCGAATACAGCCGTGCGCGGGCCATCCGAAGGACGGCCGACATCACCCTGGGGACTATTTGTTTTAATGACTTTCTAGTGTTAAGGGTATTATTGTTTAACAGGAGTGGTCCTACCCGGGGTCAGTTGTGCGAGCGAGCTTAGGTCCTGCGCAAGGCACTAAGCGAGGTGCTCCGCTGTAGCGGAGCACCTTGCTTAGTGAGCTTGCGCAGGACTAAAGCGGCTCGCTCGTGCAACCGATCGAGGCCCCCTATTATACAAAACCTACCGATCCAGGGGTTGTAGAGTGTTCATGGAGAAGTAGTACCTTTGACTTTTCAGCCAGCAGCGCCTCTTGGGGCAGGCGGGAGCACTGGTCTTCACATGGCACTCAACTCTCACAGCTGGCTCCAGGTCCTTTACCTAGCCACACCCCGGTAACCGCTTCTGCTGGCGGGCGAAACGTTGTGAGGGGCTGACGCGTCTCTCAGTCAGTTGAAATACTTGGAGAGGAGACGGGCGCCGCCAAGTTCGCCTAAGCCCATTGAAAGGACTGATGGACAAGCAACAGAATAAGAATAACATGCCGGATCGGTCGGGGCCCGGATCACCAACGACCGCGCACCCCATTGGAGGTCTCCAGGGTGGGGGCGACAAGTGTGTTACTGGAACCAAACCCACCATCAAGCTGCCCACGCAAGGAATAACTATCGGAACTTGGAACGTTCGCACACTCTACCAGTGCGGCAAAGTGAAGGAACTCACCCACGAGTTGAAGCGCTATCGCTGGGACATTGTAGGACTTGCAGAAGTTCGATGGACAGGCTTCGGAGAAACAACAACAGATGAAGGCCATAAAATCTGGTTCAGCGGAAAAGAAACCAAGCACGAACATGGCGTAGCTTTTATCGTAAGGAAAGAGGTGGCTGGAACTGTCATCAGCTGCACCCCCGTGTCAAGCAGACTAGTCTCCATCCGCATCTCCGCCCGACCGCACAACATCACTATCATTCAAGTATACGCTCCAACAGCAGATCATGATGATGAAGAAATAGAAGAATTTTACGAACAACTGGACAACATCATCAAGAAAACACCTAAGAAAGACATTCTGACTGTCCTCGGTGACTGGAATGCAAAGATCGGCCCTGACGCCTACCAACAATGGGCAGGAACAGCTGGCAAGTTTGGTCTTGGAGAAACAAACGACAGAGGCCTGCGACTTTTAGAGTTCGCACAGAGTCACCGTCTCACCGTTGCTAATACCCTCCATCCACACAAGAAGTCAAGAACAGTGACATGGCAATCGCCAGGAGGCCTGGTCCATAACCAGATTGACTTCATCTTGCTGCCTCGACGATTCAAATCCAGCGTTAACAAAGCACAAACGAGGTCCTTTCCTGGCGCTGATATTGGCAGCGACCACAACCTCGTCCTTACTAGCCTCAAGTTGAAGCTGGCATTGAAACGAGATAGCAAGAGCCCTCGCATCAGATTCGACCTCCAGAAGCTAAAAGACCCGGAAGTAGAAGAGCTCTTCCAAGCCCAGGTGGGAGGCAGATTTGCAGCCTTGGCTACTTTGGACTGTGACGTAGACACCCTTGCTGGAAATATAAAAGAGGTGTTACTTTCTACAGCAGAAGAAGTGCTGGGGAAGCAGAGGAAGCGCAAACAGCCCTGGGTCACCGATGACATCCTCGATCTCTGTGATGAGAGGAGAGCCTGGAAGAAAAAGAGAGGCCAAGACCTCACATCAGCAAACAAGTACAGACTTGTCAACAAGAAGATCAGGAAGAGGATGAAAGAAGCCAAAGAAGATTGGATTGAAGACCAGTGTTGTAGCGTGGAAGAGGGCATGGCAAACGGCAACAGCAAGAAGGCTTATGAAACGCTAAGGACCCTCACCAAGACTCAACAGCGAACAGCCACAGTCATCGAAGACAGCAGCGGCCAACTCCTTACGGAAAACACTGCTGTACTAAACAGATGGACTGAGTACTGCCGAGACTTGTATAACTACAAGGCTGAGCCAGACACCAGCATCCTCCAAAACAACCAGGCTGGGGCCAGGAAGGCTGAAGACCTGCCAGTGTTAGCTGAAGAGGTGGAAGCAGCCGTACGCGGCCTGAAGGGAGGAAAGTCTCCAGGTGTAGACAACGTACCTGCTGAACTGTTGAAACATGGAGGAGAAGTAACAACGAAGGTCCTCACTACACTCTGTCAAAAGATCTGGGAGCAAAAGAAATGGCCAGTAGAATGGACACAGTCTCTAGTGATCCCGCTCCCCAAGAAAGGAAACCTGAAACAGTGCCAGAACTACAGAACTATCAGTCTGATAAGTCACCCTAGCAAAGTAATGCTTAGAATCATTCTCAACCGCCTCAAAACTTTCGCCGAGGAACTGCTGGCAGAAGAACAGGCTGGCTTCAGAGTTGGAAGAAGCACTGTAGAGCAGATTTTCAACTGCCGCGTCCTGATCGAGAAACATCTGCAGCATCAGCGCGAACTCTACCACAACTTCATTGATTTCAGGAAAGCATTTGATCGCGTCTGGCACGACGGACTCTGGCAAGTCATGAGATCGTTCAACATAGAGGAGGGACTGATCCAAATGATAGAAGCGCTTTACAAGAACGCCTGCAGCGCGGTTCTACTTAACAATCAGTCAGGCGAGTTCTTCAGGACGACGATCGGTGTCCGTCAAGGATGCCTGCTCTCTCCTGTCCTTTTCAACATATTCCTGGAGAAGATCATGCAGGAAACCCTCCACGACCACCATACTTCAATCTCTATTGGTGGCAGATCCCTGTGCAATCTTCGATTCGCAGACGACATTGATCTCATGGCACGCAGCAATAGTGAGCTCCAAAACCTGACAGACAAACTTTCAAGTAGCGCAGGGTCTTATGGCATGGAGATCAGTACGGATAAAAGCAAAGTGATGATCAACACCACAAGCGACAGCAGCAGCAACATTCACATGAACGGCCAGAAGCTAGAAGAGGTCAATAGCTTCAAGTACTTGGGAGCCACCCTGTCCAAAGACGGTAGTTGCATAGCAGAGATCCGTATCAGGATAGGTACAGCAACATCCGCAATGGCCAGGCTGGACAGGATATGGCGAAGTAACTCCATCAGCTTCACCATCAAGTACAGGCTTTACAAGTCCCTCGTAGTGTCTATTCTACTCTACGGCTGTGAGACTTGGACACTGCTTGCAGACTCAGAAAAGAAAATCCAGGCCTTTGAGAACAAGTGCCTGAGGAAGTTGCTCCGCATCTCGTACCGCGAGCACAAGACCAACGAATATGTACGGAGCATCGTCACTTCCCTGGTGGGCCCACATGAACCCCTTCTGGCAACCGTGAAACGGCGCAAGCTTGCTTGGTTTGGCCACGTGACCCGACACAACACCTTGTCCAAGACTATCCTCCAAGGCACTCTCGAAGGAAGTCGTCGGCGAGGTCGTCAGAGAAAGAGTTGGGTCGCAAACATAAAAGAATTGACCGAACTCGAGATGCCAGACTTGCTTGCCACCGCCCAAAATAGAACTCAGTGGAGAGCACTGTCTGTTGCTGCTGCCTTTCAGTCCCCCCAACGCCCAGTTCGGGCAAGGGACTGATGATGATGATGACCGATCCAGGCTGGCAGACACGACAAAGGATATATACGCTAAACGCGGTTTTTGTCCCGACACGCTTTTTGTCCGCATTCTATTGTGTACTGCGAATGGCTTTTGCTTTTTGTTAAAACAGAGTCACTGCAAGTGGACGAAGATTGTGTCTGTAAAATCCGCACAGTCAATTCAACGTCAGCAGAGATCCCCAGCCGTCAAAGGAACATGGATACAAATTGGTATCAACAAGAGGCATAGATCTTCATGAGCCCCCGCAACTGCGGGGGCTTATGAGGATCTACGCCCCGGATCTTGCAGTTGCGTGGCGTTCAATTTTCCTCGACATTGAAGGGTGCTAACCGGCTTTATTCGATTCTGGTCTTGTGAAGGGAAAGACTGCAAGTCCATGTTTGTGAAAAGCGCAATTTTCTGTCTATCGCAGTGAAAATCTCGCTTTGCACAAGAAAATAGATTTGCTGTTTTATACATTCTTAAGGTCGTATTCATCTTTAGACCGAAGCGCAATATTTCCGCTATTCTCAGAAAGTGAAAAACACATTATGAAACGGAGAGACCTGCAGAAACCGTCGATCGATTATCCTGAAATTGGGAAAACCAGCAGGCGAAACAGGCCTTGTTTGTCGCGGCGTTTCATTTCATTCGATGTTTTGTCAGCTAGAACGGCTCTTTACATTAACCCTTTTGGCTGTCGGTAGCGCCGCTTTTTGTCGCGATGATTCCTGCAGGAATCATCGCGACAAAATGCGCTACCGACAGCCAAAAGGGGTAACCCATTCACCCGTGGCACACCACAGCAGGAGATGGATCAGGTAGTGGAAGTTCATTGGTAGTGCAAAATTAACTAGGCGCTTAGTTAGGACTACCCTTAAACCGTTCTCCCACACAATCTTTGTGAACGTCCGGCTCTCTTCTGGTTGTGAAAGTCATTGGGTGGGACAGGCGAGACTGAGAATGAGCTACAACCCCGCTTCCCAGTAAGCAAGGGTGCTCTGGTCCGCGACTGCACGGCTGCGCGCGGGCCCGGCCACTTGGGCCGCCGTGGACCCGAAGACCTTCGCTTACTGGGGTTGTGCATGCAGCCACCGCTACTGTTCTCAGCGCTGCGGCATGCCCCGTGGAGCCAAAAGTTCAACAACAGACATAAGACCAAAGTGACATTTTCAACACGGATCTATGTCTCTGACGGATACTGCCTTAACCCGCTCAGTACCGAGAAAATGTGAACACCACCCAAATGCAAGAGGTATAGATCCTCATGAGCCCCCGCAATTGCGGGGGCTCATGAGGATCTATACCTCTTGCTGACACCACTTTGAATCCACGTCCCTGGGACATCTAGGTTTTTTTTTTGTGCGTCTTGAATTCACGATGATTGCAGAAACGCGGTCTGCGACAGCTGGCACTGAACGGCAACTTGGGGTTTTCTCTCCTTTCTGGTGGCCGATGCGGTGGACAGACTGCAACAGCGACAACCGTCGTAAGCAGTAGGCTATTTAGTGGTCTCCATGCGGCCTGGGGATGTGTTGTTCACCAGGCTCATCTGCATTAATTTTTACGATTCGTTGACCATGATCATGATTATGAGCTAGTGGATTTCCTTCTGCTCTGAGTAGATCTAGCTGATACATTGGACAGCCAGAGTGGTAATTACACGGTAGTGACTGTTGTCAGGACATCAGCGGTCGTAAGTTGCGTTCAATGGTCTCCACGCTCCATTAGCACATCAGGCTTATCCCCCACCCCCTTTAGTACCGGCTCCCTCCCCCCACTCTCCTCCCGGCCCTCCTTTGTGTCACGGCTGACTGATAGGCTACTACAGGTCAGCAGCAGTCTAAGCCACTGTGTCTCAGGTACGAAATACCCATATTTTTGAGTTATCCTCTGAGGACTGCATTACACTTCAGGACACTGATCGACCATAATAGTTTAAGGGTGGTGCCAGAATAGACGCATATAGACGGCAAGTAATTCTGACACCATCTTTGAACTATCATGGTCAATTTATATCTTGCTTTGGTGTGTCGGGACTGAATCAGTTGACGCGCGGACGAGTTTCACGTGTGCGTCATTGTGATGCTTTGATCATAGTTTTAGCACGTCGCAGCCGGACATGGATTGACTGATGGTTTAAGGGTAGTGCCAGATTAGTAAGGCGCCGAGCTAATCTGGCACTACCCTTGAACCATAACGGCGTTACCATCTCCAATGGTTTACATGTAAACAGTCTACATAGACGCATCAGAAGTTGTCAAAACTACCATTTGGTGTCAATGCGTTTATTTTAGTGAAACTCTTGAAACGTCCTCTTGGCAACCAAGGATCTTCCACAATACCCACAATTACAAGCTGGTCCTAATATGTGCGAAGGGCTTTCAAAAAGTAATGATAATACATACAAATTTATGACGTAAAATGGTCATTTTTAAATGGAGCTGACAGATTTTTTTACAGTGTGTTGCCGCTGGAGGACAGTCGTCTGAAATGTTGAAATGAAAGAAATTCGAAAAAATCAAACACTGCGCAAATGAGAATGTTTTATTTATATTTATTTATTTATTTATTTTTAAAAAGTGGTTTTGTTTTTAATTTAAAAAAGCTGTGCAGCAACATTTTCATTTATTTTTGAAGGCCCCCTTGTCTGTATTGACTGATTGCTGTTGTAGATATTGCGGTAGAGCACGGGGCTTAACCCTTTCCCTTCCACTCCTCGTACACTTTTGTTTCCGAAATCTTTATCCATTCAACGACCAAAAGTCAAAACCGTCCAAAAAACATGGATACACATTGGTCTCAGCAAGAGGCATAGATCCTCATGAGCCCCCGCAGTCGCGGGGGCTCATGAGGATCTATGTCTCTTGCATTTGGATTGCGTTCACTTTTTCTCAGCAGTGAAAGGGTTAACAATGGCGCTCGCGTGCTTGCCAATTCAGTCGTGTGAACGGCGCCGGTGGGTTTCGTGGGGTCAGCGGACCAACAGTGAGAGCTTTGTTATCTCATGCCGACTGTCGATCTCAAATCAGTGGGGCCTTTCAGGTCTAGGCATTCGCAGTCTCTTGAATTTCCTACGGACTCAATCAAAACAGCAAATGCGCCAAGTGTCCAAAGATGATACTCATGACGATCGATAACGGGCTGGGCGAAAACAAAAACATCAAATCAACAATAATACAATGCAAAAGCACTACTTTTGATACTACTAATACAACAACTAATTGTACTAGCCTATTATTATTATTATTATTATTATTATTATTGTTGTTGTTGTTGTTGTTATTATTATTATTATTAATTTTTGTTTTTAGATATACGTATAATATAAATACATATCAAGCTACACACAGACAATAGGCACAAAAAACACCCCCCCCCCTTCCGGGGTTACTATAAAACCATTGACAACAGACGGGTTTTTCCTGGCGTACAGAACTTTGTTTATCACTAAGGTTAGGACCCTGCACAATATTCTGCATATGCCGTCACCGCTGTACTTCCCAGGTAAAGCATATTTATAGCTGTCGAGCCAAGCCATCTGCAAGAGGTATAGATTCACATGGAACACTGCAGGCGCAGGGGCTCATGCGAATGCATGCGCCCCTTGCTCTGTTTCTCCGACGAAGGCGGCTGAGTGGTTTAAAGCCTGCGACAGGTTTTAAATGCGACTCGATGACTCATGCAGCTAGAACGTGAGCCAGGAATGCGCGGGCGGTGTGCGACAGAGCCTAGAGTGGCACAGGTAGACGTAGGTGTAACCCTTTGGCTGTCGGTAGCGCTGTTTGTCGCGATGATTCCTGCAGGAATCATCGCGACAAACAGCGCTACCGACAGCCAAAGGGTTAATTAGTACAGGCTAGGTTAAGCTCGACTGGCACGTCGCTAAATCAGATAATATTGAAATGTCAGTTTCTGCCCCGTAATCAGTCAAAGAAAAGAGGTTTAACCCGCCATTTCACCCCGAGGTCGTTTTCCCCCCAATATTTTCCAGGTGTCACCTAACGACTCTGCCAGTTGCAGGAGATGGATCGACCATGATAATTCAAGGGTGGTGCCAAATTAGCTTGGCGCCTGTTGGTGCCAAGCTATTCAGGCACTCCCCGTGGATTAACACGGTCGATCCATTTCCTGCTGTAGTGCGTCGGGGCCAAATGGGTTAATTTACTCCACACATTAGCAGCATAACATAACTGCGTAACTGCATGATTGCAGAAATGCAGAAAATGTCCCCAGGCATCGGGCCGACGTCGGCCCGATGGTCTTTTGCGCATTGGGAAGTGCACACTTCCACGCACACCCACTCAGTGTCCACATACACAGAGTAAAGAAGTGAGCAGAGGCACATGGAGCCGATGTCAGCTTTTAGTGGCGCCACGCCGCTCGTCCGAGAAACTGTTGCTGGATGTCTTTGTTTTCTTCTCATTATAACGTGATCTGAACGTGAACACGAATATCGTGGACCGTGTTTTTTTTTGTTTTTTTTTTTAGTTCCCAGATACCGCCCTATAGGCTACTGTACTGCTTGTAATCGCTTGCCCAGTGCTAATTTTTGACTTCTTTTCTGCTCAACAGCTCCAGGCCATCGGCGGATCTGCGGGAGGGAGTACCGGGGGTGGAGTGCGAGATTCGAGGCCAAACATTATTTAAATTTCTATATCAAAGTTCCTTATTTCATTAATTTGGACTCCCCCCTCGCCACTTTTCTATATCTTGGCTGTCGGCGAGAAGAGTGGAGTGGTAGAGGTTTTCACACACGTTTGGCGCGTCAACTCGTTCCCTCCCTCCCACCCCCCCCCACCTTCAGTCTCCACACCCCCCCATCCCACACACACACACACGCACGCACGCACGCACACACGCATGTGCACACACACACACACACACACACACATAATAATAATAATAATAATAATAATAATAATAATAATAATAATAATAATAATAATAATAATAATAATAATAAATAATAAAAAAGAAAAAAGTTCGACCCCCTCCCTCTGGAGGAATCTTATCCGCCCCTGCAGGCGCCAAGTTAAATGGACACTTTCTACAGAGCTGTCAAGGAGAATCAATCTCCCGCTGTTGTCCGTAAAGGTAGAAGAGCCACACGCTTGCGGGTTAGTTCGGGGTTTAACGTCCACGGCACCGAAGTGATAATGGACGGCCCTGACGGACGGGTTATGGCTGGACAGGGAAATCTATTGCCTATGGAGTACGACCTGAACACTGATCAACTTAGGCGCACTCCAACTGTGCCACTTTGATTTACCAGGACCTTTCAACGGACATGCTATTAAACAAGCCCGTCTTTTCTCCCTGGATTGAGAGTCCAGCTACCGGGACCGGGACAGGGATTCGAACCCACGACCCGGCGATTCCCTTCGCTCTTCTGCTCTGACGCTTAACCGCCTGATCTATTTCGGACTCTCAGCCACACGCCTCAAATTAGCGGCGTTAATTACGAGGACAAGCCTGACCTTCCAGACGTACTGTACATGCCAGCTTTAATTACAAAGTTTAGCTCTAGGGTCGAAATTGCCAACGCTCTCAGTCTTAATTAACGGCTTTAGCTTTCAGCCTTAATAACGGATTTATCTCTCGGGGCGACATTCCCATGACTTGCCAGTTTTTTTTTCCCCCCTTTTTCTTTTGAAGACTAGAGTACCGACTTTAGTTCTGGTGACAGCTCGACCGTGATAGTTCAAGGCTGGTGCCAGAATAGCTTGGCGCCCGTAGGCGCCAAGCTATTTTGGCACCACCCTTGAACTATCATGGTCGATTCATATCTTGTCAGCGGTCCCGCGGTCACGGAAAATAATTTTATACCGTTTGCCGTCCTTGGTTACGATTTTAGTTTAGGTTGGTTGGTTGGTTAGTTCGGGTTTAACGTCCACAGCACCGAGGTGATCATGGACGGCCCTGCCGGGCGGGTTATGGGGGACAGGGAAATCTATTGCCTATGGAGTACGACCTGAACACTGATCAACTCAGGCGCACTCCAACTGTGCCACTTTGATTTACCAGGACCTTTCAACGGACATGCTATTCAGTGAACAAATCCGTTTTTTCCCCCTGGATTGTGAGTCCAGCTACCGGGGCCGGGACGGGATTCGAACCCACGACCCGGCGATTCCCTTAGTCGCTCTCCTGCTCCGACGTTTAACCGCCTGAGCTATTTCGGACTCTGATTTTAGTTTAATTTTCCTCGTGCCTGTTGGAAATATCCAATATTTGAGACGCCACGGCAATGAAATAAATAATAAGAAAATAAACAGTTATCAGTGCTGGCAGAGTTAGCGGTCAAAACGCGTTTTCAAAGAAATGACATTTGTATAATTTCCTTCGCGAAATTTCAGTTTGTGGCTACGACGTATCATGAACTCTGAGGGGACATACGATGGTGGGGTGAAGCGCGCGCGGGAGTATGAACGCAGAGATCCTAATCTTGACCGAGATGAACTGAACTGAACTGAACAATGTTCAAGGGCGGGATTTGCATGCCGAAATTCGCCAATGCAACGGGTTCACAATGTTGTCTTGCCTCTGTTAAACCTTTTCTACCCCTTCTTTTTACAATCCATGTGAGTAGGCTCACGAATGGGGCTCGGGAAGCTGATGTCATCACGCCAGTCGTGGCGGCCATCTTGTGAGGATACGGCGGGACTAAGAGCTCATAGGGAAATCGCTGTTTTTGTAATGTCAGGAAAGTCCTGACGTGCTATAGGCAATAACAGCAAGTCTTGCCATCACCGTAGGAAACCGCTCACTAGAATCTGTTTTTGTTTGTTT
The DNA here is from genome assembly GCA_036245525.1 of Semisulcospira habei. Lineage (NCBI taxonomy): Eukaryota > Metazoa > Mollusca > Gastropoda > Semisulcospiridae > Semisulcospira > Semisulcospira habei. Next base: position 167,928,721 of record BTPG01000002.1, read on the forward strand.
CCAAAGAGAAAGAAAAATAAACAAAAACGTGTTGAAACACTATTTCGCTACTATCTGATGACTATGGTATCCTCTTAAGATGGCGGCTGACGCGCCGACGCTGCTAGGCAACGCGGGGAACTTCCCGAGCCCTATAACTGACAAAGGTTTTCTTCTGACCCTTTTGCGCGGCGTGACAACATGACCTCCATGTAACGAAAACGTACGTTTATGGCTTAACGTCTTTTTCCACCACGAAGGTGTACCCAACGGAGAAAGAAACACGCTTAGAAAAGACGGGTACAACACAATTTATTAATATTTCGGGTAAATACCCTTTGTCAAAATAGACAAACAAACAAACATAGAGATTAGCCGCTACTTATCTTCAATGGCAGAATGACATTCCTTCTGCCATTGAAGATAAGTAGCGGCTAATCTCTATGTTTGTTTGTTTGTCTATTTTGACAAAGGGTATTTACCCGAAATATTAATAAATTGTGTTGTACCCGTCTTTTCTAAGCGTGTTTCTTTCTCCGTTGGGTACTTCTTTGCATATTACACGCTTGGCAGTCACCTTTTTGGTCTGGATTCACCACGAAGGTGATTTCAAAGACGGGGCACCGAAAAGAGGTCTGTACAAATTTTGACCCCAGCTGGGTTTGAACCCGCGACCTTTTGGTCGAGAGTCGAACGCTTTACCACCGAGCCACCCAGCTCCCCTTGTATGTAACGAGGGAGAAAAGCGCAGCGGAAAAGTTTTTCATTTGAAGTTTCAACATTCAGGCTTCGTAACTGGATTAGCCCTTTTGTACGGCATTACAGTAAGGCACACCAATAACATATAAAGTAGGTACTGTGAACTAAGCAGATCGCTTTAGTACTGTTTTTTGCCGCCAATTATATTAAGTTTTGTGAAGAATAAAAAAACAACCAACATTTTAACCCCTTGACTGCCAAGAAGAACTGAACACCCACCACCCAACTGCAAGAGGTACAGATCCTCATGAGCTCATGAGCCCCCGCCCCCCACCCGGGTCTGCCCTGGGGGACTTGGGTGGGGGTTAACTACATTTTAGTTCCCAGGGTCACCCTGCTCAGCCCCACAGGGTGGGTTTCTCTTCTATTCTGGGGCATGTGTTTCTGTCTACCCTTGGTCCATTCACCTGTATTTGCCTTCTTAAACTCTCCCTACTGTCTGCGCTGCCTGTAGCTCTTGATATTGGATGTGTGTTGCTAAATGGTCTTAGCTTTATTTAGGCCCCATGTCGTAGGTTTATTTAACGTGTTAGACCGGCTGGCGACATACATTCAATGTTCTGTTTAGTTTCTTTTTTCTCAAGCAGTGCAGGCACGTCCTGAGAAAGTCTTGTTGCTGTCGGGACGTTAAGCAATGTACAAACAATCAATCAATCATGAGGCCCCGCAGTGAGGATCTATGCCTCTTGCTGAGACCAGTGTGTGTACACGTCTCTTGGGCGGCTGTGGGTTTTGGTCGTTGACAAAACAGATTCTGAAACGAAATGTGCGTTCAGCGGCAGGGACGATCACACGTAAATCGGGTACCTCACGAGGTCATCGCCATCTTTCTGGCGTCATAAATACTTGGCACGTGGTCGTATCACACGGCGTGATGTACAAGAACGGCCTCTGACTCGCACTTAATTTTACGACATTGATTGTCACGCACCTTTACGACATTTATTGTCACTTTTATGACCCACCCCTGCACCCCGCTTGTAATCAAGTGACTTGCATGCGCCGTGAGAAACTCTGGTCCTCAGTATTTGCTGACAGTGTGTATGTGTGGGCCCCTTAGCTGCGCCATAATATTTTGACACCTTCATGTCAGCCTGTGTCAATCGTGGTTGATTGTTTTGTTTGTATTTCAGAAGCTTCCACTGAAGGGACCTGCACCAGGCAAAAAGTTTCGTAGTGTGTAATATTTTCTTTATCAATGTTCTTAGTACGTGTTACAATAATGCTGGTCAGAACGGCAAACTTATCTTATTCAGTTTGAATGTCGTAAATTGAAAGACTTTTCTGCTCTTCTTCTCTTTTGTACGCACAAGAGTGCTTCCCTTACACAAACGAGGCAGTCAAAAGGTCACAGTCAAATTTGGCCAGTTGAGGCAGTGCAAGGACCGGTGTTTTTAAAAATAATTTTTGTCTTGTTTGAAAATTTGTAGTAGGGCTGAATGTTGGAATTTGCTGGAAATTTCTGGTTAGCTGAGAGGAGACATGGTTGGTGCTTTGATTCATACTATCCTGAGCTTATCCAGTGGACAATTGTGGACCTATGTTGTGTTGCCATTGACGTAGTGATTTGAGGGGCACGCTGATTTCAGCTGTGCTTGGGTGTGGGGTTGGTAAGGAACCAGTCTCATAGCCAAAAAATGAGACGGGTGATGTGCTGTTTTTTTTTTAATTTTGTGCTTGGCAAATGTACAGCTGGTGGGCGGTAGTGTTTTTTTTAGGGAATTGAAAAATTAGGGGATGACTGGGACTGACTAAGGCTAAGAGACTGGACAGTACGGAAACGGCACTGCGGTCCGTGACCAAAAACCTCTGTTACTGACGTGTATAAGTTACTCACAGGGATTGTGAAAAAAGAAGGGTAGGAAAGTCTTAATTTAGGCAAGACAATAATAATAATAATAATAACGGTATTTATAATGCGCTTATCTTATAATAATTATAACTCTAAGCGCGCACTCACAACTCGCACACCCATGCGCACGCTTTAGACAATGACTCACGTAACACAAATAATGAAAATACTTTACCACGGTCAGCTTGGGGTGGGGAGTGTGGTGATATAGTGCTAGAACTGTTGAAAGAGGTGAGTTTTGAGGGCGGACTGGAAGGAGGAGAGCGAGTGTTTCTGACGGAGAGAGAGAGTGGGAGAGTGTTCCAGGTGGATGGACCGTATACTGAGAAGGAGCGGGGGCCGAAAGTGCTGAGTTTGGTGCGGGGGATGAGGAGGCGGAGAGGGTCGGAGGCGGAGCGGAGGGAGCGGGGAGGAGTGTAGGGGTGAAGTAAGTTGGAGAGATAGGCAGGAGCGTAGTTGTTCAGGGATTTGTAGCAGAGAGACAGAATCTTGTATTGGATGCGTTGGGGGATGGGGAGCCAGTGAAGGAGCTTGAGCAGGGGAGTGATGTGGTCGGATTTTTTCTTTCTGAGGACGAGGCGGGCAGCATTGTTTTGGACGCGCTGGAGAGTGAGAGTGGTGGAGTGAGGAAGGCCGGAAAGGAGAGAGTTGCAGTAATCGATGCGAGATAAGATGAGAGAGACAGCGAGTTTGGTGGCAGCTTCGGTAGTGAGGTATTTTTCTGATCTGACTGATGCGGCGGAGGTGGAAATAACATGCCTGGGCCGTGGCAGAGACGAAGCTGGTCATGGAAAGAGAGGAATCGAGGATAACGCCAAGGTTCTTGACCGAGTCAGAGAGGGAGATGGGGGGTGCTGTCGAGTTGAAGGTGGAGAGAGGGAGGGAGCTGGGAAAGTTTCTGGCGAGTGCCTACCAGCATGGCTTCCGTTTTGTCGTCGTTCAGTTTGAGCTTGTTTGCTGTCATCCAGTTTTTCACGTCCTCATAGCAGTCAGCCGTGCGAGTCAGTAGTGTCTGAGTGTTGTCGAGTTTGTCTCTGTCTAGTAGTTGTGAGTCGTCAGCGTAGAGGTGATGGTGTATGTGGTGAGACTGGATGATGTTGGACAGGGGGGAGGTGTAGAGTGTGAAAAGGACCGGGCCCAGGACGGACCCCTGTGGAACGCCGCAGGAGAGCCTGACTGGGTTGGAGGAGACGCCGTCGATGGTGACGGTCTCCTGTCTGTCGGAGAGGTAGGAGAGAAACCAGGAGTGAGCAGAGTCAGTGATGCCAAAGGAGTGGTGAAGGCGGTGGAGGAGGATAGAGTGGTCTATGGTGTCGAAGGCGGCAGAGAGATCGAGTAGCGTAAGAAGGGAGATGTTGCCCGAGTCAGTGGATAACCCGTTGTATCGGCGAATTTTATTTTCTTTCTAAGTTCATTAAACGAACATAAGCCACTACTTGAAGCCGATGTCCAAGGAACATGGATGCAAATTGTTCGCAGCAAGAGGCATAATTCCTCATGAGCCCCCGCGACAGTGGGGGCCCATGAAGATCTATGTCTCTTGCAGCTGAATCGCGTCCACTTTTTCTCGTCGGAGAAGGACCTCAACTGCCCAGAGAAGCCTCTTGGTAACAGCCGCTGTAAAGTTCTTCTCGGGTCAAGAGGACAATAAAATGATTCAAATACAGAGCAGTCACTTGCATCTTTAAGAGGCACAGATTTTCATGAGCCCCTGCAACTGCATGAACTCATGAGAATCTGTGCCGCTTGCTGAGGGTGCTCGGTTTCAGCCGTTCCTCGCAGTGAGGGTAATTTTACGTGAGATAGGCGTGGTGGTGGGAGCTTGGTGGACTTGACAAAAGATTTACGGCGTTTGACATACACAGTACTCGCGATCATCAGGTGTACTTGTAAAATGCTGTGTGTAGTTAGTCAGCAGCGGTATTTATTTATTTATTTATTTATTTGTGTATGTATGTATGTATGTATGTATGTATGTATGTATGCATGCATTTATACAGAAATGTTGAACATTTTTATACATAGAGCTAAATCCTAGATGACCGCCAGATCAATGGCCAGATTAGTGTTATACACATTTTCTCGGTAACAACTAAAGCGAAAGTGTGCGAACTTGGTGCGATGAATGTTCTTAGTAAGACTTTACTTTTTATGCCTTCTTGAATTTACTTACTGAAAGGTCAAGGTAACACATTTGAACGACCTTACTGAAAGGTCAAGGACGCCAAAGGTCAAATAACGGCTGAAAGTCCAGTAAAGGGGGTATCAACTGGCTGAGTTGATTGCTAATGATTTGCATGCTCTTTTCAAATCTGAATGATGCCCCTCTGCTATTTATTTAGCATTATTTGTGTAATGCAAAATCCAAGATGGCCGCAGTGCAGAAGGTGAATGGATATAAACATGGCAAGTATGCGCATACAGTGGACTGGAGTTGTGTGTTTGGGTGATTACCCCTGCAACTGCTGGAGCTCATGATAACCTATGACTCTTGCCGTTGGATGGTGTTCGCTTCTTTCCCGGCAGCGAGGAGGTTAAACTCTCCAGTCTGTCATTTTACGTGCTCATTCAATGGGGGAGGGGGGGGAGTGTTCGTCCTGGAACCTCAATTTACCCCACCCACCCCCAGACCCGCCCCTGAAGAGCCCCATCCATTCTATGAGCATGGACTAAAAGTACTGTCAACAAGAGACATAGATCCTCAGGAGCCCCTGCAGTTGCTGGGGCTCATGAAGATCTATGTCTCTTGCTCGGCAATCACCCTGTTTGTCTAATTTTTAAAAACTCTTTCACTGCTGCCTTGTGAACTTCAGATTGTGTTTCTGAAGAGAGAAGCACACTTAGAAAAGACAGTTACAACACAATTTAATAATATTTCACCTTCAGCTGTACTGCATCTTCACGAAAAGATAAATTTCAAATTGAGTGCTTCTTTGATTTGTTTTTTTTTTTTGAAAAAAAAGTGTTTTAACCCGAAATATTAATGAATTGTGCTGTAACTTTCTTTTCTAAGCGTGTTTCGTTCCTTGCTGGGTTCTTCCCTGCATTTTACCCGCTTGGCAGTCACCATTTTGGTCTGGATTTATGAAATCGTTGTTCATTCAACGCCAAAGAGAGGATACGAATCAGTCCCTTACGAGGAAGGGGATGGGAGGTGGTGGGGGTTGGGGTGTGTTGTTGGTGGTGGTGGGTGGTGGTGGGGTGGGGGGTTGGTGGAGAGAGAGAGGGATGTTCCACCTTTTGATAAAGCATTTTAACTCATTCAGCCCGGCGCACGTATTTCCCAAATTTTGGAGGCGTCATCTAACGACTATGCAACTATTGCAGGAGATGGACCACCCCACCCACCCACCCACCCACCCTCATCCCAAAATACTTTAACCCATTCAGTCCTGACGCACTATAGCAGGAGATGGATCGACCATGATATTTCAAGGGTAGTGCCAGATTAGCTTGGCTCCTTCAGGAGCCGACAGGCGCCAAGCTAATCTGGCACTACCCTTGAATTATCATGGTGGATCCATCTCCTGCTGTAGTGCGTCAGGTTGATTGATTGTACGTTGCTTAACGTCCCGACAGCAACAAGGCTTTCTCAGGACGTGCCCGCACTGCCTGTGAAAAAAAACCTAAACAGAACATTGAATGTATGTCGCCAGCCGGTCAAATACATTAAATAAACCTACAACATGGGGCATAAATAAAGCTAAGACCATTTAGCAACACACATCCAATATCAAGAGCTACAGGCAGTGCAGACAGTAGGAGAGTTTTAAAAAGGCAAATACAGGTGAATGGACAAAGGGTAGACAGAAACACATGCCCAGAATAGAGAGAAAAACCCACCCTGTGGGGCTGACCAGGGTGACCCTGGGAACTAAAAAATACCTAACCCCACCCAAGTCCCCCAGGGCAGACCCGGGTGGGGTTGTAGTGCGTCAGGGCTGAATGGGTTAAAGTATTTTGGGATGAGGGTGGGTGGGTGGAGGTGGGTGGGTGGGAGAGTGTTCGTCCTGGAACCCCAATTTACCCCCCTCACCCCCCCACACCTCTCCCACATGGATCCGCCCCAGCCATTCGAAGAGCACTAAAAGTACTGTCTACAAGAGACATAGATCCTCATGAGCCTCCGCAGTTGCGGGGGCTCATGAGGATCTATGTCTCTTGCAGTTGGATCGTGTTCATTTTTTTCCCTCGCCAACCTCGACTCAATTTACTGCATATCTGCATAGTATACTTGGCTGGTTGGCTCCCTCAAAAAACGTGTTTACGGTTTTGCCGGCTGGATAAAGTCCTTGTCGGGTCATGCTTCCAAAGCGTGCATTGAATTGATATTGTGCTACACTTTCGTTTTTGCATACAGAAAATTCCTTACTGCATGAACAACACCGCCACCACCATGCATTAAACTGGTTTTCATAACATTAGGTCGAGGTGACCTCACCCATTTCACTCCCGGAGCCAAGCGGCTGACATTTTTAGACCGACGTGTTCAGTAAGAAGAATGCTTGACTGAAAATCGCGTGACATGGCAAGACCGTGATAATTCAAGGGCAGTGCCTGATTAGCGTGGCGCCTTTCCAGGCACGGCTGACCCGCCCGGTCGAGCTCCCTCCCGATTCTGTCGCTGGAATCCGCCAAGCATGTTAGAGTTGAGCTATGTGAATCACATCAAGCGCCATATCCCCATATTGGCTCCGGATGCGAAACGAGTCAGTTGAACCTGCTATGTCTATTATTATACACGTATAAGCTCGGATAGTCATTCAATGACCGAGCGGAGGTTGTCACTGGCACGCCAAGTCCAGCTTACCCGGATCAGTGCCTGCTGATGCAGACTGTTTCGTCTTGTAATCCCGGTTCGTTAAAGTACCGTTACACATAAATCTGAAGACAAATTTCAACACCATTTGTGTTTGTTCTGCCTCGTCGACACACCTAATTAACTTTACCAGCAGTTTGGAAACGCAGGCCGGAAAAGCAGACACACGTCATTAATCACACTTTATTATTTTGCGCTGCCGTTAGTGCGTCAATCTATTTTTAGCTGAGTTCTCGCACTGATAGCGTTGTATTTCTAGGAGTCATTCTTAGGTTACTTCACGTAAAGACGACGTGTGCTGAACTGGACTGTTCTGTGTCTAAATGAACCATAGCTAGACCTGTGTGCAGCGTTTCCTAGCCATCTGTTCAGTTACAGCGGTAGTGGGCCTTTAATTCAATGCCACAGAAAACGCTGCATGTCCCAGAAAGTGGTGTCAGCAAGAGGCAACTGCGGGGGCTCATGAGGATCTATACTTCTTGCAGTTGGGTGGTGTTTCATTTTTCTCAGCTCTGGACGAGTGAATTGTTTTTGACGGTTAGAACCATTTTGTATTTCTTTTTTCAAAAGCGGGGGACACACCCCTGCGGCAGAGATCGCGGTGTGCTGGTGACAGTCATTTTCTCTGACTGAGACCAAAGTGGTGGACGATTATTTCTCTCCCTGGCTTGATCTTACGAGGAAAACAAAGAAAAAACAAAAACAAAAAATACCAAAAACCCCCCCAAAAAAACCCACAAACAAACACAAAAACAACGCACCTACAAAGGACAGTTACAAGACAATACAAAGCCGTTAATTTTTTTTATCAGTTGTGTTGTAATTGTCCTTTTTAACCCCTTCTCCTGCATACACACGAGAAGAAAGGCACAAACGTCTTTCATTTTACGACATTTAAACTTCATAGTAATTTAACACGACCTACTCCAGGCAGTCAAGGGTTAATAGTTCACTATATCCCCACTGAAAATGTTTTGAGAATGTTTTACAATGGGGCTGCTGCCCGCAAAAGGCCTAACTAAGTTAAATTACTTAGTTGGTTAGTTCGGGTTTAACTCATTCTACCCCATCACCGTAATCCCCAAATTTTGCCGTTGTCCTCTGAAGACTGCATTGCAGTGCAAGACACAGATCGACCATGATAGTTCAAGGGTGATGCCAGAATAGCTTGGCGCCTATGGGCGCCAAGCTATTCTGGCATCGCCCTTGAACTATCATGGTCGATCCTGATCTTGCTGTGGTGTGTCTGGGGTAGAATGAGTTAACGTCCACAGCACCGAGGTGATCATGGACGGCCCTGACGGGCGGGTTATGGGGGACAGGGAAATCTATTAAATTACTTAAGTTAAAACTGAGGCTATTAAACGAAACTAACATAGGCCCACGTCTAACACCCAGAACTAAATTCGGACAATCCAGCCGTTAACCCCTTCACTGCCGAGAAAAAAATTAAACACCGCACAGCTGCAAGAGGTACAGATCCTCACGAGCCCCCCGCAATTGCTGCAAGAGGTATAGATCCTCACGAGCCCCCCGCAATTGCTGCAAGAGGTATAGATCTTCACGAGCCCCCCGCAATTGCTGCAAGAGGTATAGATCCTCACGAGCCCCCCGCAATTGCTGCAAGAGGTATAGATCTTCACGAGCCCCCCGCAATTGCTGCAAGAGGTATAGATCCTCACGAGCCCCCCGCAATTGCTGCAAGAGGTATAGATCTTCACGAGCCCCCCGCAATTGCTGCAAGAGGTATAGATCCTCACGAGCCCCCCGCAATTGCTGCAAGAGGTATAGATCTTCACGAGCCCCCCGCAATTGCTGCAAGAGGTATAGATCCTCACGAGCCCCCCGCAATTGCTGCAAGAGGTATAGATCCTCACGAGCCCCCCGCAATTGCTGCAAGAGGTATAGATCTTCACGAGCCCCCCGCAATTGCTGCAAGAGGTATAGATCTTCACGAGCCCCCCGCAATTGCTGCAAGAGGTATAGATCTTCACGAGCCCCCCGCAATTGCTGCAAGAGGTATAGATCCTCACGAGCCCCCCGCAATTGCTGCAAGAGGTATAGATCTTCACGAGCCCCCCGCAATTGCTGCAAGAGGTATAGATCTTCACGAGCCCCCCGCAATTGCTGCAAGAGGTATAGATCCTCACGAGCCCCCCGCAATTGCGGGGGGCTCATGAGGATCTATGCCTCTTGCTGAAACCACTTCGTATCCGGCATTAGTCATGGGACGCCTGGAGCTCTTTCGCGTTGAACTGACACAGATCAGTTTCAGACGCCGTACAATGTACGTACAGTGGCAGTTAAGGGGTTGAACAGGGTGGTGTTTTTTTTTTTTTTTTTCTTTGCCTCTTATCTGAGTGGCAACATTCTTTGCCGTGCTGACCTTTTCGCCGCGCTCTTGTTCTTTGTTGGTTCGCACTTTGCAAACTTACACTGAACCTACCTGACTTCAGGTTCGTGCAAAGAGGCCTCACTGACATTCCTGCTTTGCCGCCCAGTCCGTTTTTAACATTAACCCATTTAGCCCCCAACGCCCTACAGCAGGAGATGGATCACTGACATTCCCTTTGGCGCCCAGCCCGTCTTAACATTAACCCATTTGGCCCCAACGCCCTACAGCAGGAGACGGATGGCGCCTGCTGGCGCCAAGCTGATCTGGCGCTACCCTTGAATTATCACGGTCGATCCGTCTCCTGCAACTGGTACGTAGTCGTTAGGTGACATCTCCGTGGGGTTAAATGGCTTAAAAAACTCATTCTACCCCAACAGCGAAATCCCAAACTTTTGCCGTTGTCCTCTGAAGACTACAGTGCAGTGCAGGAAACAGATCGACCATGATAGTTCATTGGCCCATAGGCGCCAAGCTATTTTGGCATCACCCTTGAACTATCATGGTCGATCCATATAATGCTGTGGTGTGTCTGGGGTAGAATGAGTTAACCTCTTCATTGCTAGTGGACCGGCGCTGATTGTGTTTTGCTGCATAATTAATCCACAGCCAAAGTGCCCCGGGCCAGCTGTCGAAGGAGCATAGATGGAAAGTGGTGTCAGCAAGCTACGTAGATTCTCAGGAGGATCTATGTCTTTCGCACTATAATAAATCATGTTCACTTTTTTTCAGCAGTTAAGGGGGTTAAAACGTGCTGATTGTGTATACCACTCAAATTTTCTTTGCTTTTCGAAACATTATGAACACATTCCACCCCAGGAAATCCTCCAATTTTGAAACTGCCTTCTGAAGGACTGTATTACGATTCTCAGTAGAGACAGATCGAGCATGATAGTTCAAGGGTGGTGCCAGAGTAGCTTGGCGCCTATGGGCGCCAAGCTGTTCTGGCACCACTCTTGAACTATCATGCTCGATTCATATCGTGTTGTGGTTTTCGGGGCTGAATGAATTAACTGAGTCAGTGAAAGGGACAGTCGTGTCACGTTTATGAGTGTTGTTGTCGGTGTTTGTATTTTATTTGTAATTTTTAAATTAATTTTTTTTTTCCCCTGAGATGTGCCAGGAAGCCACAAATGAAAATATTCACTCGTGGTGCGTTACTCGAGTCTTGAAAGAATTGACTGTTACTTTAGGCGAAGTAAATCCTTACCATGTCAAGTTGACAGGGCGACTTAGCATATGGACGAGTCAACCATCCGGCTATAGCTAGTGAAAGGGAAATAATCGTAAAAAAGTCGCTAACTACTACGCTTGAGTTCGAAGGAGAAATAGCCTCCCCTACTTTAAGGTAGTGTTTCAATATGCGTGAAGAGAGCTGCCACTCTCCAGCAGCCACTGGAACAAGGTGGCTAAGGTAGACTGAAGGGTTAATACATGTATGGTGAGCCAAACTGTCTACAATCACCATGAGTGCGACGATTTTCTTGCGCTATTTGTCTGTTGTGTATTATGTATTCAAATGTATATATTAATATAATAATAATGATAATAATAATAATACAATTATTTGTTCTCATTGTTATACATGAAACTCACGTACAAGATGTTAAAAAGGCAGTGCTTGCATATCATTTAAATAAATACATTATCTACATGGAACTAAATTATATTGAAGTGTTAGTTTCCCATGGTCCGTACACCAGCAATTAGTAGACCATAGGCGGCAGTTCGCGTTGGCAGTGTTGGCTGTTTAACCCTTTTAGCCCCGGATCCCCGCTAAAGCAGAAGATAGCTTGACCGCGATGATAATTCAAAGGCAGTCGGCCAGATTAGCTTGGCGCCTTCAGGCGCCAAGCTGATCTGGCACTACCCTTGAATTATCATGGTCAAGCCATCTCCTGCAACTGGTATATAGTCGTTAGGCAACACTTCCAAAATTTGAGAAATAGGACCTTGTGGCTAAAAGGGTTAAAACTAGTTAAAGAGTTGATCAGTTTAATCAGCATATATGAAAAGACGGTTGTTATTGAATCTCATCAAGAATTGATTGCACTGCACATGATTGTATAATTTTTTTACGTGGCCGACTGAAAAGCCACATACGATTACAGGGAATGAGAAACTGACTCACCGGCAATTGTCTGAATTCAGACTAATTCAGTCACCTATTTCTTTAAATATTCCAACATAAAATCATAACAATATGTGTTACTTTACTTAGTTAGTTAGTTATTATTTGGGTTTAACGCCGAGCAGGCAACTAAGGCCATCTCACGGCGGGAAGGGTAAAAATCTGGTCAACCAGACTAAAAGAAAGGTCTTAAGACATGATGTAAATATACCTTAAAAATATTTCAGGCTAAAATGTCGCACAGGTCTTTAAAAGAAAACGTCGACATACTCTCAAAAAGGTCAAATTATTAGAAACATCATAGTGTATATATGCTCAAATCTTATTAAAAATATGGCACTCTCTCAGAAAACTGGGCGGTCCGTGGCGCAGTGGTTAAGGCGCCTGCCACCAATGCCAAAGGTGCGCGGTTCGATACCGGGTTCCGGCGTTGGACTTTTCTCCTCTGGTAAGTGTCACCGTTAATTCGGGCGGACTGTCGGGGGTTCTTTCTCCGGGTACTCCGGTTCTTCCACCCCCCCCCCCCACCCACACTTTGGTACCGGTCTCAGGCCCTTTACAAATTTCAAATACAAGCGATCAAAATTCTCTGTAACTTCAGTAGCTGACTGGCCCTTCGTTTGTCTTGTACTGTGTTTGTCTTAAATGGCGTAAATCCGTGTCTGTCTCGTGAGTGTGTGTGTTGGGTTTCAGGCGCGGCGCTTTGAGTCGATTTCCCCCAAAAATTGAGAAAAAGCGCCTATATAATAACGGTATTATTATTATTATTAACTGAAGATCTTGTCCGGGGGCACATCCCGGAACAAAACCTTCAAGGAGTCTGCTGTGAAATGTTTATACCTTGTGTCGATTAGATCAGCACAAGACAGCAAAAAGTGTTGAACAGAGTACTGCTCGTCGTAGGCATAACAGCATGGACGCTCCTCCTGTTTTAGTAAATATGAGTGGGTAACTTACGTGTGCCCGATGTGGAGCCGAGCAAGGACAGTCTCCTCACGGCGGCTACCGCAGCGATAAGCGGACAACTTAGGAAGGGCTTCATGCAGCTTTACTTTATTTACTGCCCATGATTGTGTAATTTAATCAAGAACTAAAATTTCGCATAGAGCCGTCTTTTAGAAAGTTCTGCCTCATGGTGAGGCAAATTTCTAAAACGCGGCTCTGTGCTATTATATTCTCCCTTAGATACTCTTGAGTGTCAGTGGCAGGCTGCATAAACCAGTGGCTGCTCTCTTCTGTCTCTTGTTTCAACAATATTTGGTTGTTGTTTCGTCTGCCATCACAGATGACACACTGGTTTTCACAGTCTCCTTCAATGGGCCAACTTTCAGCCAATAGAGGCCGCAGACACTGAACCAGTGTGCACCCGTCAAGGGGCCAGTTGCATGAATGAGCTTGGTCCTGCGCAAGCCACTAAGCAAGGCCGTGCATGCTCTGCTATAGGGTTTGGTAAGTTCCCCGCGTTGCTAGGGAGCGTCGTCAGCCGAGCTGCCATCTTGAGAGGACACAATAGACTTAAGATAGTAGCGAAGTAGTGTTTCAACACTTTTTTGTTGTTGTTGAAACAAACAAAAACAGATTCTGGTTAGCGGTTTCCTACGGTGATGGCCGCAAGACTTGCTGCCGGTTATTGCCTATATGGTCAGGACTTTCCTGACATTGTCCTGACAGCGATTTCTCGATAAGCGCATGAGTCGGCGTATCCTCTCAAGATGGCCGCCAAGACTAGCGTGAAGACGTCGGCGGCTTCCCGAGCCCTATAGCGGAGCACCTTAGTGGCTGGCCGCGCAGGACGCACTGATTTAGCTCGCTCACGCAACTTGTCCCAGGTACACGAAAAAAGTTTTCCAACAGACCTGTCGGTGCGTATCACTGTCCAAGTTCTAGCGCCGCCGGAGCAAACTCTGAATGCCACCCAACTGCAAGAGGCATAGATCCTCATGAGCGCACGCAGGTGCGGGGGCTCATGAGGATCTATGCCTCTTGCTCAGCTGACACTATTTTGAATTCACGGGCAGACGTGACAGCCCAGACATGATAATTATGTGAGCGACTGACAGGACATAGACTGACGTGGTATACTATGACAGCGCCGACATCAGTTACTGTTATCAGACGGATACCATACAGTGCCGACACATACACAGAGCACAGACGTGACAGACCAGACATGATATACATCGTTCTCGGACAGCTAGGGATTTTTGGCCGGCGTCGGGAGACTAAAGAAACACTGCCGTTTGCGTGAAGGACCACCACCTCCCTCTACGTCCCTACCCCCCCCCCCCCCCGCCCCACACCCCCTTGTCGAGCAGTAAGCAGCAGGGGCGGATCCAGGGGGGGCGGGGGGGGGGGGGGGTAAATGCCCCCCCCAAGACCCCAAATTTGTTAAAATGCTATAACAAAGTCCTTTTTCGGGGTTGTCTGGCCCCCCCTCCCCCTCCCAAACAAGAAGTTGCCCCCCCTCCCCCCCCTTGGAGGTAAGTGATCCGGCCCTGAGCAGTTAAAATTAATTCCAGCTGTATTTTAGCGTGAGTATTGGCACCGGCGGCATCACTGGTTTTTGCACCACACCGGCGGGTTCACTACTACTGAAACTCCCTTTTGTCAGTGGAGGCAACGCGCGTGAACACTGACTGATTTTCAGTCGGTCTGCAAGAGGCATAGATCCTCATGAGCCCCTGCAATTGCAGGCGCTCATGAGGATCTATGCCTCTTGCAATATTACCATCTTTAGTCTTTTTTTATCACTTTCTGTTTTCTGGCGTCTCATTTTCTTCTGTATGTAGATGCACCTCTGCACGGCTTATAAGTTTTCTTCATCACCATACGGCAACGTTTTCATTTTGCAGGAGGTATATCTCCACAGTCTGCAGGTATCTATGCACTTGCTTCTATTTTTCGTCTGCCCGAGGGAGCTCAAGGGTTTCCGACGGCAGTTTGTCTGTATCTTTCAAGCCAAGCTCTTCAATCCGCTTCTCAACAAAGTTTTCTCAGTGATTTCACTTGGCATAGATCCTGATGAATCACTGTATTTGCAGGGTTCACCAGGATCCATGCCTTTGTATTGTGAACCGATGTCTGTTTTTTTTTCTCAGCCCGAGGGTGTCACACTCATGGGAGTTTTAGTTGTGTGCCATGTACGTTTTCTTCATCACTGACACTAGTGCGCTCAGTTAGGCTGCATGGCTCTCAGCACAGCGGTACGGTTCGCCACACACGGCTCAGACTGGTATCGATCCAGTATGGATATGCGACAACTCAACGCGATATTGTGGCATCTTCATTATTATTATTATTATTATTATTATTATTATTATAAATACAGAAATGAAGAAATGACTCAGCAAAGGGCTCTTGGGCGGACGTCGGCCCGCAGACATTTGCTTACGCTAGTAGCCCGCTAGTACTGACAAACCGGCTTAGATTTCCGATTGGATGCCGGATGGATGGATGGACTCATCATCCATCAACGCCACTGACTGATTGGCTAGTGACTGACAGAGAGAGAGAGAGAGAGAGAGAGAGAGAGAGAGAGAGAGAGAGAGAGAGAGAGCAATTTTGAAAGTTTTGTTTAACTTTGTCACCAGTAAAAATTTCACTGGACGCATATTATTTTTTTCTGAAATCTGTGTATTAATTCTACCACCAAACGCCACAACCGTTTTCTAAGCCGGAACTGAACACTAATGCCATTGGTCTCAGCCGCAAGACTGAGTCATAGATACTCGTCAATGAGCCCCCGCAACTGCGCGGGCTCATGAGGATCTATGTCCTTTGCAGTTCAGTGGATTCTCCGATGACCCCCTCCGTCTACCAGCCGGCCCCCTCCCCGGCCGCCCCCCCAGCCCCCCCACCTCCGGCCTCCCGCGACTGCCGCAAGGACTGACGGAATCAATTTATGAGAATCATCAGTATTTCCCGGCGGGTTGTCGGCAGCTACCGACAGTTAAAGGGTTAAACGCATGTGCGCAAGCCGAGCACTGACACTGAGTAATATCGATATACATGCAGTACCAACACCTGCAGCAGCCGGCGCATTACTGACAGTGCCCGACTATACAGCGACCAACAAACCAAGCGTCGCCGGCGTTCGTCCGGTACCGATACGTATCCCATACTCACATAGGACGTGACCCCGACCTCAGATTCCTAAGGTACACTAGTCGCTTACCTGTTTACCTGCCAGCAATGGACTAAACCCATCGTCATCTACTCCCTTCGAGGGAGTAAAGACGTAATCGACCCGACTCTGGTTGATAAGAGGGGCAGATCTTCGCGAGCAAGAGGCATAGAGCATCATGAGCCCCTGCATTATGCAGGGGCTTATGATGATCAATGCCTCTTGCAGATGGAGGGTGTCAGTTCAGCGATGGAGTGTTCCTGGCATTTTTCCGTCTGGAAGCATCACAGACATGGCAAGTACAAGGTGAAGACGCCGCCAACCAATTTCCTGTGTAGCATGTGTAGAACTACAAGTAGTGACTAGAGCGTCGGCTGTGTTAGATATTTATTTTAGACTCCGATGAACTGAATTAAGACAATAAAACCGTGAACTATAACCGCCGGGATTCAGTTTCTTTCCCGTGAAAACTACTCGCACGACAAGTGATTTGAGACCAGAGCATTTAGCGGATTTCCATCAAGTGGCAGCTCAGTGATTAGCACGAACTGGTTTGTCAGTCAAAAACATTAGGCCGATGATTTTCATTAGTGTAAAACTGACTAAAGCAGTTTGTACGAAGAGATTTCAGACAGACAAAAGCATTCCTTGACATTTTCGAAAACAAACCGTAAAAGTACTTGGGCAGACAATTTATCCAGCCAGTTGTTTTGCAAAACATCTCCACCACTGCACCAGTATTGTGACTACGCGGCCGAGGCTGTGACTTGAACACTGAGAGATTCTAATTATGGTAAGTGTCTATTTTTGGATCCTTAGTTAATTCAGTGCGTGTATCGCATGTTTTTCGTTGTTGTGCAGCGGGTCTGCCGCGCGGATGCTTATCACGGTCTATTTTCGTTTCAGTCAAGACATCTGACGTCGTGATCATGTTCATTTAACTCATTCAGCCCGGCGCACGTATTTCCCAAATTTTGGAGGCGTCATCTAACGACTATGCACTTGTTGCAGGAGATAGATCGACCATGATAATTCAAGGGTAGTGCCAGATTAGCTTGGCGCCGATAGGCGCCAAGCTAATCTGGCACTACCCGTGAATTATCATGGTCGACCCATCTCCTGCTGTAGTGCGTCAGGGCTGAATGAGTTAAAAAGTATCATGCTGGACGGTTTTGAACTTAGCCAGGAGCAGACGACAGAACTAATTTCAGTTTTATCAACTCAAGTTCACTCACTACGATGGCTTAACCATGCCCGGCCACTGGACGGCGCACGTTTTGCACTGAGTTCAAGTTCTGAAGTGAATCTTTGTTTTATAGTCAACGACCAAAATCCACAGCAGCCTAAGGAACGTGGATATAAACTGGTCTCAGCAAGAGACTTACTAGATCATCATGAGCCCCCGCGACTGCGGGGGCTCATGAGGATCTATGTCTCTTGCAGTTGAATCAAGTTTACCCATTTTTCTTGGCGGTGAACGGGTTTACTCATTTCTTACGCGCATAATGCCGCGTCAGTATCCGAATGCTGGACGTGTCAGTCGAATGCGTTTTTAATTTAACAAAAACAAACAAACAAACAAACAAACAAACAAAACCTTTTGGCTGTCGGCAGCTCGGCTTTTTGACGCGATGAGTTCCAGCAGGAATCATCGTGACAAAAAGAGCTACCGGCAATCAAAGGGTTAATATCTTCGATAAGAGGTGTATCGAACATGATAGGTTTTCTTCTTTCGGGTCCATTCAGTCGATGTTGAACGCTGGAGGCTCACTGCCGTGGTTCTGCCTAATTGATAGTGGAGGTTTCACCACTTTTGCGGATCCGGCTCCGATGGCCGATCGAATTTTTTTACACTGACATATTTTAGCAATAAGTCTACTGTGGAGTAGGCCGTCAAAGGAACACAGATACAAACTGAGCAACGTACGCAAGAGCCATAGATCCTCATGAGCCCCCGCAACTGCGGGGGCTCACGAGGATGTATGGCTCTAATGCTTCAGGAGTTCTGACACAGAGTTTGGACTTCCGCGCGGCTCAGCGCTCAGCGAGACTAACTCAGTGTCGTAAGGCCTGACAACTAAATTTCAAAAGAGGAAGGCAAAAAGTTGGTCTGTGTGTCGACGGCTTTTGTTTGTCTTTCAAGTTTCTTTCATGCTCCCGCCGCACGGATGAGGAAGAATTTTGCTGCGTCTGCCTAACGTTTTTTTTTTTTTTTTTTTTTTTTTTTTTTTTGGGGGGGGGGGGGGGGGGGGGGGCGACCGTGTTGGCACCAGAACTGAGTTGGCAAAGACTTAGAAACAGTGGCCACGTACCACGGCAGTCAGTGACCCCCCCCAAAAAAAAACCCCATTGCATTGGAAATGTACGTATAACTCGATATAGGTGAAATTGCTATACAGGGGCGGATTGGGGTGGGGTGGGATGAGGGTGGAGGTTTGGGTTGTGGGGTGAGATCCTGGGGTTCCGAAACGTCCCAGTTCAAAAGTTCTATAAAAAAATAATGAATTACAAACTTCCTCTTTTTTTTTTTTTTTTTTTTTTTTTCAATTTGGACCCCCCCCCCCCCCACCCACTCCCCCGGCTTTTGGACATTTCGGCACCACTGACTGGGATTAGGTTCTTTTTACAAACTCGGCGCGCCTCTTCCCCCCCCCCCTCCCTGCCCCCGTTCCCTTCCCCCACCCACCACCACATCTGGGACAAAAAGTCTGGCGTCAGAAGGTCTTTGTGTCAGGTTGGACCCCCACCCATTTCTTCTCGGTAACGGATCCGCCCCTGCTATAGCATAAAAGCATAAAATATTTTTAAAAAAAAAGCCACGCCGCTGTATGAAGAACTGTTTATTTATGTTTAGTAATAGAGGAATTCAAACACAGATTGGTTACATGTTCATGATTTATAGAAATGTGCATCTAAAACAGAGATGTACAACGCGGCCACTGACAGTGATGGAAACATAACGCAGTTGCAGGCTTTAACGCCTTCCCTGCCAACGGACGTACATTGGGTTTCTGCCGATCTGTTCTCACTGAACGACCAACAGCCACAACTGTCCAAAGAACACGGACACAAAGTGGTCTCAGCAAGAGGCATAGATCCTCATGAGCCCCCGCAGTCGCGGGGGCTCATGAGGATCTATGCCTCTTGCAGTTAGATCCCGTTCGATTTTTCTCGGCAGTGAAGGGGTTAAAAAGACAACCAATCTTTAGATGTGTGCGGTCCCTTACCTGTCAAGGCACTCTAGAGTGAGGTGCAACGAATGTGGAAAGTGTTTCCGATGATTCCAAAATTGTCGCATTTCTTTTGCTCCTCAGTACACATGCGCATACGTTACCAATGTTTCGCTCCTTGCTTTACATGACCGTTTGGTCCAGTTTGTGAGACCCTACCCCAGCGTTGAGAAACAATTCAGATAATGAGTTAGTACGTCTGCTTTTGTCGAATCAAAAAATGGGACTTGGGACGGCAGCTGCCACTGTATTTCATAAGCTCGCTTAAATTTAGTTACATTTGCATTGGTAAAGCACCACTCTGGCGATTTTGCCTAGGTATTAAGGTGACGATTAGGGATGGTTTTAAAAGTGTTGCATTATTTAAAATTTAGTAATTGTGCCTTGCAATGGTTTCAGTGAGGTTTAACGCGCAGTGCTTCAAGTCTGATGTGTGAGTTTAAAAAAAAAAAATTAAAATTAATTTTTTTAAATTTTTTATTTATTTATTATTATTATTATTATTATTATTATTATTATTATTATTATTATTATTGTTTTTTGGGGGAGGTATTTATTTTTTGCAGTTTCAGAAAATATGGATTTCGAAATGATGTTAATTTTTTCCCCTGAATTGACGTAAACGTTCATTTTTTAATCAGCAATTCAAAGTTAGAAAAAGCGTCCTCTCTGGTTTAAAAAAACCTCTGCTTATTTGTATTCAGTATCAAAGAAAAAAAAATTAAAAATGGGTAAACATGGCAGAAAATCTTACACAGAAGTGTCGATATCACACATGCAAAAGCAAAAACACTCAGCGCTGGACACTGAAACAACAGTTAGAAAAATACATAGCAATTAATATAAGATGGCCATTAACCCCTTCGCTGCCAGTGATCACGGTTTTCACGTGTAAATGCACTGCACACTGAGCGATGGTATGCGTAAAGAACACAGATGAAACGGGCCCAAACATTGACACCAAGACAGCAGAAGTAATAAGTAACATAAATTTACGTCTCTTGCAGATGGGTAGTGTTCGCCTCGCCCTGGCAGTGAAGGGGTTAATATACCCGAAAAGGTTGCTTCGCACCTTACATTTATGCCATGCCTTTTCCGGCAGCCAGGAAGTAGATAGAAGACAGACACATAAACAAACGAGGAGAGGAAGAAGTATTAGTTTTGGGGAGGTAATGACACTGAAGTCCCATAGTATGTGCACAAGACACCACATGTACAGAACAGTATCACAACACATTTTATACGAGAAGGTGCATACTAATGACTAGTTTCGGGCCGGTCATTACCCGCCCAAATGACTAGTCATTATACACCTTTTTGTCTGAAGTCCCATAGTAGATGGACAAGACACCACAGAACATCACACCACTTTAACAAACGAGACGGTGTATAATTACTATTGTTTTCATTCCTACGTCACACGACCAATCTCTTTAGCCCAAACCTTACCACGTGACCTCGCTGCCACACAACACTCGTAGCGACTAATGGCGGACTTTCTTGTGGCTACTTTGTCACGTGCCTTGGACATCAGTTACGTTCGATAAAAAAAGGATCAAAATATTCTAAAGTACGAAGTTCGAAACAACACGCACACTACTGGAGTTGTTTGTTGTACACATCTGGAATAATATATTGCGTAAAAATCACAAAGAAAGAACATTTGCGGAATCGAACACACATGCGCGTCCTATTTTATCGAAGAATTCTAAAGTCCTTTGAGGCAGTCACTCACCTTTTCCACTGCATTATTCTGACAAGTTAAGGATAATGCTGCTGGTTGCGCAGACGGCATTTCCCCACCCCCCAAAAAAAAAAATCAAACAAACAAACAAACAAACAACAACAAACAAACAAAATCATGAAAAATCTTTTAGAACGTCATAAGTCTATTATAAATAACTAAGGATTTTGTCGTCAGTCATGTGATCCGATTTCTTCTCACCGGGAGGAAGTCATTATTCAGTGTCCTTTCGTCAGCTTGATTTGTTTTATAAAAATAGCGGAGGAATGAAAACAAATACGTTATTGTTAGCAGGGGGTTGCTACATAGGTCTTCGGGAGGTCAAATTAACCATTGTACCCCGGAGGCTTGCTGCCAAGAACTTATAATACTGGGCGTCCCAAAGTACTGAAGCCCCATAGAAGGTGCACAAGACAACACAGAACAATATCACAACACATTTTTTAAACAAATGTTAAGATGTATAATTACTAGTATTGAAGTCCAATAGTAGTTGCACAAGACAACACAGAGCAACATCACAACACATTTTATAAACAAATGTTAAGGTGCATAATTACTAGTATTGAAGTCCCATAGTAGTTGCACAAGACAACACAGAACACCACCACTGACAACACATTAAATAAACAAATGATAAGTGTATAATTACTAGTATTGAAGTCCTATAGTAGTTGCCAGGGCCGGACCCAGGGGGGGGGGGGTTACCTGGGTTCCGGAACCCCCCCTCCCAACTTAAAAAAAAAAAAAAAAAAAAAAAAAAAAAAAAAAAGAACAGTGAATTTTTTTTATGCAAAGGGAGTTCCAAAGTTTTATTATTTTTTTTATTGTTTTTAAAACATTGCAGTTTTTAGTCACTTTTGATCCAAGGCACAAAGAGTTATTTATAGACAATTCAACGGAAATCCATTTCAAGGGATCCGTTTAAACGTCCAAAACGTTTTCCCGTTGAAACAACCAAGTAACCCAACCCCTAACCCTAAATTAGTAAATGCAGCCATATTTTCTTGTTCTGGCCACAAGCCTCTTCCAGCGCCTTCACCTTGATACAGCCCTAATCCCCCAAAAACGACTTTTTAGAAAGATTAATTAAGACGCTAAGTTGATAATTATGATAATTCGTTGTAACGAACATCCGTTGAAACGACCATCGTTGAATCGTCCAAAAACATCGTTGAAATGGATTTCCGTTGAATCGACCAGGTACCCAAAAGAGTTGCTTTCCTTCAGTGCATGTCTTTCCGAGAAAGATCAGTGAAAAGACGTCTGACGTCATTAAGGTTTGTGGGGGGAAGTTTAAATCTAGATCTATTTTCTTTGGTAACACTTCACTTTTGCTGTCTCCTCGAAAATGCCGAAACTGAAAAAAAAAACAGATGCTGATGGCAGTAGGCGACTGTCATGCTGGTTTTCATCAAGCTCCATTTCAGAAGGTGGGTACATTTTTAAATCCAATTTTGTCTCATAAAAGAAATGTAGTCAGTAGAACTAGGTAAAATTCACCCATTCCGAATTCGATTCAAATGAGCACGTGGCGATGGAGCCGGTACTTCCTTCCTGTGAGTGTAGCCTATGCTGTAGGAGCTGATACTAGCTGCATATAATGAATATCATAGATATAAAACAGCCCCACTTATTAAAATACCAAAACAGGTAACAATTAAAGTAATGCATAGCCTAAAATTTATTTCACAAAGTATTATGATATATAACTTTAAAAATGTCAATTTAAAGAATAAAGATATCGGCATCAATGATCAATATTGCTTTTATATTTATAAAAAAAATCTTTGGACGGCAAAATATCGTTTTCAATAACAAAACCAAGGGCTAAGTTATAAGGTATCGTTTTCACTAGTGCAGCTTACTAGCTATGTATTGTGACGTAAATCTCTTCGGAGAGCAGAACAGAACCGTCTTGATGGCTGACTATGGAAACCATAGCCTATCTGACACCACTTTGACAGCGTCGCCATCAATTGTGACGGCAACATAGCCTTTCCGGGTGCGAAACCGTCATGACGACTTCGGTTTTTGGAACGACAAGAAGCCATCATGACGGCATCCCAACCACTGCCTTTTTTACATAATAAAATGGAAAATAAAAATGTGCTGAAATTTTGCCAACTGCTGAAAATCAGCAAATTTGTTAACAGTTCCTATGCCTGTGAACAGCGTGCTACAAAATAAGATTATTCACCCTTAGGCCTTTTGTTGATGAAATTTAAAATAAGCTAAGAACTAATCAGAAAACCACTGTTTTTTATATTAAATTATTATTATAAAATTGTAGTAGACGTGTTAACACCTGCAATGCATAATCATATATAAGATGTTGAAAAGACGGTTCTATTTTATTTTACATTTTTGTTGTTGCTTTTAGGATAATTTCATGTTTTAATTTTTATGTTATGTCTTTGTTTTTGTTTTTTTGTTTTTTTTCTTTTTGTTTGTTGTTGTTGAGTAAATTGTAAAGCGCTTAGAGCTGTTTACAGGTAAGCGCTATATAAGAAAACCTTTAATAATAATAATAATAATAAAAGTTGTTTTTCTAAACGGCAGATGATGCAGTTCCTCGAAAGAGACAAAAATCAACCCAAAGTGAGACCACTGGCAGTGGAGTTCGAAACAGTGACATGGGAACAAGTAAAAGCAGTGTTGGTGAGTAATTTACTGCCCCCCCCCCCCCCCTCTCAAAAAAAAAAAAAAATTAAATTAAATACAACCTGAAATTGATACGTGATTGAGTGTTTCAATTTAATAATTAATATTAAACAAAATGACTGGTGTGTTCCATTGGCTATCATTAGCCTAAGAAGACTCTACGAGTCATAAGGTAGCAAAGATTTTGTCCATCATTTGGGGGGAGGGGTCTAAAAAGAAAAGCTGTTATTTCAGATCATAAATATATATCTAAGCTTGACTGAAGTGTGTAAACGAAGACATATATATGCTTTAAATGTAATTATCTTGTTGCAGGTCTCTCTCTCTCTCTCTCTCTCTCTCTCTCTCTCTCTCTCTCTCTCTCTCTCCCTCTCTCTCTCTCTCTCTCTCTGATCTCTCTCTCTCTCTCTCTCTCTCAGTATGTGTGACTCTGTGTGTGTGTGTGTGTGTGTGTGTGTGTGCGTGCGCGTGCGTGCATGCTGTGTGTGTGTGTATGTGTGTGTGTGTCGGCGTGAGAGAGAGAGAGAGAGAGGGGGGGGGGGGGAGATAGCACCTGCATACATATTTGCCCTTGCTGTATGAACTTTAATGTACTTAATGATTCTTTGTTTATTGCTTTACTTTGTATTTTTACTCATTTTATATTTTTGTGCGTACGCGTATGCGGGTAGGAATGTCTGGAGTGCGTGTCCGAGAGCGTGTGTTTGTTTTTTTCGTATGTGCCTGAGTGCGTGCGTGTGTAAGTGTGTGTGTGTGTGTGTGTGTGTGTGTGTGTGTGTGAGTGTTCGTGCGTGTGTGCATGCGTACTGAATTGCGGTGTACATGAGTGTGTGTGTGTGCGTGCGTGCATGCGCGAGTTGTGATGTGCATGCGTGCGTACCTGAGTGCGTGTGTGGGTATGTGTGTGTGTATGTGCGTGGTGCGTGCGTGCGTGCGTGCGTAAGCGAATGCAGCAGTGCATGCAGCAGTGTGTGGTATGTGTATGTTTACATGTCTATGTCACTTATGTAGTAGATGTAGCAACGGCAAGTTTGAAAACTGGTCCTGTTACCAATAACTTCTACCGTTGGAAAATAAAGGTTCATTGTTCATTGTTCTCTCTCTCTCTCTCTCTCTCTCTCTCTCTCTCTCTCTCTCTCTCTCTCTCTCTCTCTCTCTCTCTCTCTCTCTCTCACAGGTACACACACAATCGTTTTAGTATTTCAGACTTCTCATAGACCCAACTTTTATTTGTATTTCAGACTCCTCCTCAAGCATTGATCAGCCTGCCGGGGGCCTGCTTTCTGAATCCTCTGCCATGCCAATGACCAACCAGCCTGATGTGAGCCTGCTTTCTGACTCCTCTTCAGATTTCTCCTCTCAGATCACCAGCAACAAAAATATCGATTTTGGTGAAGTTTTCAAGAAACACACGCGAGTCGTTTCACTGTCAAGCCGTGACAAGGAGCATCTTCTAAGGCAACACTGGAGACCATCACCTGGTTTTCAGTTTCCAACAACAGTGATAAACAACAAGAACCGAAAATTTCAGCATGAGTGGTTGCAAAAGTACTCCTGGCTTGTGTATTCTCCTTTCGAGGATGGGGCTTACTGCAAGTATTGCCTATTATTTGCAAAGTCTACTGAAAACCTGGGCAAGTTTGTGAAGACGCCATGCAAGAACTGGAATAAAGCCTGTGATCAGATCAAAAAGCACTCGTTATTACAATACCACAAAGATGCAATGGCAAATGGAGAGCAGTTTTTGACAATCATGGATAAACCAGAGCAGAGCATCGCCAGTGAAATCAATCAGAAAAATGCAGAAAACATCGCTGCAAATCGACAAGTTCTGACAAGCCTCTTCAGGATTGTTGAAGTGCCGTGGAAGACAGGGGTTAGCTCTGAGGGGCAACTGTGATGATGGCATTCTTCAGAGTGAGAACAGAAGCAATTTCAATGCCCTTTTGAATCTGTGCATCAATGCAGGAGATGAAACTCTCCGGAAACATCTAGATACATGCGATAAGAAGGCCACATACATTTCAAAAAATACACAAAACAGACTGATAGAGGTTCTTGGTGATCAGATCCGCAACAAGATTCTTGCAGAAATTATTGCAGCAAAACAGTTTACCGTGCTTGCTGACGAAGTCACAGACAGCTCAAACTGGGAACAACTTTCAATTATATTGAGATTCGTCGATGGAAGTCTGAAAGTTCGTGAAGAGTTCCTGGCTTTTGTCCAGTGCAGAGATACCACAGGTGAAACACTTTACAACAAGATTGTTGAGTGTCTGGGCTTGTGGGGGCTTGATTTCAACAATGTTAGAGGACAAGGTTATGACGGGGCCGCAAACATGGCAGGAAAGTTTAAAGGAGTGCAGGCACGTTTTCAAGCAAGGAACAACAAAGCACTGTACTTTCACTGTGCTTCCCATAGCTTGAGTCTCTGCATTGTAAAAGCATGCGGCTTGCCTGCAGTGAAGAACATGATGGGAGCACTGAGGGAACTGTCACTGTTTTTCTCAAACTCTCCAAAGAGACAACGAAAACTTGAAGATACCATCGAAGCATCTCAGCCTGACACGACAAAGACAAAGCTTGTTGATCTGTGCAGAACAAGATGGGTAGAAAAACATGAAGCACTGGAGGTTTACACATCTCTCTTCCTGGTTGTTCACGACTGTTTGGGACAAATGTGTGAAGACAGTGACAATTGGGACAGTGAGACATTGACCAAGGCAACTGGCTTTCTCCACACCTTGAGCAGCAGTGTTTTCCTCGTTGCATTCGTTGTCGTCCGCAATTGTTTGCGTTACTTAAAACCCTTGACAGTGAAGCTCCAGAAAAGAACAAAAGATGTTGTCGATGCCTACAGGGAAATCAAAGAGGTCAGTAACTGCATGTCTTCTATTAGAAGAGATGTCGACACAGCGTTCGTTGCCTGGTTTGGTGAAGTCAGCAAAATGGCAAATGCTTTGACAACTGATGTTGTTGTTCCTCGTCAAGCATCCCGCCAGACTCTCCGTGACAACCAACCTGCGGCCACTCCAGAAGAATATTTCAAGATTAGCATTGCCATTCCTTTCTTGGAACACCTGTCAACCGAATTGGACTCGAGGTTCAAAAATGCTGACCTAGCAGTTGATGGTCTCTGTCTGGTGCCAAGCACTTTAATAGACAACCAGGATGGTTTCATGCAGGTTCCAGAAGGGGTGAAGACACTGGCAATGTTGTGGGAGTCTGACCTACCAGACAACGCTACCCTTGATGCAGAATACCAACGGTGGGTTTGCAAATGGCGAAGTGCTGCTGAGAATGCGACAGCTATCATCCCATCCACGGCATCAGAAGCACTGAAACACTGTGACAGGGATTTTTATCCCAACCTGTTCATCATGCTAAAGAACCTTTGCACCCTGCCTGTCACTACTGCCGAGTGTGAGCGTTCAAACAGTCAGTTGCGCAACCTGAAAAACTACCTGCGCTCTACAATGGGGCAACAGAGACTCAATGCACTTGCTTTACTGAAAGTGCACAGGGATGTTGATATTGACTTCAAAGAGGCAGTGAACTGTTTTGCCAGAAGATACAATTCACAAATGGTACTAATGCCGAGGAACCTAGTGCAGCAAGACTGAACTGAAGTGAAAGCAGGGCCCTGATGTTCATAAACTACAAGGTAAAGCTTTATACCGTTAACGATCAACGAAAAGTAGTGAATAATAATAGTATACAAAACATCTCTGTTGATAAATAAATGTTTGTGTGTGTGTGTGTGTGTGTGTGTGTGTGTGTGTGTGGGTGTGGGTGTGGGTGTTTTTTTTTTAAAAGGGAGGGGCAGGTGATAATTTTTGTACCCCAGAGTTTGTCAGTTCGATTGTTCAAAAAGCTCAAAGTCCCCAGACCATCACAAATGGCTTTTTCAAGGCTCAGATTGCACCAGATTGCACCATTTTGCATCCTTGAAAAAAAAAAATTCCGGGGGGGGCATGCCCCCGGACCCCCCTAGAAGGCTCGGCGCTTCGCGCCTTCGCTTTATACTGAATCTGTAACCCCCCCCCCCCCCCCCATCGACTTTTCCCAGGTCCGGCCCTGGTTGCACAAGACAACACAGAACAACATCACAACACGTTTTATAAACAGACGAAAAGACGTATAGATATTCAGTGTTCATTTTAAAAATTGACGCACATGAGGTCATATTGACCCGCAGCGAGTACAAATCTCATGGGGGTCATTTTTGAAACTGAATGGGCCTAGTGACGGCCAAGCGTGTGTGAGCACTTCACCAACCGCCAAAATATCAACAATCTGGGGGGCGATGGAGGGGGGAGGGGGGGGGGGAGGAGCAGGAATTAGGGCGAGGGGTTGAGAAGGAGGAAGGGGAGGGGGCCGGGGGGGGGGGTGGAGGGGGAGAGGGGGAGAGAAGAGAGAAAAATCGGGTAGGCATTTACATATCTACACTGACGTGAAAGGTACCGCTCCCTTGATAAACCTATGGGTCTTGACCCTTCGGCTCAAAATATTATGGGTCATTTCACGAAGTGATGCGCAAGTGCCGCGCTGGACGCGTGCAAAAAAAAAAAGAAAAAAAAAAAGAACCCTTAATTAATTATTTGGATTGCCCATATTAGGCGCACAAGACACACGGAACAATATCACAACATAATTATACTGAGAAGCAAAAGAAATGCGACATTTTTGGAAATCACCGAAAACACTTCAGTGTTTCGGATAATTTAAAAAATGTCGCATTTCTTTTGCTCCTCAGTATATAAGCCAACTAGAAGGTGCATAATTACTAGTAACATTTGGCCACAAGACAACGCAGAACAATGTCACAACATATACTGAGGAGCAAAAGAAATGCGACATTTTTGTAATCGTCGGAAACACTGAAGTGTTTCCGATGATTCCAAAATGTCCCATTTATTTTGCTCCTCAGTATATAAGCCAGCGAGACGGTGCATAATTACTTGTCACATTAGGCGCACAAGACAACGCAGAACAATGTCACAACACAGGGTTTACCTCACGATTGACTGATTGATTGATTGTACATTGCTTAACGTCCCGACAGCAACAAGGCTTTCTCAGGACGTGCCTGGACTGCGTGTGAAAAAAAAAAAAAAAAATGAATGTATGTCGCCAGCCGGTCCAATACGTTAAATAAACCTACGACATGGGGCCTAAATAAAGCTAAGACCATTTAGCAACACACATCCAATATCAAGAGCTACAGGCAGCGCAGACAGTAGGGAGAGTTTAAAAAAGGAAAATACAGGTGAATGGACCAAGGGTAGACAGAAACACATGCCCCAGAATACAGAAGAAAACCCACCCTATGGGGCTGACCAGGGTAACCCTGGGAACTAAAAAGTAGTTACCCCACCCAAGTCCCCCAGGGCAGGCTCGGGTGGGCGGTTTACTACCTCACGAGTTTTAAGTCAATCACAAAAGCAAAAGTGAGACGTGCGCTGGTAAACACATTACACACCCACAGCAAGGGAAACCGCTCAGCGGAGGACACTGAAACAAACAGATCTCCCAACCCCTTCCTTATGCCACCCAGTCGCCATCCCCTGGAAAACTGACTACACAGCATAAAGTACAGAAGTGCCTAACCCCTTAGCTGCCGGGGCCAGGCGAACGCTACCCAGCTGCAAGAGACATAAACCCTCATGAGCCCCCGTTTATGTCTCTTGTTCGTCCTGTGTTCTTTATAGTGCCCGCTTTTGGTCCCACTTCGTTTGTGTTTTTTTTTTCTTTTTCACGCTGAATGTTGGTCAGCGTACAGTGGTTTCAGACGCGAAATCCGTGATCACTGGCAGCGCAGGAGCTTACGTCTCATAATGTTTCTCATCTTGGGGTGTATTTTTTTTGGAAGCCAGGAAGTTGGTACGAGACAGACACGTAAACAGACGAGAAGGTGCATTCTTAAATAGTCTTAGTACTTCCGGCCTTGGTAGGTGTACAATATAAGAAACTATTTTTCCCAAAAAATATTTTCAGTTTTGTGTGCCTGCTTTAAGCAATAGAAAGTTTTTGGTGGAAGCAAACCCATGCAGCGGCACGACGAATCTGGAGTTCAGAAACATCAAAATGTTTTGTTGGTGGCCTGATTTAAGTACATTTAATACTACCCCCTAGAAAACAGACCACGATTTGGCCAAAAGGGTTTGATTCTATCAGATCCGTTTAGTGCTTCCAGCTTTTGTCACAACGGCCATTCACAATGAAACCTTTTAAATTGTACACTCAGATTTCAATCTAACTTTAACGTACAGGTCAAAGAGGTCAAATGGTGTTCAGTAGATTATACCTGTGTGTCAGTGTGGGATTTGTATCTGTAAGCATATCGTAATATACTTGGTCTCCTGCAGCCTTTCTGTTAACCCTTTTAACCCCAAGGCCACATTTGTGGAGGTGTCACCTAACGACTATGTACCAATGTTGGAGATGAATCGACCATGATGTAACTCAAGGGCAGTGCCAGATTAGCTTGGCGCCAGAAGGCGCCAAGCTAATCTGGCACTACTCTTGAATATCATCAATCCATCTAGGAGTCTGACATAATAATTTAACTATAGCTGTTGCTATACTGGTATGTAAAATACCATTGATGTTTCTTGCTAGATCATTAACAATTATAGCATTTTGTTATAACAAATGTGTTGTAATAGGACTGTGCTGCATGTGATGTGTGTTTGTTTGTGTGTGTGTGTGTGTGTGTGTGTGTGTGTGTGTGTGTGTGTGTTTGTGTGTGCGTATGTGTGTGTGTGTGTGCGTGTGCCGTGTGTGTGTGCGCGCGCGCGTGTGTTTGCTTTTCATACTGTGCACAGTTTTTGTATTTTATGTGTAATCTGAGATTATGTGATCACCGTTCACCGTTATTATCATTATTATCATGTGTTAATGTCAACGTGACATTTGATTAGACATTATTTGCTTTCTTAAATCTAATCTAGCTAAAATAAGACAGGTGTTCGAAATCACGTGATATCCGATAGAAACTTAAGCTGGGTCATCAATACGGTATTTATAATTTCTGAACGTTTGAGAAAATGGATATGTCAAAAATCCCCATGAGAATTTGCCTCCAGGTTGGTACCGATAAG
This sequence comes from Semisulcospira habei, assembly GCA_036245525.1. Classification (NCBI taxonomy): domain Eukaryota; kingdom Metazoa; phylum Mollusca; class Gastropoda; family Semisulcospiridae; genus Semisulcospira; species Semisulcospira habei. Next base: position 167,959,517 of record BTPG01000002.1, read on the forward strand.
TCGACTTTTGGGGTGTGCGCTTACAGACTACTTGGCACACGGTACCGAAAGCACAGGCAAAACACCCAACACCCAGAAGAGGCATAGATCCTCATGAGCCCCCATACAGAGCGAGGATCTATTCTCTTGCTAGCTCGAGTTAGCTGTATGTTGCTATGTTACGCAGCATGCAAGGAATGATAGGTTACCCGCCCTTCGGCAGCAAGTCCAACCTAGAAAGTGAATGACCGCAGTATTGCAGACTGGTGAAAAAAGTTACAGTTCTTGAAGGAATGCGTGGCTGAGATTCACACCGCCGTCTGCTGTAACCCGCCTCTCCCACATCCACACGCAACAAGTGCCCAGAGGCGCTGCACCTTCTCTTTGATGGTGCTCCTGAAGTTGTCACTGAAGAAAGAGTAAATGAAGACGTTGACGGACACTGTAAACGCTATGCAAATGTCCCGGACAACGATGAGAGTGTCCATCAGGCTAACTTCCTCCGCAGACACGTCGCTATTCTCCTCAAACCACTTGACATTATTGGCAAACAGCAGGATGTTGGTGGCTTGTATGAAGCAGTAGGTGAGGAGGGTGGTAGCGGAGACGCATACCACCATGACTGTCGATTTCAGCGCCACGCGGTTTCTTCTGATATTTGTTCCTGGAACCTGAAAGAAAAACTTGATCGGCAAAATACACTGAACTTCGGATAAAACTGACAAATGACATTGGAAGGGAAGTTTGTGTTTGTATGTCCGAAGTTTGTTGCAAGGGGAGTAATTCACGTAGAAGGAGCCTGCTCGGGATATCTTCTGAAAATGCGTTGTTATATCCGATTTTGTCATAGAGGTGAATTCGACCAGTGTCACTTTCTTTGTATCGCGACGGGTTCAAACAGTAAGCAAAGCAGCCGAGCAAGTAACACCAACACGTAAGAGATCAATCTACAGGTGTACATATAAAATACAATCGACATAACCAACAAACTAACCAACCAGCACTTACCGACCGACCAACGCACCAACCAGTCCATCGGGGCGTCCGTCACGTGAACGCTAAGCATGGGGTAACATATTATTATGTTCAGAAGATTACAAAGTAAAGTAGGTAAAAGAACTGTCAGGGGAGAGAATTGTGCATTATCAACCAAGAATCATAGATCGAGATTGGTCAAAGCACACACACACACACACACACACACACACACACACACACACACACACACACACACACACACACACACACACACACACACACACACACACACACACACACAGGGGGACAAAAGCGTCAGAGTGGGTTACCCACCATTTTATGTCAAAATGGGTTCCCATATTTCTATTTATTCTAGGGCTCTGGAACTGATGCGAATGTCTAGAACTCACCTTATAACTAAGCTCTATAACTTAAAATAAAATAGACATTTTCTAGAAACAGAGCCACTAGATGGAAAAAAATGGGTTTCTAACAATAAAGTGGGTGCCTCTCACACAAAAACTGGCATTACAGTCAAAATGGGTGTCTTCACAACATTAGGCGTCTGTAATAAGGTCAAGTTCATGGAATATTTCTTTTTCACATTAATTTTTTTTCCAACTTAATGTGTATGTGTGCTTTAACATTTTTAACATTGTATGGTGCAAAATTCAATAAACACTGGCCCGTAATCTTTCGATTATGATTTTTACAGAGGAAATCTTTTAAACATTGCTGCGTTTTGTCCTTCTGAAGCAAAACAGTTTATCATGGCATTTATGTGAGAATCAACATAATGTATTCTGGAAATTAAAGGACTTTTTTTTTGGTTTTGGGTACTCTGGAGTTTCAGACAAACAGCAACAGAGCATTTTGAATATTAACCCTTATCATTCGGAATACACCAGTGTGTGCAACAAGTGTGACTGAAATAGTCCAAGGGTTAGTGCCAGAATAGCTTGGTGCCTCTAGGCGCCAAGCTATTGTGGCACCACCCTTGAACTAAAGCCATTGGTCTATGTCCTCATCTGTAAGTGTACTGTAATGTAGCTTGCATAGAATTATGGCAGTGAACAAAATTGAAGCTTTTAGCCTCAGTATGATGCGGGTCAAAAAGTGTGGAAAAATATGAAAGACAGAAAAAGACCCAGACGAAGAAACTAACACTTAACTTATTCTACCCCAGACACACCACAGCAAAATAAAGATCCATCATGATAGTTCAAGGGTGATGCCAGAATAGCTTGGCGCCCATAGGGCGCCAAGCTATTCTGGCATCACCCTTGAACTATCATGGTGGATCTATGTCCTGCACTGCAACGCAGTCTTCTGAAGACGACTTCAACATTTGGGGATTCCGGTCTTGGGTTAGAATGAGTTAAAATGACAGAACAGAACACTGACATTAATTAATTAACTGACAACATAAGAAATCACTTGAAACTTCAGCCTTTATTATTGCCTTTCGTCCCCCAACCAACCATTCTTCCGTTTGCAGATTTTTAAATGGAATGCAGTATACAAAAATGATCCGGCAGAGCACACCCCCCCACCCCACCCCCATAATAACACTCTTGTAATAAATCTTTACATTGTCAATGGTTTTCTTATCTTATTATTGTCTTTTGTCCCCAGCCGGCTGTTTCGTTTTGCAAATCGAAAGGTTATACAGTATACAAAATGATCCAGGCGTCCATCAGATTAAAAAAAAGCAGGCTATACATGCTGAAACCACCCCAATAATAACACTCTTGTAATAGATCTGTATGAAACCGAAAATGCCGCGAGTGGCGGGGAACCTCAATTTATTTCTTTTGTAACTTTTTCAGTCTGTTGCGGACGTAATCCTTAATGTTTGTCCAGCGCCTATGTCTAAGTGCAGGCTCTTCTGCCATTGCGTGCTGTATCTCGGCCTTTCCAGGAAGTTTGTTCATGACGAGGTGTGTCTTGAAACGAGTTTGAACAGCTTTCTCTTCAGCTTCCCCCCCCCCCCCCCCCCCATGGTTTCCTTGTAAATCTAGCTTTCTTTCGAACAGGAGCTGACGCAGTACTGTCATCATCAAAACTATCTAGATTGTCATGAGGCTCTGGATGTCTTTTCTCTGTCATGTTCATTGATTCTTGTGTTGTTGACTTGCTTCATTCACAGGTGCTGTTCCCCCCCCCCCCCCCCCCCCCCCGAGACCTCTCTGCCAGTTTCTGATGTGTCTTCATTGTCAAAGTCAATCTCTTCATCATCGCCCAGCTCAGCTCTAATGCAACTCTCAAAATCTGTCATCCCATTGTTAACTGACAGAAGAATCTTTGCCACTTTTGCCTTTTGAAGGACGTCTTGAGGTTGGCGGTAGATATGGCGATGTATCCGAATATCATGACCAAGGAAATCTGCCAGCTGATCCTGGTCTAACTCCGAGATGGCCATTGACTGAACCAAAGTTGCAACCTGCTTCCGTAACTGAGTAAATGTGAACATGCCTGGGTATGACACCCGTGCTTCTAGGGCATGGGCCTTCAGAACATCATGGCCTCTGTAAGGCCTCTGACCAGAAGGCGTGGCAAAGATGTACTGGGAATCAGCGAGAGCTGGCACTGATTGCCTCATTTGAAGGATTCTGTCCACAGTTGTCATCATCTTCTTCGTCAGCAAAACGGGAACACTCCTATTAAACTTGCCTCTGATTTCCACTCGCTGAAAATGATTCACCATTTTCTTCTCAACCTCTGTGAGACCTTTCAAGATATCTTGATTGGTGATCGATCCAATCATAGCATTCTGGAAGTCTGACACCTTCATTTTCTGAACTTCTCCCCCTCGTTTTCGGTTGAAAAGTGATACAGCACAAAGAGTTGCTTTAACCACTGTCGGATAATCTTCTGAAACCATCCTTGTCTCAAGAAGCTGTTGGACCTTCCTCACATCTTCACATGATGGGATCAGCTTGGGTGTGTTCATGGTCATTTTCCCGACCGACTGGGCTGCTGTAGCGGACACACAATCATACCAGTCCCCGTTGAAGACAGAGTCTAACCGCTGCGCCTCAGAGAGCTCCTGTCGCCACCTGTCATCTGAACCCTGCCCAAGCTGTTTGGATGCCTGTGACTGTTTGATCTGTGAACACTTTTTCAAAGCATGGCCTATGCGCATTGCGAGATTGCCTTTTTTGAATTGATGTGTGTCCTCATCAAAATCTGCTAGCTCTTTTACAGCCAGGACAACATGATCAAAGCTAGCTGAATTGATCACAGCATTTAAACTTGCGATTTTTATTTCTGACCTCACTCTGATAATCTTTAATAGTCTCCCTAACTCCCGCATCCTGGAGCTGATTTGTCCAGCCGTGTGTTCTTCAATGTCCCTGCGGTCAAATAATCTCTTTCCATACTCAAGAAGCAAGGGGTCAGTTCTGATGAGACGGCTTATCTCATCATCTCTCTGCCTGGCCAAGACCTTGTGATAGAAGGAAAATTCAACGTCTAAGGGTATTGGAAGCATTAGGCGACCACGGCGCGCCGCCTCCCCTCTCTGAGTGATCTGAAACCCTCCTGGTTTCTGACAGCAACGTTTTGAGTGTACAGAGATCAGCTTTTTTTGATAGAGCCCTTTGCAATGGCTACAGGCGAGAAGGTCGTCTACCTTACTAGTTTTGGTGCTATACTTAGGAATCAAACATCCGGATTTGTTTTCAAGAACAGCAACGTTATGCATGTAATCACCCCCCTCTTGTAGTCTGATCCATGCTCGACGTCTCTGCTTTGTCCCTTTTTTCATCAACAAAATTTTAGCAACGTCTGCCTCATCTGCATGGACATCTTGTAAGTGCGTGCTCATTTTCAAGACAAGCTTGCCACACAATTTGCATGCATGTTTCTTGTCCCATTTGTCCTTTCCCTCTCTGCGACACGTGCACACCTGTTTCTTCTGTAAGTGCTCTTTCCCCACCCCCAGCATCATGTTCCTTCTGCCTATCCACATTCTCATTGCCACCCCCTAACGCACACTGCACCTTGCTGGTACTAGCGTCACCGACACCTGGCCACCCCGAACCTGCCACTTTGATGAAATCTAACATAGTCGATACAATACTGTCTATGTCAGAGATCCCAGCAATTGATGCCGACACACCGTCTGAATCCGGTGAGCTCGAGCCAGGAACAAACTCCTCGTCATCACTGCCCTCATATTGCGATGCGCTTGCACTAGTCTCAGTCTCAGGTCCATCCCAGGCTCCATTTGCCAACTGGAGAAAGAAAGAAAGAAAGAAAGAAAGATTGAAACCAAAGCTGCATTAGGACAGAAACAGCCCAATTTTGGTTTAAGGGGCCTTGCACAAGAATAAAAAGAGTAATCCCGTGTATGACCGATTTACATATGTGTGACCTCGGTGACGAGGGCTGGCTTCTGCAGCAGCAGCAAAATCCACGTTTTCTGAAAATGCAAGCAGTTTTCACACATTTGTCAACCCTGCGTGACCCTTTGAGAGAGGTCACTCAAATTGGCATGTTTAAAAAGGTCTTGCCACAAAGTATCCTTGGGCCAAGCTTGAAGAATGTGGCTTGAATAGTCTCCGAGAAAATGCCACCGTTACTCATTCTACCCCAGACACACAACAGCAGGATAAGGATCGACCATGATAGTTCAAAGGTGATGCCAGAATAGCTTGGCGCCTACAGGCGCCAAGCTATTCTGGCATCACCCTTGAACTATCATGGTCGATCTGTGTCCTGCGCTGCAATGCGGTCTTGAGAGGACAGGGGCAAAATTTAAGGATTTTGGTGTTGGGGTAGAATGAGTTAAAGTTTACCATGGACGACGGACGGACGACCAGTGGCCCAGAACATAACTCACTTTTGCTTCCAAGCCAGCCAATAAAATGAAGATGATCATAGAATCACTTTACTTACCAGTTTGTAATTGGGAGCATTCCGCTGCCGTCCATGCACCCTCCTACCAGACGCACTCTCTGTGGCAGAGGCTGGGGGGCTATGATGCTGCAGCTGACTAATTTTGCCATAGGCCTTGGTCATGTGCCAGGAAGGGGCGTGCTTGTCCACTTCCATAGATCCCGATGGGTTTGGACATCCTGCTGCCAAACGGCGCTGGGTGTGTGCAGAAAGTCCTGAGCCTGTGTGACCAAAACGGTGTTGCTGCAAACATGTCCAATACAACCATGTAAACCAATTGACATTTTGAATCAGATTGATTCTACATTGCTTAACGTCCCGACAGCAACAAGGCTTTCTCAGGACGTGCCTGCACTGCTTGTGAAAAAAACACCTAAACAGAACATTGAATGTATGTCGCCAGCCGGTCAAATACGTTAAATAAACCTAACACATGGGGCCTAAATAAAGCTAAGACCATTTAGCAACACACATCCAATATCAAGAGCTACAGGCAGTTCAGACAGTAGGGAGAGTTTTAAAAAGGCAAATACAGAAATACAGGTGAATGGACAAAGGGTAGACAGAAACACATGCCCCAGAATAGAGAGAAAAACCCACCCTGTGGGGCTGACCAGTGTGACACTGGGAACTAAAAACTGGTAATACAGTAAAAAGCGACACTTCAGTTGCACAATCCGAAAGACCTGTTTGTGGACGTTTGTTCTTCGAATCGCGAGGCAGTTTTGCGAACGAGGATTGAAATCTGGCGCCATTTTAAAAAAAAAGTCAACTCATACTGTGCATGCATGTGTCAAGTTACTTTTCGATCACTGACAATCACACATGTCAGAAAAAAAGAAACAAAATCGCGTGGCAGATTGACCTTGTAATGGTGTTATTGAACGAATTCCTCAGTTTCATTGAAGAAGAAAGCTTTTGTTAAAATCGTGGGGTTCTATTATCATTTACTACAAGACTCAACGGTCAGAGAGGAAGACACGGACCGAGCCACGGCCGAAGCAGACGCCTTATTTTTCTGGGCCAAACGGGTATCGGGGATTGGAGGCATCTCTCAGTTAAATAACTGCACTGAAAAAGTACATTTGGGCGTGCTCTTAACTAAGAAATATTGCATAAAGTACCTCTGCAAACGTGAAGAATGGCCAGCGGGGGGACGAAAGACGTTTTAGGAAGGGCAAGGGAAACAACTCCGTTCATCGGTGTTGGGCTAACCAATCAGCGATCATCAAGTTGAGCTGAAAACACTCGCTTCCGTGTCAACACACAGGCCCAGGGCATCGCAAAAACACAACATGAAGTAAATCTGGGGAAATGGGGACATCCTATTTTGATATTTTTTCTGACTTTTGAATGAAAGACAATTCAGAAACAACCCTCAGAAAAAATGGGTGCCTGACTTGGTCACCCAGAATTTTACACACACCCATTTTGCGTAAGGATGGTAAAGAAAGTCACCCATTTCAGTGGTTTCGTGTACGCGCGCGCGCACACACACACACACACACACACACACACACACACACACACACACACACACACACACACACACACACACACGGAGGAAAGAAGGTGCGCTAAGTAAGTGACTGGAAGCAATGAATATGAAGCCCCCCCTCCCCCCCCCCCCCCCCACCCCCCGAAAAGGGGGGCGGGGCGTATCGCATATACACTGGATTTCCAGCCCCTTGGGGGGACCTACATCTATATGTCCATATGCCCATGCATCAAGGGGCTGGAAATTCAATGAAAATGCTATACGACCCCCTCGGGGGAGGGGGGGGGGGCTTCCATATTCATTGAAAATATGGTAGAGTTTGAAATGGGGCTGGCCTCAGCCCGTTCAATACCTAGTACGTGATAACATAGGCGGGCAGGCGTCACATTGTAAAAGTGTAGTAACAAGAGAAAATTATGTCACGTCTACCTACGCTAGCATTGCTGTTGAACGCAGGTCACGTGTGTCTGTGTGTGTGTGTGTGTGTGTGTGTGTGTGTGTGTGTGTGTGTGTGTTTGTACGTGTGTGACAGCGGCTAGAGCCAGCATTTGTGGTCGGATAGGCTTGAAACGTTAGCATATTGTCTTTAAAAGAATTATCTTGAGACGTTTTTTTGTCTACCGTATTTAAAAAATACGGTAGACTTTGAAATGGCGCTGGTCGGAGCGCATTCCGTAGCATGCACATGACGTTTCTAGCGTGCGGGGCAGAACTTCTGGAAAAGAAGTAGCACGATAAAAATGACGTCACGTCTAACTACGCAAATCTTGCTAGAGAACGTTTTTTGGCGCCAAAGCGCCGTATGTGTGTGTGTGTGTGTGTGTGTGTGTGTGTGTGTGTGTGTGCGTGCGTGCGTGCGTGCGTGCGTGCGTGCGTGCGTGCGTGCGTGTGTGTGTGTGTGTGTGTGTGTGTGTGTGTGTGTGTGTGTGTGTGTGTGTGTGTGTGTGTCATCAACTAGAGCCCGCGTTTGAGGACGGACAAGCTTGAAATTTTAGGACTATTTTTTGATATTGTTCCTAACAGAATTATCTCTGGACCTTTCATTCGATTTTTTTTTTTATTAAGATGCTCATTGGCGAGAAAATGGCCGTTTCACAAAAAACCGGTTGATCCACACTGGAGTTCGTAATTTTTCTTATTTTTACTAGATATTTTGCGTATTGCTAGATAAAAGGGAGATACTGAATGAGTTCGTTAACCAGCATTGTACCTGTAGAACCTTTTGAGTGATTATTCAATTTTTTTAAAGAAAAAATATGTTTCACGTTTTTGTAATTAATTTCACAAATTATATGGGTTAATATTAAAACAATTGAATCTTTTTTGACGAAGAAAACAATCTTCCCATTAATTATCGCATGATTTTTCATAAACTGTATTTACATAAGCCTACCAGTCTCGGCTGTCGGGTACGATTAGGTCAATTGTGACCTGTATGCCCTAGGTGTGAAAATCAGACAATTTTCTGCACCACTTTTTAGGAGTCATTTGTAAAACAGTTAACATAGCTTTGATTCTTCTTTTACAAAAAAAGCTATCTTCTCATTTATAGCCGCATGATTTTTCATAAACAGTGTTTACATAAGCCTACTGTTTGTCCCGGCCCTGGGGTAGGATTAGATCAAATTGTGACCTGTAAGCCCTAGGCGTGAAAATCAGCAAGAAAATTGTTAGTACTGTGATGAGTGACGTATAACATCGAGTCGTCACTATGAACACAGCGTCGTGGGACTAATGATGCCATGACGTGAAGCTTGAAGCGACGTCATTTCGCTGCTCGCGCTATTCTTCTTCTTCAGAATAGCTATGCTACGCCAGACCACGGAGCTTACGAATGGCGGGAATCGCCGTGTGTCCGTCTTTATTTCTGTGTGCCAGTGTGTGTGGATCAGAGGGTGGGTTACAGTAGAAGGAGGATTCCTGTCGCTACACGAGCCCACAGAGCGTACTAATGGCGGGAAGCGCCGTGTGTCCGTCTTTATTTGTGTGCGCCGACGTGTGTGTTGATCAGGGGTTGGCTTAGAGAGGCCGAGGGAAATGGATCAGCATAATAAGCCTAAAAATATGAACAACTCTTAATGTTTCTAAAAGATAAACGCATCTGAGCTCCAAACAATACGGTGGACTTTTGGATGAAATCCTCGTCTTGTTTATTTTTTAATTAGTTCACACATTATTGAGAAAATGACCGTTTCCCAAAAGTCCGTTGATCCACATTAGAGTTAGTAATTTGTCTTATTCTTTCTAGATATTTTGCATATAGCTAGATTAAAGGAAGACATTAAATGATTTCATTAGCCAACGTTGTACCTCTTCAACTTTTTGAATGATAATTAATTCATTTTTGAAAAATTTCGACCACGTTTCACTCCCACCAAAGAGTCAGCCCTGGAAGAGACTGCGTGGAAGAGACCCTTGCGTGCCTTTCAAGACTCAGACAAAGACAGTGACGTAAAAGCGCCAAACACGTCAGTGTTGAACAATAATCCTAACTAACGCATGGCACGAAAAGTCAGTGTTATTCATGTGTATGAGTTGAAGCAATGCTCACTGTTTCCGACAATTTGATTAGAAAGACAGTCTGTGGCTACTCCAGCCCATGAACTGGAGCCATGTGTGTCAGTGTTTGTGCGGATCGGGGAGTAGGGTGGTTAGGGTGGAGAGCGATGAATCAGAAGGATAAACTTAAAAAATAGTAACAACTCTGAATGTTCCTAAAGAAAATCGCATGTGAGCTCAAAACAACACGGTGGACTTTGGGATGAAATCTCTTCTTGTTTTGTTTTGTGTGCTTTGATCAATCTCAGTATATGATCCTTGGTCGATAATGCACAATTCTCTCCTCTGACCGTGCTACTTACTTTGTAGTCTTCCTAAGATATTAGCTCTGCAGTCTCCCCTCTTCTTTTCATTATTACGTTCGTGTGCCGGTACATTGAAGCTGACCGCAGTGATCAGAAGAGGCATACATACCGTAAACATAAGAGACATAAAACTGTAAACCTAGATTGATGCATGTCGTTACAACACATATATACTTGAAGCACGTCTTAACTTATTCGAGACGAACTGCATTCTGATACGCGTATCCGCATGCAGTTCGTCTCGAAGGAGTTAATGAAATGCTTCAATGTAAAAAAATATGATATCGAGATTAGCCATAAGTCTATAAGTATATGTAATGCAACGCCTATAAAAAAAAAGTCGACACCTAGTAGTGTCGCGTGCGACGCGAGTTTGAACAGGTATTTTTCAAGTGTCTATTTTAAGACAGGGTGTCGAGAGCACACTGGTAAAAAGAAAGGCACGAGCCAGATACACAAAAATCTTTTACGTAATAAAATGTTTTTCTTATTGGCATTCAGACGTAATTGAAATTTTCAAAGCATGCGTGATGTAGTGTTGAAAGAATACTTTTGTTGTACCGTGCAGGATTTTGTGTATATCTGTGTGTAGAGTAGCGGGGTGTGTGTGTGTGTGGGGAGGGGGAGGGGGGGGGGGGTAACTCGTAGACGGCCAAGCGCATACCAAGGAACAGCGCTTGGAGTCCCTGCCGCCCCGCTATGTTAAAAACGTGTAGGAGTGGTGGCGCACAAATACCTGACAAAGGAGGAAGAAAATAAGGCCTAATATTAATGCTGTACTGTGTCCAAGGCTGTTCTGCTACCTGAAAGTACGTCGCAACTTTCAAAGCGTCACGTACGTTTGACGTTTGTCTTTGAATCGACCCACTCGGGACCGGTCGCCATCTTGGTTTTGTAAATTTGCTGTGGAAAAACACTTCCGGTGAAATCATGAGACCGCCGGTCATGTGATCCCCAGTCTAAGAATAGTAATGCGCGTGCAAATGGAAAAGAGCTCGTGCATGCGCGGAATCGTCTGTTGTTTACCATAGTACAGGGACGTAGCGGGCATGAGAAAAGTAGTCCGGCGGTTTCGGAAAGTCGGATACTATTTGAGGGACGATGGCGACCAGACATTGATACTAAAATGTTAACTCTATTTTAAAGAAACAATATTCACATCCAAAGACAGACTTGCCTATGATATGCTGGCTTGGAATCAAGAATTGGGAAATGTCACAATTGTTTAAATCCTTCATGTAAACAAACTCGCCTTTCTGTAGTTAGAAGATTACAACATGTCAGAGTTGAAGATCGTTTGTTGTAGATGAGACTTGCGAAACAAAATTTAAAAAGAGATATAATCCATGAAGAAATGTTCATCACAAAAGCTTTGCATCTCCTGAATCAACTTTGACAGCAGACGTTTGTGTTGCACGGGATTTTTGAAGCACATTGGTTCTTAATAATAATAATAATAATGGCTACTTATATAGCGCCTATACTAAAATAAGCTCTTAGCGCTTTAAAAATAAAGAGTGGGAGTGGAGGGGGTCATAAAGCCAGAGGAACAAAGGATTCTGCAATACACACGCACACACACAGACAAACACAGGTACATAACGGCCACTGACGAAGAACTGCGCGCGAGCTACATTGGGTTATCAAATAGGTGGGTCTTAAGGGCAGATTTAAAGGCATTGAATGAGGGAGAATGTCTAATATCTATGGGTAGCGAGTTCCAGACAACACTGAGGTCCAACGTGCGCAAAACAACGGTCACCTCTGTTTGAAGAGCGGGACTCTGAGAAGGCGCGCCGTGTCACTACTTCAACGGAGGGAGTGGGAGGGAGTGTATAGTTGAAGATCAGCGAGATAGGCAGGGGTAGAGTAGTTAATAGTTTTGTAGCACAGACAGGCGATTTTGTACGAGACTCGTTGTTTGACTGGCAGCCAATGAAGTTGTCTCAGGATATGAGTGATGCGCTGATGCTGTCAGGCGTGGACGATAAGACGTGCAGCACAATTCTGAACTCACTGCAATTTCTGAATGAGAGACCGAGGGAGGCCAGCTAAGTAATCAATTGCAGTAATCAATGCGGGACAAGACTAAAAAGACGACCAGTTTGGTAGCAGATTCAGTGGTGAGGTAATGACGGATAGAACTGATACGTCTTACTTCCAGAAAAGCAATTTTGCAGACATGATTTACATGGTCCTTCATTTGAAGATCTTTATCAAGAAAAACGCCAAGATTGCGAACTGAATCAGAAAATGGAATAGGTGCGTCACAAATGCGCATAGAGTCAGGAGAATTGGGCAGCAGTCGAGAGGCACCGATAAGAGCTTCTGTCTTGCCCTCGTTTAACTGGAGTTTATTTTCACACATCCAGGACTTAACATCTGAGATACAGTTCTGAACATCTGAAATAGCCTGACTGGAGCTGTTTGGAGTTGCAGATTTCGGAAGTTGTGTATCATCCGCATATATGTGATGATCGGTTGAATGCGATGCGATAACATGAGACAGAGGCGGCTGAGTGTACAGCGTAAATAGAATGGGGCCCAGGACAGAGCCCTGGGGGACCCCAAACTCTAGCGCAGCAGCTTCAGAAAGAGCGTTCTTGACAGAGACGTTAATCTGACGGGAAGACAGAGAAGAGTAGAACTTACCAGAAATACCAAAGTAGTTTTCTAGACGCTGAAGCAAGATGGAGTGGTCAATGGTGTCAAACGCAGCTGATAGGTCTAACAGGGCAAGAACTGAGCTCAGGTTTTCATCATAGGCACTTAGGAGGCCATTAACGACACAGAGGAGAGCAGTTTCAGTACTGTGCCCAGCACGTTAAGCAGACTGAAGCGGATGGACGAGATTGTTTGACTGTAGATATTTAGCGAGCTATGTCAGAACGACTCTCTCAAGAACTTTGGACAGAAAGGGTAGGTTTGAAACGGGGCGATAGTTCTTTAGCTGGTTGGGTCAAAATTCGACTTTTTCAGGAGAGGTTTGACAACGGCTGATTTGAATTCTGACAGAAAGACGCCTCACTCGAGGGACTGATTTATGATTTTATTATTGGTTTCTTGACACATCCAGCTCAGAAAATGTCCTAAAAACTGTTTGCCTGCGTGCTGCAGAAGCCACAATTAAAGTTGTTGGCAACACGAATCAAGTTGAGGGAGTCAGTTTTAGACTTGTGGACGTGGTTCAATCGAGCCTCGTGCATACGTAATCTTTTTTTTTTTTTTTTTGTACATTGCACACCACTGTGTGATGGCTTGATGTGACCAGCCGTATATGACAATTCACAAATCAGTCACGTTTTGACAGCTGTCAGGTGTATTTCGGGCATGTTTAAGCCTTTATTGGCTAAGGGCTGCCTTCGTCAGCGTGCTGACCCTTTTGTTTTTCAGTTGACTGAGTAAACCTTTGTTGTTAGGTTTTATGGTAGTTTGTATTGTAGTTTATTTTGTATTGTTCAAGAGGATGTACTCTCGCTCACACTATAACTTGGAAAGGCTTCTTAGTTTTGTCGTGTCCTTAGTTTTGACACCACGACAGGTTTGCTCTCTCTCTCTCTCTCTCTCTCTCTCTTTTTTTTTGTTTTTTTGTTTTTTTGTGTGTGTCCAAAAAGTACTCCGGCGGTCGCCGGAGCGCCGGGGTGGCCGCTACGTCCCTGTAGTACGTGTGTGTATGTGTGTGTAATGGCCTTTTGTGCCTACTGTGGCAGTAGCTTGCTCGTAGACCAAGCGCATACCAAAGAAGAGCGCTTGGAGTGCCTGCCGATTTTAAAAAACGTTTAGAAGTCGTGGCGCGGCGCTACACGACAGAAATATTTTTTAAAAAAAGGAAGGAACCAGAGAAGCAACCTACCTGGAGCTCCTATGCCACCATAAACTCATGTAGAAGGTTTTATTAAATGCACAAGCCACTGTCAGCTACTGCGACGTGAAAGATTTCAGTTTGACTTCCCGCCATTTTGTCCACAAGAAGTTGATTGATTGATTGATTATTGGTGTTTAACGCCACAAGAAATTGAAGAATTTGGGCGGATAAATAGATTCCACGTCATTAGCACATCATGATGATAACAAAAAAGCATTTACGTCACTCGACAGCAAGATGACATCATATTCTTGTTCATAATTCTTTTGATGTCTCGTTCTTGCAGTACATAATTTTATGAAAATACTGTACTCTTTGAGTAGGCTCATTACGGGAAGGAAAAGAAAAATACCAAGTAATTCTGCACCACTAGCTAATACTAATGCATCACGTGTTCAAAACTGGAGATTTTTTCCCGGTCTAACGACGATAAGAACCTTCCCCAAGCAACGGATCCGCTCCAAATTCCAGTGTGCGCCTGATATGTGAAGGGAACTTAGGCGTTTGGAAAGCGTTAGGATCCAAAATATCTTTTGCGTCACCGTCAAATCATCCGGGAAGTTAATGCGTCAAGGATTCTTCGCGGTTGGATTCGGGGCCTCGGTTCTAGAGCCCCCCCCCCCCCCCCAAATAATAGTCCAAGAGCTAGCTCGGTCTACAGTAACCCCGGCCGGGGCCTCAGTTTATTTTGGGGGCTCTAGAACCGAGGCCAACCGCTGAAAATCAGTGGCGCACTAACTTAGCTGATAAGATGGTGGTGGCGCACAAGATAGTTTGGATCCTCACGCCCTCGGAAGGTCTAAATTGACTGTAGATGTCATTGCGCACACTAGAATCGAAGTGGATCCGTTGCTTGGGGTAGGCTGTTTTCGTCGTTAGACCGGAAGAAATCTCCAATTTTGAAAACTTGATGCTTGTATTTCGGCCGCAGAGTTGTCTTGGTAAAAGTTGCTGGTGTTGCAGAATTACTTAGTATTTTTCTTTTCTTTCTCGTAAAGAGCCTTCCCAAGGAGTACAGTGTTTTCATATGTACTGCAAGAATAATGCTTCAAAGGAATTTGTAACAAGAATATGACGTCATCTTGCTGTCGGGTGACGTAAATGTTTTCTTGTTACCATAATATATGCTAATGACGTGGAATCTATTTATCCGCCCAGATTCTTCAATTTCTTGTGAACAAAATTGTGGGAGGTCTGAAATCTTTTACGTCGCATTAGCTGACAGTGGCTTATGCATTTAATAAAACCTTCTACATGAGTTTATGGCGACATAGGAGTTCCAGGTAGGTTGCTTCTCTGGCTCCTTTTTTTTTTCTTCTGTCGTTTACCGCCGCGCCACGATTCCTACACGTTTTTAACATATGTGTATGGTCTACGAGCTACTGCCACAGTAGGCACAAGTGGCCATTACACACACATACACACACGTAATATGGTAAACAACAGACAATCGGATGTATTTAAAAACGCATTGTCTTTATTGTCGTCTGCTCTTTCGATTCCGCATGCACGAGCTGATTTCCATTTGCACGCACGTTCCAATTCTCATAGGGATCACATGACCGGTCTCATGATTTCACCTGAAGTGATGTCCACCGCAAATTGACAAAACCAAGATGGCGTCCGGTCCGGAGTGGGTCGATTGTAAGACAAGCGTCAAAAGGTAACGCTTTGCTTCAATGTTGCGACGCACTTTCAGGTAGCAAAACAGCTTTAGACACAGTACAGCATTAATATTAGGTCTTATTTTCTTCCTCCTTTACAGGTATTTGAGCGCCACCACTCCTACACGTTTTTAACATAGCAGGACTCCAAGCGCTGTTCCTCATGCGCTTGGTCTACGAGCTAGGTCTACTGTGCCCCCCCCCCCATACCCTCCCCCCCACCCTCTCCCCACGTCCCCCAGAGAAGTACCCAACGGAGAAAGAAACACGCTTAGAAAAGACGTTGTTACGTGGTTGAGTCGTACTCGTAGTATGACTCGATAAACGCACCAGACGCACGCACGTAAGGTTCTTTTAAATAAACTTCATTCAGCTGCAACCCGTCACACGTGGCTTAAGGTTGTAGACAATACTGGAGTAACAGTTCCAACAATATTTTAATTCAGCGATGCGATCTCCACACAATGCATTTACAAATGCACCAACACTGATACAATGTCTCCTCTGAAAATGTCAACACTGGCGACACAAAGTTCCTCATACAACGTACACCACCGTTACGCTGCGTCTCTCACAATGTACACCCTATACGGGCCACGTACCTACGATAAACTGTGTGTCCCTACAACTGACAATGCATGACAATATCAAGGGACCAAAATATTATGTTCAGAATTAAGTGAAAGGTTAAGAACTAAAGTACAAGCGAAATCATGGAACGAGGGAAATTTATATCGCAGACTGCGAGTAAGTCATAGAGTGGATAGGAGACTAAGTAGGTTACGTGCCGGTACGCATGATTCCTTGGTGGGAAACCAGAAGGGTATACGTGCGGAAGTAAGAGTATCTAGGCTAATTGGGGGGAAAGTGGGTCAGTAGTCTTTCTACTGAAGAATTGCGTACGTGCAGCAGTGAAGGAATCCTAACCTATTTATCAAGGAAAAGGGGGTCAGGACTCGCTCGAGTCTATCATAGAATACCCTTATTCAGTAGAGTCTGAGGAAATCCCAGAATTTGGAAAGAAATAGTCCGTTCATGCCACAAAATAATTATATTAATGTTGTGATACGGGTGTTAGGCTAAATTTCATGCATGGACTGGATTTGAAATGCATGTTTAGTATATTTTATATAGTCATTGAAATTAGTTGAAATTGATGTAGAGATGTGAATGAATATTCATGAAATCGCGTAGTCAATACAGAATGAGGAAAGGGAGAGAGACTTGTGTATATATACGAAGCGAAGCGGAACACTAGGGGACTGAGAGACTTGAACACTTAGACTGAGACGGGACGCTGAGTGAGAGAGGCGAAAAGACGAGGTCTGAGAGAAGTGGGGAGGAGATGGAAAGTGGTGTTGACTTACGGTGTGGTCGAAGATAACCGGTCATTACAGATTCAACGAAAGATGATTAGTTACACCCAAGAGAAAGAGATGGAACCGGGTGAACGATTATTAGTGCAAGCACAGCGGAGACTGACGAGCGTTTCTGCTTCAGATTCATCTTTGGAGGGGTATTTAGCCCAAGCGTGATATGTGCTGGGTTCATAAGTGCAGCATTGACAATTGTGAATGTGCCCAGAGAGAACATTAAAAGATCACCGGGACCAAGAAAGGGTCGACACTGAGACGCAGCGGCCACGAGGACCAGACAGCGGGTCGACGGACGCAGCGCCGACGCCGAGGACCACTGAGATAGCCACATAAGTAGTGCCGCGTATAGAAAACCTGGCCAGGTAAGGTGACTTTTAAGTTGTTTCTGTGCACAGAACTAGATAGATTGCTGATGAAGAGAGTGTGATGATAAGATTTTAGACAGTAGTTAAGTGGGACATGTTTGATTGTTTATATGTAAATAATTAACATAGTTAGCAATTCAGCAACTGAGTTCGTAGTAATCAGTTGTATGTAAGCGTGTGTGGGGAACGCATGCGAGACGTCCCTCTCCAGTGTGAGAGAAATGTGATGAACGTGATGTTGATAGCTACAATGATGAGAGTATGAGAGTGTGAGTGGAGATCCCCCTGTTAACAAGATTATATATAACCTACACCCACATCACAAACAAACCACCAATCTTTCCGACAGTCCGTGACAAAGTTGGCGAGCCTGCAAGGACTTGATGTGTACACACGTGCTTCCTAGCACCAACTTTTATAGTAAAACGACTTTCCAGAAAAATCTAATGAAATCACACAACGCAACCAATCAGAACGGAACACGTAACTGAAACTCATAAATATTAATAATAAAAAAGAACTTTCTAGAATAACTACAATAGTCTACAAAAATTCGGCTGCTCATTTCAGCCCCAAATCCTAGTGTGTAATGACGTCGCATAAAAGTATGGCAGAAAGTTCACGACCTTTCATAACACGAAAAGAACGGCTGCTAATTTCACGCACACAGAAAACAACTATGACTAAAAATAGAGCGGCTCTACTACCGCTATTCTCCATGCGACTTTGCTGGAAGCTTCCGGACTAAACTTAGCGTATCATAGCAAAACCAAATCCGCTATCTGCGCGAACGATGGAAAATCTTACTGAAGAGGTACGTGATACGTAACCAGGATAGCTCAAATAAATATCAGATCGTTTCCTACGATTAACACATGCATGCTCTCACAGAACAACACAACCACAATCGTAACAGACGGGTACAACACAATTTATTAATATTTCGGGTAAATACCCTTTGTCAAAATAGACAAGTGTAACAGAGCGGGTTTTGGCTTGCTAATTATCATCACCCGTGCACAGCAATTTTTCCCCTAACCGCCCTTGGAGTTTCCGGCCTGCATTCAGCCATTAGCTGTGAGAACACCATTAGTACTCTGCGCGCGTGCAGTACTCTTTTCTTTCATAAGTGCGCGCAGTGTCTGTAGATGGCCTACGTGACCAGCCACACAGTATCTTTTCCCGCCATCCTTGATATAGTGTTGACTAAGCGCCAGATTCCAGTCTCTTTGGTTCTGGGCGGTAGGAAGTCAGTTCAGGCCAGCATTTCGATGTAGTTGCCAACTACATTCTGTTTTATTTACAACCAACTTACGTTTCTGTCCTGTAAGTAGAATTTTTACAATGTTTATTTTTGTTTTGTGTATTTGATGATTATGTTGATGGTCATTTCTCATGATTGCCAGGTCTCGCATAGATCATGCATACCGTCTGTGACTGCTGTAACTTTGTGGTATTTCACCTTTTGTTACTTCCAGATCAGTTAGTGAGGCCGAGATATTTCGATCACAGAATATTAAATCGGAGATTATCAGCTAAAAATGTCTAGTGCTGTTGGTAAGAAAACCAACGTCAAGTAATGCATTAGCTGACCTTCCTACCAGTGAGGTGGATCGCATACTGCGACTGCTGTAACTAACTGCCCAGCAGCGCAGCCCCGTGTAGGATAGCACAAGAGTCTATGTTGGTTTTCTGCTTGAAGCCGTATTGCATGGCAGGAGATCTTAGAAATCTAATTTGCGTATCGAAGACTGGCAATCGTGACTTACGGCTTCATGATTTTGTATTATTGTTGCATGACAAGTTGATGCTCATTTATTGGCACACTATACGGTTTTATGATGTTTAACTATACTGTCCACTATTAGTCTTTAGTGCCCAGCCATATTATGACATATATTTGGGGAGTCAGTAATTATGTGTTCATTATTTGATCTATTGACTTATTCAATTCATTGACTAGACACTTTTCTTTTTGGACACATGCGTAGTACCTTGAGGGTAGCTACCAACTTTCTCTCGCTGTGGCGCAGTGGCATGTCTGCGATTCCAAATCTGTATCAGGATGGCTCGTTTTTGTTATGCTACCTCAAGGGTTCAGCGCACGATGCATAGCGCGCTCTTATCATTGTAAATGATAGAGAACGCTTTTGCTATGCGACCTCAAGAAGCACACCTTCATAATTATATATGATGCAGAATAGTTTTTGTTATGCGACCTCAAATAGCGTGCCACTATCGTTACCAAATTAACGATACGGCATCGCTGCTGTAATGCGACCTCAGAGGTTATTGTGTACAGCTCATTATGTTTTCTAGTTCACTTTCGGTTTCGCCTAGGACTAGGAGATTGTTTATCACATGTGCATACGCCCCTTGTTATTTAGTTATCCATACCTTTCTATATTTTGTTTTGATTGACATTTGGCTATGTTCTTTATGATACTATTTCAATTAGTCGAATATTATGTTATCATATACTTTAATTAGCAATGTAATCTTGTTAGTATTTTGTTTCAAGTGCCTTATTGTATTTTGGCACCATTACTTATTATTTTGTTTGTTTATTTGCAGGTACTGCTTTTTCTTCTTTGTAATGTTGTGGTAAAATTAAATTCAAAGAACCATGACTACCATCTCAACTCCCATTTAATTCCCCCCTCATTTTGCACACCTCTCAGCCGCACGGCTACACAAGCAAACAGAGATATTAGCCGCTACTTATCTTCATTCGCAGAAGGAATGTGGCAACTCCCCCAGTACTCTGTAAGATGGGCTTCATAGTGTACCTTAGTATGTCCTGCGACGTTTAAACCGTGTTTCCCTAAAATCCTTAGGAACGCACCGGAGAAATATCTTCCTGAAAATAAATCAGAATTCATTCCAGAAGTCCAAATCAGGCAATATTATGTTAAGGCACAACTTCTGCATCCTCTGCAACAAACAGAATGAACAAATAATGAATCTCGGACTCATTTGTGCACCCAGTAAATGGCCAATTCCGCGAAATCGCGAAGAAAGACAAAAGTGATGTGTCAGATGCCTTCAGACATTTTCTGTAGCACTGGCAGTGTACTTTTAGGCTTACATCATTGCAAAATGATGTCACAATTATTATAAACTTGACTAGGTGATGCAGTGATCCTTTCGAGTGCCACAGTGGTTGATTTTGTATCCCTACCCACAAGTTGTAAAAATACAGGAAACCTGATTTTATGATGCCGTGATACATTTAGGGGTCACAGTGGCTGAATCTGCTGTCCTACCCCTATTTTACAAATATGCAAAGGAATGCAAAATGATCATTTACAATTGCTTACGTCATACTCTTCTATTTAGGTAACTTTGTTAACATTTTTCTTAACAAAGTATGCATATTGTGCATAATAAATGTGGAAAGTTGATCTTTTGATCAATTTCAATATGACCCATTGATTTAATTGTAATTCTTTTTAGTTAAGGTATACAAAAGGGGAAGACGTCTGTAAACATGGGCTGCTGCTGAAGCTTTTACCGTCTGGAGTGGGAGGCACGATGTACCGATGGCTGAAAGACTTCCTCTTCCACAGAACAGCGAGACTGTAGTAAATGGCACACTCAGCAGCCTGGTCAAACTCGGAGAAGATGTACCTTAAGGAGGTGTTGTGTCTCTGACGCTGTTCTTGGCCTACATTATTGACATCAGTACAGAAGTACCAAGGTTCGTCTCGAACACCCTCCATGCAAATGACTTTGCAGTGTGGAGCGAAGCAGAACATAATAATAATACCGTTATTATATAGGCGCTTTTTCTCAATTTTTGGGCAAATCGACTCAAAGCGCCGCGAACTGAAACCCAACACGCACACTCACGTAACAGACACGGATTTATGCCATTTAAGACAAACAGTACAAGACAGACGAAGGGCCAGTTCAGCTACTGAAGTTACAGAGATTTTTGATTGCTTGTATTTGAAATTTGTAAAGTGGCCTAAAACTGGTACCAAAGTGTGAGGGGCAGAATCCAGAATACTGCAAACAGAGTCAGCAGCTGGACTGATAGATGAGCTAAACCAACACTGTCACCAATCTCTTTCAATCAGATGGACGAGGTCACTTTGAAAACTGGAGACCTTCCAGTACAAAAGACAGACAGGCCAACTTTACTGGCAAAAAAATAGATTACTGGATTCACGTGGAGGCCTCACATCAACGCCACGGAAGCTAGAGCTGACGAAGAAGTTGGTGGGGACCACATTGGCGCAAATTCCAGCTTTCTGGCGCGAGTAAACACCAGCTCTGTCAGACCAGTAGTGCGGTACCAAGATACTTCGACAACACGAAACACTGCCTCCAAAAAAACAACAAAGCCAGGCTTGACAAGGTGCACAGCATGTGTCATTCAGAGAGGAAGCAGAGATAGAGAACATTAAACACAGGCATGACACACACATCAGTAGTCCCGCAACAGAGATTATAGAAGGAATAGTTGATGCCAGACAGTGACCTAGACAGCCTGCTCGCAGCGGGGAGTGACTGCATACCACAGCAGCAGGTGGCTGGCCAAACTGGCTAACTGCACTGCTGTGTCTATGATGCAAGTGACGTGTTCAGTTTTATATTACCATATGCCCTATGTGATTTGTGTTACTGTGAAATTGTGTTTATTGCCTTTATGATTAGACCACAATAGTTACTAAGGCATACGGTGTGTGTGTGTGTGTGTGTGTGTGTGTGTGTGTGTGTGTGTATGTGTGTGTGTGTGTGTGTGTGTGTGTGTGTGAGTGGTGTGTGTGTGTGTGTGTGTGTGTGCGTGTGTGTGTGTGTGTGTGTGTGTGTGTGTGTGTGTGTGTGTGTGTGTGGTGCGTGTGTGTGTGCACGTGAGTAGCTTAATTATATTTTGATGTGTTTAATGTTCTTCTTTTTATGTTGCGCAGCACCGCAACGATTTCCTAATGTATTATTACATATGGCAATAAAGTTCTATCATCATCATTATCATGATGCAGTGCCATCCTTAGAGCTATTTGGCGCACCCCAATTTAGGAAACAGAGGACATTGGAGCCACTGGAACGCAGAACAGCACACAAGATGAAGAGACTCACTAAACACCGACAGCACTGGAGACTACAGGAGCAGACCAAGAACCGTCAGAAACGCCCAAGTCTGAACCATCAACTGAAGGACCTGCAAAGGGCAAAACCTGACGTCCTGGAACCAAGCCGAACGGTGTGTGAAGAGCTCCCTTCAGCTATCTGGACATCTCGAAAAAGCCTTTTTAGACAACATAAACGATGTTCCAGGACTCTTTGCCAAAGGTTACGGCACTGCACAAAGCCCTCTCGCTGGAGAAGCGCTACCCTCACAGCAGCTGTGCTTACATCTACTAGACACAGGCGGCTCCACACAAGACGCCGTGCGGAACGGAGGAAGCGGCGTGTACATCTGTTGTGCAGACCGCACTACAACCTCCCTCTCCTTACCAGCTGGCGACAGCAGCTCTAACTACGGTACAGATCTGCAGGCGCTCATCACAGCAGCAGAGCACTAGCTAGGTAAGGCAGCAGCTGTCAGCTCTCAAAATCTTCATGATCCACTGATCTCCTCACCAGGGAACTTCAAGGTAGACTGGATGTCCTACCCAGCCGCCACAGAATAGTGCTGCAGTGGATTCCAGTACATTCTGGAGTAGCTGGGAACGAGGAGGCTGACAGCCTGGCCTAAGCAGGCGCCAGACTACCTCAAGACCACAACCTCCTGAAAAAGAAACCAAGACACTACTCAAGTGCAAGCAACAAGGTGATTGGCAACAGCAGAACGGCGGCTGTAGCCCATGGGCAGACATCAACAAGCTGACCAGGGAGAGCCCACCATCTTCCATCTACGCACTGATCACTGTGGACTCAACTCGTGAGATTGAATCTTGCGGAAACAGCCATATGCGAATATGGCGTAAAAAAATCAGTCTCCTGGGCACATTTTCCAGACCTGTCCATACAGAGAAGCGGTCGCTGGCAGTTCTGACGAGAACTGAAGACACGCCCCATTACACCAAACTCTGAGAACCCGCTGCCGAGCTCTTCACAGCTCACTTATTGGCAGCCAGAACACTATAAGATTTAAAGACGGCCATCAAGGAATGGAAGGTTGCAGAAGAAGAAGAAGGCAACAAATGTGGGTGGAAGTGGTGATCTCGTGGTGAACATGTAGAAAATAAATATTTTCATAACATTGTTTTGGCTGTTAGAGAATCATGAACTTTATTATGCATATTCATACTTACGCCTTACTAGATCCTTACGCTAGGTAAATATCTCCTAAAAGACCAATCAGTTTCACTCATGCAGTCTATCGCTTTTGCCTTTTTTCCACTAAAGGAACAGCAAAGAAATTGATTGGTCAAATTTTGATCAGAATACAGTCCAACATTCCACATTTTTATGGATATTAATAGAAATGGAGACACGACAGCTCCCTGAGATACATATTTCCTGAGTTTAACAAGACAACTGAGTGTGCCGTCGACTTTATTCGTGCAGTTCTGTTGAAGAGGAAGTCTTTCAGCCATCGGTACATCGTGCCCCCCACTCCAGACGGTAGAAGCTTTAACAGCAGCCCCTGTTTTCAGACTTTTCAGTCCCCCTTATTTTTATTGTCTTAATTAAAAAGAGTTAATTTAAAAAAATTAAATTGATGGGTCACATTGAAACTGGTGAAAAGATCAACTTTCCACATTTTCTATGCACAATACTCATAGTTTGTTAAGAAAATGGTAACAAAAATATCTAAATAGAGGAGTATGACGTAAACAATTTTTTGATCATTTTGCGTTTCTTTGCATATTTGTAAAGTGGGGGTAGGGCAGCAGATTCAGCCACTGTAGCCCCTAAATGCATCACAGTATCATAAAATCAGGCTGGGAGTAACTGTGGTACTCTATCCTAACCATTAAAGACTAAACAAGACCTATCAGTTGTAAACACAATTTCTGAGGGCATCGGAAACAAGGTAGTTCCCAATTCAGTAATTTGAAAGGGGAAAAAGATATCATTCACCACTAATTTATCATAAAGGATGACAACGTTTCACATTTTTTTGCACTTTATGCTCACATTATTGAAACTTAATAGGTAAAGAGAGGTAAAAATAAAGGGGAGTTGCTGTAGTAATTTGTTCTAATTAATTTCCTGTATGTACAACTTGGGGGTATGGATACAAAATCAACCATTGTGACACTCACAGAGATCACAGAATCACCTAGTCAAGCTTATAATAATTGTCACATCATGTTGTAATGATGTAAGCCTAAAAATGGACTACCAGTGCTATAGTAAATGTCTGAAGGCATCTGACACTTTTTTTTTTTTTTTTTTTTTTTTTTTTTTTTTTTTTTTTAGCGATTTCGCGGAATTGGCTGTTTACTGTGTGCACAAATACCTTCACTGTGAGTCCGAGATTCAATATTTTGTTCATTCTGTTTGTTGCAGAGAACGCAAAAGGTGTGCCTGATTTGGGCTTCTGAAATGAACTTTGATTTATTTAGAGGAAGATGCTTCAGATGCTCATTTTAGCATCCGCGAAGAGCGTGAATGGGTGTACCCTTGCGGCATCGGCCATATATCTCTGGTGTGTTCCTAAGGAGTTTAGGGGAACACGGCTTAAACATCTCAGGACATACTAAGGTACAGGTTACAAAGTAAAGTAGATAATAGCACTGTCAGGGGAGAGAAGTGTGCATGATCGACCAGTGATCATAGATCTACTGTGGCCAAAGCACACAAAAACAGAGATAGGAAAGAGAGGGGGCGCTAAAAAGTGTCTGAAAGCAATGCAAATGGAAGCCGCCCCTCCCCCCCCCCCCCCGAAAGGGGGCGTATCACATATCCCACTGTTCCAGCCACCAGTGCATGGAAATTTAAATCTAGGTCCCCCCAAGGGGGGTCCAGATATTTAGCCGGTGTGGACAGCTGTTTCGGTCTTGGCGACCTCTTCAGCACACCATCGGCGATACTGGAGGAGGCAGGAATTTCTGCCTACCTGCAATGACAACCACATTTTACTGTGGTGTCTGCAGGGGCATACATTCCATGCCACCACCTAGAGCTAAATCTCCATGCACCCTAAAAGAGAACCTACCAAAAGGGGGGAAGGGGATGCAGTCGATATTGTAGTAGTAAATGAAAAGAAAAGGGGAGACTGCCAGTGCTAATATTTTAGGAAGGTTACAAAGTAAAGTAGATAATAGCACTGTCAGGGGAGAGAAGTGTGCATGATCGACCAGTGATCATAGATCTACTGTGGCCAAAGCACAAAAAAAAAAAAAAAGAGATAGGAAAGAGAGGGGGCGCTAAAAGTGGCTGAAAGCAATGCATATGGAAGCCCCCCCCCCCCCCCCCCGAAGGGGGGCATATCACATATCCCACTGTTCCAGCCACTCAGTGCATGGAAATTTAAATCTAGGTCCCCCGAAGGGGGGGGGGGGGGGTCCAGATATTTAGCCGGTGTGGACAGCTGTTTCGGTCTTGGCGACACCACAGTAAAATGTGGTTGTCATTGCAGGTAGGCAGAAATTCCTGCCTCCTCCAGTATCGCCGATGGTGTGCTGAAGAGGTCGCCAAGACCGAAACAGCTGTCCACACCGGCTAAATATCTGGACCCCCCTTGGGGGGACCTAGATTTAAATTTCCATGCACTGAGTGGCTGGAACAGTGGGATATGTGATACGCCCCCCTTCGGGGGGGCTTCCATATGCATTGCTTTCAGCCACTTTTTTTAGTGCCCCCTCTCTTTCCTATCTCTTTTTTTGTGTGCTTTGGCCACAGTAGATCTATGATCACTGGTCGATCATGCACACTTCTCTCCCCTGACAGTGCTATTATCTACTTTACTTTGTAACCTTCCTAAAATATTAGCACTGGCAGTCTCCCCTTTTCTTTTCATTTAATACTAAGGTACACTTTGAAGCCCATCTTATAGAGTACTGGGACTCCACAGGGCGAGCACCATTTCTGTTGAATCCATCTCCAAGTGTTATATGGCTGTATATGCGTGGTACTGTGGTTTATTAGAGTGCGCTGTGCAGCCCAGTACCTCCGTCTTCAGCACTAGGGGTTTCTGTAGGGGTTACATCACCCTTAACTCCTGATCAAAAGGCTTTTCCTGGGAGCACAGGATGGTTTGGCTTTGGAGTGTCCTCCTCCTCGATGGGTTGCCGACCAAGGCTTACGAGTCCCATCTACTCAGGTTTTTCCTCGGAGTTTTCCTTCTCGAAGGAGATCTGCCAACCAAGGCTATCGAGCATCCCTGCCCGGATTTGTATAGGGTTTACTCCCCTAGCCTTTGCCTCTCCCAAGGCACCCACAAGGCAGTGGGGCTATTTACCCATAGCTGCCATGTCTGTCCTTGAGGCAGCAACAGCAAGCAAACTGCCACGTCTACAAGAGGCACTGCAAAACATCAAGTGCACCAGGCTGGTTGCTGCAGTGGATCCCTTCACACTGTGGCATCTACGGCAATGAAGAAGCTGACAGAATGGCAAAAGTGGGCGCAGAGAAAGAACAAGACGAAAATGGAGTCAGCTTCACAGAGATGAAGACCATCATTAAGTCTGTGTACAGACCACCACAACGGCCCCTAGACAGTTACCATCAGCTGTCCAGACAAGAGCAGGTGACCATCTTCCGTCTGAGGACCGGGCACAACCGACTCAATTTCCACCTGCACAGACGCTTTCACTTCGTGCTATCTCCCCTGTGCCCTTGTGGAGAAGCAGAGTAGACCACAGAGCACATCCTCCAGGACTGTGGGAACCACCAGCTGCTGAGGGAGGAGATATGGCAGAAGCCCGCCACTCTACAAGAGAAATTGTACGGGCCTGTGGAGGTGCTACAGAAGACCACAGATTTCATTTTGCGAGCCAAACTCCAAGTGTGACGGCGTTCGAGAAGAAGAAGAAGATAGAGTACTTGTGTCACAATTTATTTTAATCATTATGCAGTATTTTGTTTTGGGTAGAAAGTTTCATCTTTTTTGATGACGTCGGAATATGTGACGTAGGGTGTTTGTTTGAAGGGACGGTATGTTCTTTTTTTGGTGACGTCAAGAACATGTGACGTAAGATGTTTGTTTGGAGGAACGGTACGTCACTGTGAATTGTGGAAGACAGTCAGTCGTGTCAATGAGAAATTTGATCTTAACTAAAAGTTAGTTTATGTGAGGAATTGAGGCGATGTGAAGTGTCTCGTGGTGATCTATCGTGGGATGGATGCGAGTGGAGCTAAATGCTCAGTACAGTAGTGTGTACAAACCAGATCGACTTTATTAGTACAACGTTTACCAGTGACCTTGTCAACGGCCTTGGGGACCGGTAGCAGACAGGCACAAAGACAGTCAACAGTTTACTTTCACGCATCTTTGGGTAGGTATTTGTTTGTTAAGTAGTAGATTCGGGAAGTGTATTAGTTGATTGGCTCTGGATCAGAAACTGTATGACATTCGGCGAGTTTGCGGTATCGTCTGGTGATCGATCGCGGCGGGGATGGGCCGTTCGGATGGTCAGAAGCATTTCGGTGAGCCTGTTTCAGTGATTTTGTAATGATTCGGGTCGAGTTGAGAGGTTATGTGTTATGCGGAAA
Organism: Semisulcospira habei; assembly: GCA_036245525.1. NCBI lineage: Eukaryota > Metazoa > Mollusca > Gastropoda > Semisulcospiridae > Semisulcospira > Semisulcospira habei. The sequence continues at coordinate 167,987,622 of BTPG01000002.1, forward strand.
TATGTCGTATTAGTGTGTGTGCATGGAATTTCGAATTGATTGTTATTATGATATTTTACTCGATGTCGGAATCGATACGGGAATCGTCGACAACATCCGGAAACCGTTGGCGGTCGTCATCGCTACCAAGTGTCGTCATTCGGGCGGAAGTAACGATCTAAACAATGGCTGATTTCTTATACGGAGATACACTTTTTATATGTTGAACAGATGCTCTCTCTATCCAGCTGGGACGCTGGAATTATGTACCTCAAGTGATAACGTAGCCAACGTGGTGCCGGAGTACGAGATTGTCAAGTTGATCCAAGCGGTGTGCAGCGGAGCTTAGACGGGCCTTCGCGAGGGAATAGTCTGATTATTCGACCAGTGGCGAGACTGAACCAACGTGCAGCGCGGCTATATATTAATCTTCACGCACGGTCGGAGAAATTAAACTGTTAAATCGTTCAAGGATCTAAGCATCAACTTAATTTGTGTCAGTTATTTTCAACAGACAATGGAAAGTGACATCATAGAGGAACATTGAGGGTGTGAGATGTGATTAGTGGCTCTGAACATGGTGCGAATGGTTAAGTGTGTGCGTGTATTACAGGTGCATGTATGAATTGAGTGGATAGTGATTAGGTTTGTATACGTCTTGTCTATTGTTTGTCGTGCGAATGAGAATAATCTAATCATTAAAATCGAACTAAAAATGCAACAATTCCGTGTGGTATACTATTCTTCCTCCCTGGTGTGACAATAATTTGGGGGCTCGGCCGCAGATTCGAACCACGGTTATTTCCAGAGTCGGGATCACAATTTAGTGATAACGATTGGGAATTAATCTTGGCGATTCGAGCCACGGATATTTGTATCTATTTACACTGGCACGTAAGCTTTGGCTTCACCAATAGTATAACGGTAGCGGCGTTATCGGTTCAGGTTACTTACGGTGTAATTTTTAGAGTAGTCTAAATTTACGCACCAGTGTAATTTTCTGTCATTACCAAAGGACACACGGAATTGCTGGATTACCTGTGGGCGTTTGGAGGGCGTTGTGTAACATCGGGCGGCATTCAAGCTCCGAAGCTTCGCCATCGTTATATTCATCCCTGCCGTTTATTCAGGTACCGAGTTGTGTTCGATTGTCAGCGTTAGTGGAGACTAACCGTTTGCGCGGATTGTCATACAAGTACAGAGTATAGGTTATGGTATTACATTCCTTGATAATATGTAGAGGTATAACTTCCGCAGCGTCTTAGATTTTCTTATTTCGCATTATTTGTTTGTCCTTTCGTAAAGAGCGTTAGTGGAGACTAACCGATTGCGCGGATTGTCATACAAGTACAGAGTATAGGTTATGATATTACTTTCTTTGATAATCTGTAGAGGTATAACTTTCGCAGCATAATAGATTGTCTTATTTCGCATTGTTTTGTCCTTTCGTAAAATGCGTTACGCCAAAACTTGTTGACAGATCAACAAAAATTTCACGTTGATAAATGGTTATCAATAGCTTATAAACAAGCAATAGTTGAAGTCATTTTGTTGTTGTTGCACGGATTTTGGGCTGAACAAACAAACTTAGCCGTCATGCTCGATACAAGAAGTAGTAGAACAAGATCTGAGAATCCTAGCAGATCAGAAATGGAACAAGAACCAGATATGAAAACCAGGATGCAGGCTTGGAAAGAAGAAGGGGAACTATTGAGTTTAGCGGGGAATGACTTAACTGTATATGTTCTGGATGAGAAAAAACGTTGGTTAGAGCGGCAAGAACGAGAAGCGACGTTAAAGCGGCAAGAACGAGAAGCGGAGTTAGAGCGGCAAGAACGTGAAGCGGAACGACGAGAGCGAGAAGCTGAGCGTCAGACACGTTTGAGAGAATTAGAAATTCAGGCAGAAGGTCGGCGTATAGAAGGAGAACAGAACAGAAACAATAACGCGCAAGATCGACGCAGAATTAAAATCAAGTTACCATTATTTGAAGATGGAGATGATTTGGAAGTCTTTCTATGGAAATTTGAAAAGGTCATGAGAGCAGAGCGTATTCCAGATGACGAATGGGGATTGCACCTGATCGCATTGCTAAAGGGGAAAGCAGCGGAAGCTATCACGCACATGCAGCATGTTGATTTAGAAGATTTCGAACAGATTCGCAAGAAATTGCTGAAGAAGTTCCTTTTGACATCAGAAGAGTACAGAGAAAAACTGAAGAATGCCAAGAAGAAAAATGACGAATCGGCCAGAGAACTCATGAATCGGATTACGCAATGGATAACCCGATGGATTGAACTTTCAGGGAGAGAAAAGAACTTTGACAGTATCGTAGAATTATTAGCAGTAGATACCGTTTTGGACGCACTACCAAAAGAGCAAGCTACGTTCGTACGAGACAGAAGACCAGCTAACGTAGATGAGGCTACTGAAGCAGCAGAAACCTACGAGGTGTCAAGAGGAAATAGGGGACATGAGAATAGAAGTATGTTTAGAGATAACAGCAAGGACAGATTTAGACACAGAGATAGTTTGTCACCTAAAAGGGATCATAGTAAGCAGGAATTGCGTGGCAACAGATCACCAAACAAAGATGGAAATCAATCTTTCAAGAACAGAGTATCATTTAAGATCGAATGTTTCAATTGTAGAGGACCCCACAAAGTATCAGTATATCCAAACAGAAAACAGAATGCGTTATACGTACAACCTACATGTGGATCGATGCATACAGCGAGTTGCAGTTGTGCAGCGACGCACCTCTGACCATCACCATGAAAGCATAGACCACCACGCATTGAGAGTGGGAATGCATTACTTTGAAGAAAAGTTGGAAAGAAATCACAAAATGGCGCTATGCGACAAATGCAGCAAGATAAATTATCAGCCATCGTGTCAAGTAGAATAGAAGGCAAGGAAGTGCCGGCATTGAGAGACACAGGAGCTACAATTAGCATTGTTGATACAAAATTGGTGCCAGAAGACAAGTATACAGGTGAGATGCGATCTGTGACATTTGCGTCATGCTAGACTGTTGCTAGACTTTTTAATGCGAACACCATTTTTTGAAGGAGACGCGGATGTACTAGTAATATCCAGACCAGCATTACCAGTTTTGGTAGGGAATGCACGATTCTTGAACAAAGAGAAAACAAATACTATTCCAGTTTATCCAGTGATGAAACCTTGCTCGAAAAAGAGATGCGAGCGAACAAACAGAAAACCATGTGGAAAACATTCCATCAGTAATGGAGAAGACTGAGACGATCACAAAGGTGGAAAACATTCCAGCTGTAATGGAAAAGACTGAGACAACCACAAAGAAACGAAGCGAATCGAACGATACGAAAACAGTTGAGCAGTGTGCAGAAGTAGAAACAAGAGGCACGGCAACAAAAAGAAATCAAAAATAGCTCAAGATCCCAGAAACAAAGATTGTTGATGTTACAGCCGAGCAATTGAAACTGGCTCAAAAAGAAGATGAAACTTTGAAGAAATGCAGAGATGCAGCTAATGGGAAAAAAGAGGGAAAACAAAACAGCAAACAAACCAAAGCCAAATTTAAATGGAAGAATGGAATTTTGGTGCGAGAATTCACTGAAAAGGAACAGAAAAGAACGCAGATCGTTGTACCCAAGAAGTATAGACAGGGTGTCATGAAATTAGCGCATGATACGCCGATGAGCGGGCATTTAGGTGCTAGGAAAACCAAAAACAGGATTTGGACTGATTTTTATTAGCTAGGAGTTTGCGGTGACATACAACGATATTGCGCATCATGCGACGCGTGTCAAAGATCGTCACACAAGGGCAGACAGACACGTGTACCATTAGGTAAAGTACCCATAGTGGACACACCTTTCGAGAAAATCGCCGTAGATTTGATCGGACCGATCAACCCAGCATCAGACAGAGGGTATAGATACGTTTTGACAGTGGTCGATTATGCAACCATATATCCTGAGGCAGTACCTCTGAAAACATGTCAGACTACCGAGATTGCGGAGGCACTTTGGACAAGTTGGACAAGGCTAGGTGTGCCAAAAGAGATTGTATCAGACCAAGGAACCCAATTTGTGGGAGATTTGATGCAACAGTTACAGAAACTACTGGATGTGAAAGGCATAAAGACGACACCATACCACGCACAATCAAATGGGTTGGTGGAAAAATTCAATGGTACATTGAAACAGATGATGAAGAAAATGTGTCTTGAACAACCAAAAGAATGGGACCGGATGATACCAGCTTTGCTATTTGCATACAGGGAAGTACCACAAGAATCTATGATGTTCTCACCATTCGAGCTTTTGTACGGCAGATCAGTTAAAGGGCCAATGCAGATTTTGAAGCAACTTTGGATGAAGAACGAAGTTGAAGAGGAAGAGAAGACGACAGCACAATACGTGATCGACTTGAGGAACAGGATTGAACAAACCTGGATCATAGCTCAGGAAAACTTGCGTAAAGCTAGCCAGAGACATACAAGAAACTTCAACAGAAGAGCAAAACCTAGAACCACCAAAGAAGGTTCGAAAGTACTGTTGTTGTTGCCAGAGAAAAAGAACAAACTACAGCTTACATGGAAAGGGCCGTTTACGGTGACTAAGAAAGTAAACAATTTTGATTACAAAGTGAATGTGCAGGGCAAAGAAAAAGTGTACCATGCGAACTTATTGAAAAGCTACATTGAGAGAGAAGAAACGGAAGAAGTCACAGTGGTTATTAATGAAGTCAATGTCGAATGTCTACCGTGACGGCCTTCCAAACACTTCTGCCCTTTATTACCGACATCATCAACGCATCTCTAGAAAACGGCTCCGTCCCCGATATCTTCAAGTCCGCCATCGTCCGTCCTCTCCTAAAAAAACACAACCTCGACCCAAACGAACTCAAGAACTATCGCCCAGTCTCCAATCTCTCTTTCCTGTCCAAGCTTCTTGAGAAGGTTGTTCTCAACCAGCTCAACCTCCACCTCACCGACAACAACCTCCTCAGTCCATTCCAGTCTGCCTATCGCAAACATCACAGCACTGAAACAGCCATTCTACATAACTTAAACGATCTGCTTCTCTCCACCGACTCGGGCAACATATATCTTCTTATACTACTCGATCTCTCTGCCGCCTTCGACACTATTGACCCCACCCGGGTCTGCCCTGGGGGACTTGGGTGGGGTTAGGTATTTTTTAGTTCCCAGGGTCACCCTGGTCAGCCCCACAGGGTGGGTTTTTCTCTCTATTCTGGGGCATGTGTTTCTGTCTACCCTTTGTCCATTCACCTGTATTTGCCTTTTTAAAACTCTCCCTACTGTCTGCACTGCCTGTGGCTCTTGATGTTGGATGTGTGTTGCTAAATGGTCTTAGCTTTATTTGGGCCCCATGTGTTAGGTTTATTTAACGTATTTGACCGGCTGGCGACATACATTCAATGTTCTGTTTAGTTGGGTTTTTTTTTCACAAGCAGTGCAGGCACGTCCTGAGAAAGCCTTGTTGCTGTCGGGACATTAAGCAACAAACAATCAATCAATTCGACACTATTGACCACTCTATCCTCCTCCACCGACTCCACCACTCCTTCGGCATCACTGACTCTGCTCACTCCTGGTTTCTCTCCTACCTCTCCGACAGACAGCAGTCCGTCACCATCAACGGCGTCTCTTCCAACCCAGTCACGCTGTCCTGCGGAGTTCCACAGGGGTCCGTCCTGGGCCCGGTCCTTTTCACACTCTACACCTCTCCCCTGTCCAACATCATCCAGTCTCACCGCATACACCACCACCTCTACGCTGACGACTCACAACTGCTAGACAAAGACAAACTCGACAACACTCAGTCACTACTGACTCGCACGGCTGACTGCTACGAAGACGTGAAAAACTGGATGACAGCAAACAAGCTTAAACTGAATGACGACAAAACGGAAGCCATGCTGGTAGGCACTCGCCAAAAACTCTCCCAGCTCCCTCCCTCTCTCCACCTTCAACTCGATAGCACCCCCATCTCCCTCTCTGACTCGGCCAAAAACCTCGGCGTTATCCTCGATTCCTCTCTGTCCATGACCAGCTTCGTCTCCGCCACGGCTCAGGCATGCTATTTCCACCTCCGCCGCATCAGTCAGATCAGAAAATACCTCACTACCAAAGCTGCCATCAAACTTGCTGTCTCTCTCATCTTATCTCGCATCGACTACTGCAACTCTCTCCTTTCCGGCCTCCCTCACTCCACCACTTTCACTCTCCAACGCGTCCAGAACAATGCTGCCCGCCTCGTCCTCAGAAAGAAAAAATCCGACCACATCACACCCCTGCTTAAACTCCTTCACTGGCTCCCCATCCCCCAACGCATCCAATACAAAATTCTGTCTCTCTGCAACAAATCCTGAACAACTGCGCTCCTGCCTATCTCTCAAACTTACTTCACCCCTACACACCTTCCCGCTCCCTCCGCTCTGCCTCCGACCCTCTCCGCCTTCACATCCCTCGAACCAAACTCAGCACTTTCGGCCCCCGCTCCTTCTCCGTCTACGGTCCATCCACCTGGAACACCCTCCCACTTCTCTTCGTCAGAAACACTCTCTCTCCTCCTTCCAGTCCGCCCTCAAAACTCACCTCTTTCAACAGTTTTAGCACTATATCAATACACTCCCCACCGCAAGCTGACCGTCGTAATGTATTTCACTATTTGTGGTACGTGAGTCATTGTCTAAAGCGTGCGCATGCGTGCGCGAGTTGTGAGTGCGCGCTTAGAGTTATAATTATTATAAGATAAGCGCATTACAAATATCGTAATTATTATTATTATTATTAAAGCACTAGTAGTAGTGTATGATGAGTGGCAGCACTAGTAGTAGTGTATGATGAGTGGCAGCACTAGTAGTAGTGTATGATGCGTGGCATCACTAGTAGTAGTGTATGTATGTATTGAACAGTGAGGTTATATGCAGATTACCTTAGCCGTATCGACAGTGAAGAAAAATAAACAGACGCAGTGTTGACGTATAATGAACGTGTATGTATGTATTGAACAGTGAGGTTATAGGGAAAGAAATGGTTATTGTCGTGGATGTGATTTATTCGTAAATGTTAATATGAAATTGTGTCAAGTATAGTCTAAAACTAGAGTTTTAGCTGGGGAAGGGCCTTGTGTCACAATTTATTTTAATCATTATGCAGTATTTTGTTTTGGGTAGAAGTGCATAATGGTGTGTTCTTTTTTGATGACGTCGGAATATGTGACGTAGGGTGTTTGTTTGAAGCAGTTGCCACATTCCTTCTGCCAATGAAGATAAGTAGCGGCTAATCTCTCTGTTTGTTTGTTTGTCTATTTTGACAAAGGGTATTTACCCGAAATATTAATAAATTGTGTTGTACCCGTCTTTTCTAAGCGTGTTTCTTTCTCCGTTGGGTACTTCTTTGAAGGGACGGTATGTTCTTTTTTTTGGTGACGTCAAGAACATGTGACGTAAGATGTTTGTTTGGAGGAACGGTACGTCACTGTGAATTGTGGAAGACAGTCAGTCGTGTCAATGAGAAATTTGATCTCAGCTAAAAGTTAGTTTATGTGAGGAATTGAGGCGATGTGAAGTGCCTCGTGGTGATCTATCGTAGGATGGATGCGAGTGGAGCTAAATGCTCAGTACAGTAGTGTGTACAATTTTGTAGACGACGTGGGCAAGCCCTATAGAATCTTCGTTCGCGAAGTCAAGCCAAGAGAGAACTACAGTGTAACCAGATCGACTTTATTAGTACAACGTTTACCAGTGACCTTGTCAACGGCCTTGGGGACCGGTAGCAGACAGGCACAAAGACAGTCGACAGTTTACTTTCACGCATCTTTGGGTAGGTATTTGTTTGTTAAGTAGTAGAATCGGGAAGTGTATTAGTTGATTGGCTCTGGATCAGAAACTGTATGACATTCGGGCGCGCATCGGCGAGTTTGTGGTATCGTCTGGTGATCGATCGCGGCGGGGATGGGCCGCTCGGATGGTCAGAAGCATTTCGGTGAGCCTGTTTGATTTTGTAATGATTCGGGTCGAGTTGAGAGGTTATGTGTTATGCGGAAATATGTCGTATTAGTGTGTGTGCATGGAATTTCGAATTGATTGTTATTATGATATTTTACTCGATGTCGGAATCGATACGGGAATCGTCGACAACATCCGGAAACCGTTGGCGGTCGTCATCGCTACCAAGTGTCGTCATTCGGGCGGAAGTAACGATCTAAACAATGGCTGATTTCTTATACGGAGATACACTTTTTATATGTTGAACAGATGCTCTCTCTATCCAGCTGGGACGCTGGAATTATGTACCTCAAGTGATAACGTAGCCAACGTGGTGCCGGAGTACGAGATTGTCAAGTTGATCCAAGCGGTGTGCAGCGGAGCTTAGACGGGCCTTCGCGAGGGAATAGTCTGATTATTCGACCAGTGGCGAGACTGAACCAACGTGCAGCGCGGCTATATATTAATCTTCACGCACGGTCGGAGAAATTAAACTGTTTAATCGTTCAAGGATCTAAGCATCAACTTAATTTGTGTCAGTTATTTTCAACAGACAATGGAAAGTGACATCATAGAGGAACATTGAGGGTGTGAGATGTGATTAGTACTCTGAACATGGTGCGAATGGTTAAGTGTGTGCGTGTATTACAGGTGCATGTATGAATTGAGTGGATAGTGATTAGGTTTGTATACGTCTTGTCTATTGTTTGTCGTGCGAATGAGAAAAATCTAATCATTAAAATCGAACTAAAAATGCAACAATTCCGTGTGGTATATATTCTTCCTCTCTGGTGTGACAACTGGGAAGGGGGGGGGGGGGGGGTGTGCACGGTAGCCAGGACTGGCTTATGTATAACTGAGGCCCTCGGCCGGGGTTGGGGTGGGCGGAGGGGAGAGGGAGGAGGGGGTGGGGGTGGGGAGGGGCAAATGGCTGCATGAGATGACAAAATAAAAGGATACGATTTTTTCTTTTTGTCTGCACCTGCACAAATGCAACAAAGCAAACAAAAATCCCGTTCAAAGCCGGTTTAATAATTATCAGACAGAAGAATCGTTACCGTCCAGACACATTTTTCACGTCGTTTCTCTTCGACTTCGATCTTTTTCAGAAAAGGTCAAGCAGCATTAAATGACCGCATTTGTCGCCATGTTGCATACTGTCTGATCACATCACCTTACCTGAGACAATGACGTAGTGTCGGAAATTTCTACGCAACCTTCCCATGATGCCGGCCTGATTAATGATTGATTAGTTCCGTGTTTAACGTCCACGGAACCGAAGTGATAATGGACGGCCCTGACGGGCGAGTTATGGGGGGACAGGGAAATCTATTGCCTATGAAGTACGACCTGAACACTGATCAACTCAGGCGCACTCTAACTGTGCCACTTTGATTTACCAGGACCTTTCAATGGACATTCTATTGAACAAATCCGTCTTTTCCGCCTGGATTGTGAGTCCAGCTACCGGGGCCGGGACGGGATTCGAACCCACGACCCGGCGATTCCCTTCGCTCTCCTGCTCCGACGTTTAACCGCCTGTGCTATTTCGGACTCCCAATGCCGGCCTGATTTTCGTTCTTTAAAGTCTGCGTACTTGTGTTTTACGTCACTCCGGAACCTTCACGCTAGGGCGATCGAACATTACGCGTCGAATAAAGTTACATGTTACTAAATGTGCGGCCGACGTGTTGCATACTTGTTGTAATATACGCCATGGATTAGCATATTCATGACCCACACTTTTAATGAATTCAACGATATAAATGTCAGTATCAAGATCGAAAGTGTATCGATATGTATCTGTGTACAGTTCTGGGTCTCAAAATTCGAGACCCACACCTGTCCACCATCTGATTTACCTGTTTCATTTTCCAAAGGGAGCGAAGTAATAAGGCGTTGAAGACAAGCAGAACGGAGATGGACACAAAGTTTAGAACAGGGTACAGGTACACTATCACTCTGACCCAGCACATATAATCCTGCTTGTAATCAGTCCTGTGGAGACAATGGAAATAATGCCTCATAACTGTGAAGATACAGAACGGTGTGGCCTCTGCCACGGACAGCATCACTACCGCTACCAGCAGCAGTCTTTGCCTAAAGTCGGAACACAGGCGGCCCGCAGAAAAAGGGTGGGCGATGGCGACGTATCTCTGTATAGCCACTGTTATGGTGATGTTGCAGGATAACACATAGAAACAATCACCCAAAACCTCCAGCATATTGGAGAGACACTGGTCATTTTGAAGCCAAACAATACTGCAGGAGGTGAGTATTACAACGCCCAGCAGATCCGACACACTGAGCGCCATGAAGGACCTGGCTATGCCGACCTCCTTCACTTGAGAGGACCACACCATGAAGGAAATGACGTTTCCCACAAAACCGACTGCGTATAACGCAAGGCAGATGTATTCGTTTATTCCGTTTCTTAAGATTTCACTCATTGTTGTGTCAGCAATTTCTTCCTTCACCAAAGCAGACAGCGTTCTAAGGAGGGATGATTCAGCCTGGGCCGGCCTCAGGATAACCTGCAATTATCGCAGCTTCTCAATGAAACGCTAAACGACACAGTGTATGACATCAGGAGTAACGGCAGGGTTTTTATAATGTAATGAAAATGAATCGGTTGTTAAATAGCATGGACTCGTCGAAAATAGTCATGTGAAGGACAATGTTATCACTTTGTCGGTAGCGCTTTTGGTCGAGGTGATTCCTTCGGGAATCAACTCGACCAAAAGCGCTGTCTACACCAAAAGGGTTAACTCATTCGAGACGTGCCGCCTCCGGATACGAGGCATAAACCGCGTATCCGGCGACGGCACGTCTCGAATGAGTTAAGAGTTTGTGTTCAGTGTAGAACTTTAGTGTTCACACTCACGTTTAAAGCGACCTACTCCAGGAAGTAAAGGGTTAATAGCTAGTAATATCTCCTCCATCAACTCTCTTAGATGTTCTTTAAAAAAATGCTGGACAAAAGGGGTCTCTTAAATTCCGAATTCTGAATGTCGTAAAGTTTTGTTTTGTTTTTTACTGCTCTTCTTCTCCTTTGTAAGCAGGAAAGTTCCTTCTGTTTCGCTCAAAAGGCATTAGGGAACCTCTGGTACGTGTGCCTGCTCACATGGATTGTGAAAACAAGGGTAGACAAGTTTTATTTGAGACAAAACAACATTGATAACCCGTTGTATCGGCGACTTTTAGCAATCAAAGCCCGCCATGGAGCAGATCGCGTTAACGCTGTATTTCAGTCTGTCGGTACCACGGCGCTACTAACCGACGTGACACGGATGCAGGATCAGCACGGATTTTGAGGCAATCGGAGTTCGGATCGTAAGCTTCTGGAGCGTGAGACCAGTACGGATAATGACAATGACAGGAGCTAGAAATGGTGTATCTGAAATCATGACGGACACACTGATGTTAGCCCTGAGTGATGCCAGCAAGAGGCATAGATGCTCATGAGCCCTCGCGTATGCGGGGGCTCATGAGAATCTATGTCTCTTGCGTTTGATATTGTTTGATGTCCTTCGGCAGCAATCGAGACAACGAACATCCACAGCTTGCACTTTTTGCTTCTCGGTCACTGTGACGTTTTCTGCTGATAAAGGTCTACAACGGTTGTTCATTCAGTTCAAGTTATGACTGTCGTTTGTTCAGCTCTAAAAACAACGTTCACACGTTACATGCCAGAATAAGGTATATCCAAACTGACCACTGTCCCTTTTTCACCACTAAAGGTTCTCAGCTGTTTAAACAAGTTATAACTGTAACGTTTGCCGAGCTCTCAAAGCCAACGTCCACACCAACAAGTCAGAATACAGTGCCCAGAATGTTGCCGTGTCAAAACACTCTGCAAAGATCTGCTGTTTTATCGCAGACCGCCCACGAGTATCTGACCGAAGCATTGATGTTTCACGGTCCGTTGTGCCAACTATCATGCATATTTTCTCAATATTTTATCTTTATATGTTTAATATTTTATAAGCATGTTTAAAAAAAAAAAAGTGCTGCAGCAGCTAGAAACATCGGCTGTGAAAACATCCCATATCAGGGGAGGATCTGGGGTTGGGGATGGGGGAAGGAGTGGAGGGGCTGTGTTTAACCCTTTTAGCCCCAACACCCTATAGCAGGATATGGATTGACCACGATAATTCAAGGTTAGTGCTAGATTAGCTTTGCGCCTTCAGGCGCCAAGCTAATCTGGCACTATCCTTGAATTATCATGGTCAATCCATCTCCTGCAGCTGGTGCATATTCGTTAGGGACAGATCCAAAATTTGCCAAATGCGGCCGTGGGGTTAAATGGGTTAACGGTGACACTTGAGGAGAAAAAAAAAAAAAACAGACGACGGAACTGGGTATCGAACCTCGCACCTCTAATATTGGTGGCAGGCGCTTTACCGCTGCGTCACGGATCACCCCACCATCAGTGTAATTGCTTCCACTATTCATCAAATTATCAGAATGGTCCACAGAAAAGTTCACCCTGCCAAAGCTGAATTAAATTTAAATATATCAGTGTTAGTGAATACGAAGAATAGGCGCGCGCGCGCGCGCCTGTATAATTATGTGTGTGCGTGTTTGTGTGTGTAGTGTGTGTGTGTGTGTGTGTGTGTGTGTGTGTGTGTGTGTGTGTGTGTGTGTGTGTGTGGTGTTTGTGTATGTGTGTGTGTGTGTGTGTGTGTGTGCGCGCGCGCGCATGTGCGTGCGAGTGTGTATGTGCTAGTGTTGGCCCGCCCCAGGTGACAGTGTGTGTATTGTTGTGTAAGTGTCTCATCTTCCTCAGTGTTTTTTCCTCCCAGACACAGATGGCCACAGATTGTGTACAGCGGGCGGTACTGATGCTTGTTCACTCCCTTAGTACCTATGGGTGCTTCAGAGATCTGATGCCACTCTGCCGTCACTCCGAGATCTGCTGTCACTATGTCCAGACCCGGATGACGGCACTCATTCTGAGGATACAAAGCCCGCTGAGTCCTGCCAGCAAGATTATCATGAGTCCCTGCCACCTGCCTCTTCTGGTGCCTCTTACAGATGGACTAAACTTTATTGTAAACTCCCAGAACTAAATGACTTCCATTCTATAGAATGAAAATCCTTTAGTACTGGGGATTTAAACACATTCTACTCCAGGACCGAAATCCGCAAATTTTGAAGTTGCCCCCTCGGACTGTATTACACTTCTGGAAACAGACCGAGCTTGTTAATTCAAGGGTTGTGCCATAATAGCTTGACGCCTATGGGCGCCAAGCTATTCTGGCACAACCCTTGAACTATCACGCTCGATCCATGTCTTGCCGTGGCGTGTCGGAGTTGAATGAGTTAAGTGATGTATACCGCCAGCCTGTTGAAGCTCGTAGTGTCGTACTCGTCTTTTCAAAGCGTGTTTCTTTTTCTTTGTTGTTGATTCATTTGCATTTCACACACTTTTCAGTCGCATTTTGGCGGCTGGATCAGTTCCGTGTCTTCATGTACCTAACACACAAAACCTGAAACGTCGCAGCTTCCAGTCATGGCGCTCCGGACTTTGTCCCTGGCCACACGATGGAGACTATCTGTACCGAAAGCACAACATCTGCAAGAGGCAATAATCCTCATGAACCCCCGCTCATGAGGATCTATGTCTCTCGCTGGTTCGAGTTACCTGTATGTCAGAATGCATGGT
>BTPG01000002.1:168006272-168118526 GCA_036245525.1 Semisulcospira habei
GGAATAAACGTCTTCCTAATCTAACATTTACTATAATTATGCTCAGCTTCGACACTGTGATTATTATTATGTCTGTGTCTGTTACATTAGTTACAGCTCACAATATATGATCAAGTTTTTCAACTGTTATGTTATTTTGTGTCAACAGATTCGTTGTATTAGGACATTCACAGATTATATGTTTAACAGAGATGGGGCTTAAGCACTCACATTTGATGTCTTTTGATAATTTGTTTTCCAAGAATTTAGTCTTAACTTGTATATCAACGAAGCTGTTTTTCTTGAACAAGGTGGAACACGATAAGTATATTTCATATCATTTTTGTGGAAAAAAACAAACAAACTGCTTAGCACAGAGTACATTTCATGTAGAGATAGTTGCATATTATTACAAACTGCTGAGTTTTCTCTATTTATAGCTCCCTTTTTTGCTTGTCAGTCACAAATCCAAAGAAAATATATCCCTATTCCTCTGGACATAATACAGCTTATAATATGTTTTATTTCATATACTAAGTCTTTTCTTGTTTTACAATCCCAGCTTTTTAGACTATATAGGACAGATTTAGAATCGACAGTTCAGAAATTAGCAGAAAATATGTATGACATCCTACATAGAAATATTGCAATTCAAATAGTTAATATCATAATTCATAGTCTGGTGGGTAAACTATTATAATAAGTAATTTGTGTGCGGGTTTGGATGTCAATTATTGCCCGCTACTCTTTGATATTAACATGTTGTGTGTTTGGTTGTTGATTTTATTTTTTGGGGGTATAATATCACCAATGTGTGAAAAGACGTTAAATAAAATCCTAAAATCCTGAAATGATCAAGTTTTTCTCACTTCATGTTCTTGGTTTACAGCTATGGTTAGCGTCTTTTAAGGATTTGACGTCAGCGCAAGAAATGAAACTGGACTGATAATGGAAGGGATTTATTTGGGGAAGGAGAGACTTGAAACAGTATTTTGAGTGTCTGTCAGTCTTAGTAGCACAGCAATTTTTGTTGATTAAAACAGGCCGCCAAAACTATTTGAGGTCTCACTGAATAAGTTTCATTCATACATAAATTCTATTGCTGCAATTAGTTCCTTTGTTTAGTGCTGGAATTTAACAATTTCCTTACACTGAAGCTCACCGGCCACAGTGATCAGAAGAGCTGTAAATACTGTAGCGCGGATAGATGCATGTTGTTACAACGTGTTTTTACCACATACTATTCTAGGCCCACACCATTGTACTGGCGTGCGTCTAAATATTCTAGATCAAAATTTTAACTCAGTCATTCGCGGCGAGTCAAATCCGGAATGGGTTAACGATATGTCTCTGTGTTCGGTTCTGGGTCTCCCAATTCCAGACCCAAACCTGTGCGCCACCTGGTTTACCTGTTTCATGTTCCAAAGGGAGCGAAGTAATAAGGTGTTGAAGACAAGCAGAACGAAGATGGACACAAAGCTCAGAACAGGGTACAGGTACGTTACCACTCTGACCCAGCACATATAATCCTGCATGTAGTCACTCCAGTGGAGACATTGGAAATAATGCCTGATAACTGTGAAGATACAGATCGGTGTGACCTCTGCCACTGCATGTGACAGCTGATCACTACCGCTACCAGCAGCAGTCTTTGCCTAAAGTCGGAACACAGGCGGCCCACGGCAGAAAAAGGGTGGGCCGCGATGGCGACGTATCTCTGTGTAGCCACTGTTATGGTGATGTTGCAGGATAACACGTAGAAACTGTCACCCAAAACCTCCAGCATATTAGAGAGACAATGGTCATTCTGAAGCCGAACAAAACTGCAGGAAGTTAGTGTGACAACGCCCAGCAGATCCGACACACTGAGTACCATGAGAGACCTGGCTATGCTGACATCCTTCAGTTGAGAAGACCATGAAGGAAATTACGTTTCCCACAAAATCGACTGCGTAAAACGCAAGGCAGATGTACTCTTTTGTTTCGTAAGTGTTTATGTCACTCACTATTGCGTTAGTCAATAAGCGAAGACAGCGCTCTAACCCAAAGATAACTTAGTACGGCCTGGGATAAGCCGCTGGAAATGTCGCAGCATAAATCACCAAACGTGTCATACGCGCGGCTTGCCATGGGTAACACCATGGATTTCAAAATGTAGATGACTGTCATTGCAAGGAATATTATTATTCCCGTCCGCTTTTTGCTCTATCGCTCTGGGGCCAGCTGCAAACGTGAGCTTAGTCCTGGGTCAGCCATTAAGCCAGGTGCTCCACTATAGCAGAGCAGTTTGCTTAGTGGCTGGCACGGGCCAACGCTCACTCATGCAACCGACCTTAAGTATTTCGGGTGGTTCATTCCCACTCACCAGTTCCCTGCACAGTCTTGTGTCCACCGTTGATATCTGGTCACCTTTTAACATCAGTCATTAATAGTAAAAAGGGGCACCAAGTTTGGTCACATCCGAGAATCCAACGTGCATTCGAGTCGCGTTATTTAGATTTTCCTACACAAATCTACGCGAAACAGTGTCCTGCTTCGACGATTTCCAGCACGTCTTGAACTTACCTGTCCCACTTTCCATCTGACCCCATCTTGCGCACAGCGGGATGCATCGCCCGTGACAACGACGTGATTGCAGCCGCTTTAACATTAAAATTGAATGTAGCATTTAAAAACAAAAAAATCGTTGGGCGATATTTAAGCAAATTCCTGCCACTGCTCTCGGGGTTGATGCCCATCAGGGTGGAAAGCATGCTTTTTAAAAAGTTTCTATTTTTGTTTTTATTTCTTTTTTATTTATTTTTATTTTTATTTTTTTTACGATGGCTAAGAAAATGGCCAATAAAAAAAATCGAAAACAATACGTCGTGTGATTTTTAGAAGTAGGATTTCAGTGTGGCTTGTGTATGTGTAGAAGAATCTAAATAACGTGAGACTCGACTGCACGCTGGATTATGTGATGTGACCCATCCTTGTTGTTTAGTCAGTGCTATTCGTTCTGACCAACTACGCAGCGATCATCCCATGCCTGTGACCCCGTCCAGTACGTAAAGCCGCCTGACTCTGATGCTTTGGATACCGGCACTGACTCGACCGCTGATTAGTGTAATGGCTCACTCAACTTTATGCATGAATTCAGTCTCAATATTGTCCACCGAAAAGTTCACGCTGTCAATATCCCGATGTCAAGCATAAGGTCACCGAGCTGCGTACGAGCCAAGGACCACTTGCATGTGTGAGCTGAAAATGATTCAGCGTATGCCACTAAGCAAGGTGCTCCGCTATAACCACGGAGTACCTTGCTTGGTGGCATGCGCAGGACGATTTGAGTTCCCACTCATGCGGCTGACAGGAGGAGCAGTGCCCCTCCCCCCTTCCGCCCCCCCCCCCCCCCACTGATGATATCCCAATGCGCAAAAGGCCATCGAGCCGACGCCCGATGGCCTTTGCGCACTGGGTATGATGTCCGGTGAATGCAAAACAATGCTAAGCTCCGTCGCTGAGTCTATTGGCACCTTGCGTGGCGACCGACGACGTATACGAGAACTGTGCCTCTCTACCGAGTTTGCAGACACTGAGACAACAGGAGAACTGAAGGAAATCCGGAAGTTATAGCAAGACACATTTTCGTGCGCTTGACACACTAGCGTCATTCTCAGTATTGACGCTTTGAGTCTAGGGCATCGACGGTATTGACACTTTGAGTCAAGAGCACGGAGGGGGTTGAGGGGGCTGATGCCGGAGATTTATAAGTTTTGCTGGCCTCAGTTAAAGCCAGATTAGCTTGGCGCCATGCTAATCTGGCGCTACCCTTGACTGAATCATCTTGGTCGATCCATCTCCTGCAACTGGTACACAGTCGTAAGGTGACACCTCAAAATTTTGGGAAAAGGCGGCCGTGGGGTTAAATGTCCATATCAGCCTCAGGCTGGCAGAGTCTTAATTAGTACTTAGTGGGCTTAGTATGAGCAAAAATTGCCGGTCGGCCGTGGGCGTTTACCTACTGGGTCTAATGAAGATCTGGGTCTCTAGGTCTAGATACGGGTGAGAGGAGTTCGCTGTACGAACGTTTGCTGTCCAGGCAGGATTACGTACAGGATATCTCTTATTTCAGCCCAAAAGGCCCTCGGTCGGCCACCCAGCCCCCTCCCGAAGCAAGAGACATAGATCCTCATGGGCCCCTGCGGCCGCAGGGGTTCATGAGAATCTATGCCTCTTGCTGAGCCTCGGCTCCAACCGTTCCTTTGTTCGAGGCTGTTTGGAGATTTTAGCCGCGTATGATTTGCCAGTCAAGTCTTGCGAGGTGTACACAAGTGCGCGCGGTATCAAGGGACGGTTTTAGGAGACCAGTTGCAGATTAAGTTAAACACGGATGACCCACCTCCATCTGAGGATGCACACTGGGCATAGTAACGCCAGCAAGAGGCGTAGATTCTCACGAGCCCCTGCGGCCGCAGGGGCTCGTAAGAATCTGCGCCTCTTGCTGATTACTGTGGCTGAAGCTGCAGTGGTTCTAGAACGATATAAACCACGGGGCAGCCAGTGTGCGTGATTCAGTGTGCGCGTCTGTGCGGAAGTGTTGAGCAAGGGGTGCTGTCGATTCAGTTTAACCTGGCCGTTTTGATGATTCCAGGCTTTTGAAATCACCTTTTTCAATTCAAATTTGAATTGCTGCTATGATGGCGTATCGTGAAACGTGGTGTCGTACACTGTGACAAAAACAGAGAAGTTTTTCTAATGGTTTTGGTGAAGATTTTAGTTCTCAAAAACCGTTGATAACATCGCAGGTCGCGCCGTGTTCTTGTTTGTTGTCTTGAAAGTTGTGCATGCGCTCCTGTGCTAACCGGTGAGGCTGCAATTTTTGAATTTGATTCAGTCACGACTTGAACTGTGAACACGGAAGGCTTTTAGTTTGACTGAATCGGACGCTGTGTGAGTCTCCAGAATAGCGGGTATTTTTTATGCGGTGCGTTCCCAGGGTGTATTCTGCCGGATTCTGTGGCTGCTATTTGTTTGAACCCGTTTCATCCTGAGGCTGAATTTGTAAAATTTGCTTATTATCCTATGAATGCTACATTACAGATTAGCAGGTAGATCAACCATTTTTCTTCAAGGGTGGTGCCAGATAGCTTGGCGCCTTAGGCTAGCTAAGCCAAGCTATTCTGGCACCACCTTTGAACTATCATAGTCACCACTCAAATTTATTTCAAGCAAAAGTGTATCAGGATGAAAAGGGTTAACTCCTTGACTGCTACTGGCAGTATCCGTCGTAGTCAGCAGCACTGAGTCAGTCAAGTTTAGCGGTTGAAACCCTTTAACTGTCGGTAGCGGTTTTTCAGTGTCGCGATGATTCCTGCAGGAATCATCGCGACAAAACTTGAACAGCCACAGGGTTTGTTCCAATTCTCAGCGAGAACTGAACGGCCGACACCGCTTACTGGCTTGAGCCGTCCGGCGACCCGCGGAAATTCCTGGCTCAGTTATATGGAACTGTTACCGGCTGTACGCTTGTCGTTCGAGCGAGTCACGTCAGTCCTGTCAGGTTTGGTCAGTGTCTGTATGGTGACTGACGAGGTGTGAGTAAGTGTGACTGGATTGACTGAGTCTGCTTCAGTGACTGGATGTATTTACCCTGAAGTCGGATTCTTACTGACAGGCGACATGGCGGAGACTGAAGAACAGGATGCGGTAAGTGCGGCATCAGAGTGGAGTAGAACTACTAGAACTGAATGTTTACTCGGCACCTCAGCAGGGCCGCTCCCGTTTTCACAGCAATCCAGACCAAAAAGGTGACTGCCAACTTCAGTTGCCACATTCCTTCTGCGAATGAAGATAAGTAGCGGCTAATCTCTTCTCTGTTTGTTTGTCTATTTTGACAAAAGGGTATTTACCCGGCCGAAATATTAATAAATTGTGTTGTACCCGTCTTTTCTAAGCGCGCGTGTTTCTTTCTCCGTTGGGTAAGTCTTCTTGGCGTTTTCACAGCAGTTTGCCCCCTTTCCTGCCACTGTGCCTTGCACTGACTGAGCGTACATTTTTGTTGGTCAGTGTCTGAAATCTTGGCTCATTTCCGTCAAAGGCCAAAAAGCCAACACAGTACAAGAAACATGGATACAAACTGATTACTGACGATTTGACGACTGAGATTTCCGACCGAAGTCAGTCATCTGCGTTCGTAAGGCTGTACACACGCTACCGAGGGCCAAAGAGTTAACCCCTTGACTGCTGAAAAGTTTGAACGGCTGAACCTGAACACTACCCAAGTGCAAGAGGCATAGATCCTCATGAGCCCCCGCAATGGCGGGGGCTCATGAGGATCTATGCCTCTTGCTGAAACCACTTCGTATCTAAGTCCGTTTTTTTGACGTTGAATTTACATGACGTCACTGAACAGCACAATCTGCAGTCCACTGACAGGGTCACAAAGGGTTAACCCTTTCATACCCAGCGTCGAGAAATAATTTCTATGTTTCTCTAATCATTAGAGGAATACTGTTAATCTCGTCTTCCATGGCCACACTGAGGAAACTGATTGAGGCCAGAAAAAAGAGGCAGGACGCCGTAGAAATTCTCATCAGTGTAAAGCCGCGTGGCTGCAGCGGCCCATGAGGTTCTGCGCCTCTTGCAGATGAAAGGACATGACTACGAAAACTAATTTTTAGACTCTCGCGTTTTTGCAAGGAGTACTTCCACTACAAATAAGCCTAACCCCTCCACTGCCAGCGGAAGGAGATAGTGTTTCTGAAACCGGCTTTGTCAGTTCAACGCCAACGAGTCTCAGTCGCTCAAGGAATGACGTGGAACCAAATTGGTGTCAGCACCGAGAGGCATAGATCCGCATGAGCCCCCGCGACTGCGGGGGCTCATGCGGATCTATGCCTCTTGCATTTGAGCGCACTATTGTTCCTGCTCTGTGCTCCGGCAGTGAAAGGGTTATACCCCCCCCCCCCACCCAGTCTCCCAGGGTTGATTAAGAAGTTCATTGAATTGCACGCGACGTAAATTAGAGATGCAACATCAGATGAGCCGGCATAACATTGATGGTACAGAGAGCTTCACGTTCATGGCCGGACAGCAAGCAATAAACACAGCTGAGCGGCCCTAGGCCGGATCGAACTGAAAGCCACGTTCTCAGACCCCTAGTAAACTGATCTGATTAATGGGCTGTCCAGGGCCGGCTATGAGGAGTGATAGTTCATTGGTGGGCGGCCACTAGACTGATCACGTGGCGCCGCCTCAGCCTAAATTTCTCTCTGGAACTTGAAGTTATTCATTGAGTTTACTGACTGGGGTCGAACAGTGCTGTATAGTCGAAGTCGCTCATCATGCTAGAGAATAGTGAAAGGGTTAATCTTTTTGGCTGTCAATAGCGCTTTTCGTCGCGATGAGTTCTGCGGGAATCATAGAACAAACAAAAAAACGCAAAAAAAAAAAAAAAAAAAAAAGCGCTATCGACAGCCAACCGGATTAAGTGAAGAGGCCGTAAAAAGCAACAACGAAAATGTAAATTGAAATTCTCAGCCGGAACAGCATCTTTTTGATTAGCTAGGCTGGATGTACCCAGCCTGCACACCATAGAGCGTATGCTGCACACCGCAGCAAATCCCATCCTCGGGCCAAGACTGAGCGGCTCAGTGGCCCGCGCACGCCATTTCAGTACATCAGCCGACGCTGGCCCGCCGAAGACTGACCTGGGGCCAGTCGCACGAGTGAGCTGTCAGTCCTGCGCCAGCCACTAAGCAAGGTGCTCCGCTATCGCGGAGCACCTTGCTTAGTGGCTGGCGCAGGACTCAGTTCACTCGTGAAACTGAGGACCTGTTGTTCACTGGATGAGTGTCTGCCACGGGGGAAAAACGGCGCTTTCTCAGTGATAACCTGCTATTCTGGGCGGCTTGTGTATGTTTTTGATTGCGCAGACGGCATGGCACGGCTCTACTGAGCGGCAATTCAAGCTGAACTGTGCAGAACAGGCTCTTATCAGTCCGCAGGCAGCTGCAGAAACTTGAAAGTCAAGCACTTTAGCCAGCTAAACAGCGGAAAGTCAGTCCGTCTAATCGGGCGCTCAGGCTGAAACCTGCCAGCTCCTGTCCAGCTTCTGGAACGGATTCTCATGAGCCCGACAGCCGTTCTTGGGAGGCGGCGGTGGGAACTGAGAGAGGAACGTTCCTCACTTCCCACCGCCTCAACGCGACTACTACCCGGACCGGCAACGAACGAGCGCGAAATCGCGGTGGACAACCACCTTGTACTATAGGGCCGCATAGGCAACAGGCTCCAAACGTCTCCAAGGGCTCATGAGGAACTAATTTTTACTATGTCTCTTGGAGATGTTTGGATCAGTCTTCGTCTGTGCTCTAGTTACAATCTGGTTCAGTTGTCAGGCATGACTTCGCTGTCGTTCGTTGTGGGTAATCGTTCGTCGCAAACGAAACCCCACTATCGTTATGTCGATGTTCGTTTTGGATCCTCAGAAGGATTTCATCGTGTGTGTGAGGAAATGCACAGTTTTGGCTATTGTTTTACCCCGATAGGCATTTTTCGTTTGGATCATCATTCGTACAGTACATCAACACACGCAAAGGAACATCAGTATAAAATGCGGGACAAATACATCCATCCATCCACCCATCCGTCCCTCCGTCCGTCCGTCCCTCCATCCATCCATTCGTCTGTCCGCCCGTCCGGCGTTATTTGTTTTCTTTGTTGGTGATTTCTCAGCTTTGCATTTATGGCCAATGGATCTTACTCTTCAAGTGGTTTAGTAACAAGAGGAGTGCCCCAGGGCTCTGTCCTGGGACCTCTTCTCTTTTGCATATTTATCAATGACCTGCCACTACATTTCACGAATGACAAAATTGCATGTGACTTGTTTGCCGATGACGCAACAATCCACACCCCAGATAAGTGTCTTGAGTCTTTAAATGGTCGTTTGCAACAGGGACTGAGCAAAATTTCCAAATGGTGTGAAAATAATGCAATGATCCTTAATCCCACCAAAACCGAATGTATGACGATAGCAACCCGTCAGAAGCATCAGCTCAAGCCACTTTCGCTTAGCCTGGAGATCCAAGACCACACCATTACACAAGTAACTGAACATCGCCTACTTGGAGTTATTGTTGATAACCAGATGAAATGGCAATCTCAATGCTGTCTGTAAAACTGTGTCCAGAAATGTGTTTATGCTGTCTAAGCTAAAATATCTTATTGATGTCGACACTCGCAAACTATTTTACAATGCCCATGTCAAATCCCACATCGATTATGCCTCCACGACATGGGACGGCAGCGGTGACATACACATGAAGATTGATTGTATTGATTGTACATTGCTTAACGTCCCGACAGCAACAAGGCTTTCTCAGGACGTGCCTGCATTGCTTGTGAAAAAAAACTAAACAGAAAATTGAATGTATGTCGCCAGCCGGTCAAATACATTAAATAAACCTACAACATGGGGCATAAATAAAGCTAAGACCATTTAGCAACACACATCCAATATCAAGAGCTACAGGCAGTGCAGACAGTAGGAAGAGTTTTAAAAAGGCAAATACAGGTGAATGGACAAAGGGTAGACAGAAACACATGCCCCAGAATAGAGAGAAAAACCCACCCTGTGGGGCTGACCAGGGTGACCCTGGGAACTAAAAAATACCTAACCCCACCCAAGTCCCCCAGGGCAGACCCGGGTGGGGCTACACATGAAGAGGCTTAACTCCTTGCATCGCAGGGCAGTGAAGCAGATCCTGCCTGATCCAGCTCTTTCTACTGACCAAAAATTTGAAAAACTAAAATTGCTTCCTCTTAACAAGCACCATCTCTTTAACAAAGGGGGTAGTCATGTATAAAATCTGGAATGAAATCCACCCAGAATACTTGTGTAATCTCTTCACCAAGGCAGTTTCAGGCTATTAAACATCAAGGCGAAACTTCATCACACCACGCCCGAGGATAGATTTATTTAAAACCACCCTCGCTTTCTCGGGCGCCTCGTTTTGGAATAAACTGCCAGCGCACATAACACACACTGGTTCACTCCCCTCTATCAAGGAAAGCCTCTTCAAGTACCTGCTATCTAACAGCTCATTCACTGGTTCGGGTATCTCCATCGCCTAAAGCCTTGATATTAACCTCCGCGCGCACGTGCGTGTATGTGGGTGTGTGCGCGCGCGTGCGTGCGTGTGTGTGTGTGTGTGTGTGAGCATGCGGCGCGAGCGTGCGCGCGTGTTTGATTTCAGTGAAAAAAGGAATTTTAAAGACTATCTTCTTTTCTTCTTTTTTTTCCCCCCGTTCACATTGTTAGTAATCATAATTGGTGCGCTCCATTTTGCCTTATTCATCTCTTTTTGAACGACTTGTTATATTATGTGCACTTTTATGTTAGTAGCTTTGTACTTCTGTATGTTAGTAGCCTTGTACCTTTAGCAGAGTTGTACCTTTGTAGATTAGCAACGGCAAGCGTGAAAAATGGCACATGTGATAACTGCTTCTTCCGTTCAGAAATAAAGTTTCATTTCATTTCATTTCATTTCATTTACTCAGTTGACGTGTCAGTCACCTACTTGATCTGGTTGTAATTCCGCTCGGTAATTTCTATCAGCCTTTAATTGGCGTACCAGAAATTGTGCTTAAATCAATTAGGACCCTTGCTGTACAAAGCTGCCGGTCTTCCCAGAGCGGTGTGGTCTGCGTGCTGACTGGCTGTATGCCAAAGCTAAAAAAATGTAACCCATTTGCAGTGCAATTTCTAACTCAGCAACGCGCAACTGACGACTGGCATCTTAACCCTTTTAGCCCCGAGTCCCTACCGCAGGAGATGGATTGACCATGATAATTAAAGGGTAGTGCCAGATTAGCTTGGCGCCTTCAGGCGCCAAGCTAATCTGGCACTACCCTTGCATTATCATGGTCAATCCATCTCCTGCAGCTGGTATATAGTCATTAGGCAACACCTCCAAAATTTGAGAAAAGGGATCTTGGGGGTAAAGGGGTTAATTTGCAAATTGCAAACTGAGCTGCACGACCTGAGGTCAGCTGTATGCGGTGTTGGGCTTAAATTCTGCGCAAGCCACGGATTCATCAGAATTCATGTGAGGATGTTTGTCGATCTCTTGAGCACGGAAAGCATTCTTTTTCGGATGGAGGATCAGTTGCATGAGGGAACTCAGTCCTGTGCCAGCCACTAAGCAAGGTGCTCCGCTATAGCGGAGCACCTTGCTTAGTGGCAGGCGCAGGACTAAGCTCACTCATGCTCTCACCGGCCCCGAGTGTACACCGCCCATTTTCTGTATAGTCCTGAAGATAAGCGTGAAGATGGCAGACAGACTGATTCAGAGATAATCCGCCCTGTTTACTGCGTGGACGGGTTCGTATCGTTTTGCTCTTGATCTTTCCCATACGGTACTCTCAAGATTTTCAGGCAGTAGGAAGGGTTTTTTATTTTGTTGGATGTAGGGCCCGGCCTGAGGCTTGTTCCTTGGCGAATCGTCTGGATGCTATTAAGTAGTCGTCTTGGCTTTCAAAACTCAAAGTGTGTTTGCGATAACATTCCCCGCCTTCAAAACACCACGTGCGTTTGCAGTCAGTCAGTCAGCCAGTCAGTCGACCAGTCTGTCCGTCCGTCCGTCCGTCCGTCCGTCAACCCATCCATCGGTCTCAAAACCCACTGTATTTATAGTAGGTCATTTAACTGATCATTTAGTCCCGTCGCGCTACATGAGCAGGAGATGGATCGACTGAACATGATAGTTATTCATGGGTTGTCACTAGTGCCAGATTAGCTTGGCGCCTGAAAGCGCCGCCAAGCTAATCTGGCACTGCTCTTGTATTATCATGGTCGATCCATCCCCTGCAGTAACTGGCACACAGTCGTTAGGTGACACCTCCGGAAATGCGGCTGTGGCGTTATGAAATGGGTTATATGAAATAACATGGAACAACAGCCGAGACTGGATAACAACAGAGGCTGATCAATTAACGCATTCACCGCCAGTGGCCGCAGATTGTGTGTGTCGGTTAAAAACCATCGTAAACTCAACGTCGAAGATTCCCAACCGTCAAAAGAAACGTGGATACAAAAGTAGTTTCAACAAGAGATGTAGATCCTCTTGAGCCCCCGCCATTGCGGGGACTCATAAGGACCTACACCTCTTGCAGCTGAGTCAGTGGTGGTCATTTTTTTTTCTTCTCGGCCTTTGAAAGAGATAGTCTGTCCTTTCGGGAGGATTTCCCACTTTAGTTTTGGGACATTTGACCCGAGACACGAAGCGCACCGAGTCTGAGAGAACGTGCTTTAGAGACTCTGAAAATATCAAATGATGGAGGGGGGGGAGAGGTTAGGGGGTGGGGGAGGGGGATGGGGGGGGGGGGGTCGTAGTGAAAAGTAGGGGGGCCAGACTATCTCCTGCCTCCCCACCCCAATATGTTTAGAGAACATGTTTTGTGGTTTTGGAGGAAATATATTTTGGGAGGAAAAGATATTAAAATTATTCATTAAATTTATATATTTTTATTTGCAATTTGAAGAACAGAATACTCCCCCCCCCCCCCCTCTCGTTTGATTTTTTTTCCCACTGCTCTGCCCCTCCCCCTCCCCCCTCCTCCCCTCATGGAGGCAGGGAAGTACACGTAACACTGCCCTCCCTCCCCCCTTAACCCCCCTCCCCCAATGAAAAATACAAAATACACCATGGTGGTGTTAGTGGAGTTATTGGGGGAGAAGGTTAGTTTTTCAATTTCTTAAATTATTTGGTGGATTGAAATGTTGATTTTTTTGGGGGTCTGTTTCAGGCGGCCCGGGAGAAACCCCAGAGGCGGAAACCCAAGCGCTTCACCAAGAAACACATGTTCTCTGACGAGAAAGTCTCACGTAAGTATAAGTACAACCATTCAGGTATAATCATCTGCAACCACGAAGATTATTATTATTATTATTATTACATGGTATTTATATGGCGCATTTCTCATATTTATAATATAACTCAATGCGCAGAATGTAGCCGCGAACTGAACCCAACAAGCACGCTCACCTGGAAAACACTAGTGCCCTTTTTATGTAAAGCAATGATCGATTTGTCCATTAACCCCTCCCCGGCCAGTGATCACGAATCGCGTATGACCGTTGACATTCGCTTGAAGAACACGAACGTAAATGGGACCAAATGTAGACACGAAGAAGACAGGACTAACAAGAGACATAAATCCTCATGAGCCCCCGCGACTGCGGGGGCTCATGAGGATTTATGTCTCTTGCCGCAGATGGGTAGCGTTCGTCTTGCCCCGGCAGTTGAGGGGTTTGAAGAGGGAAATGAAGTAACACCACACCGCCGGGAAACTAAATGGGCTTCCGCTGACGCTTGTCACGCAGCCGGAAGCCTAATGAGCAAATTAAAAGTGGTCAGCGCCCCAGGGGGCTGATTAGCTGAGACCCACTCGGTCCATCAAGCTAGACGTTTCAGCTACACTGCAAGAGGCGTAGATTCTCATGTGTCCCTGCAGTTGCAGGGGACCATGAGAAGCTGTGCCTCTCGCTGTCTGCTCGCGCCTTTGTTTACTCACAATGTCTTCTCCTCTAGTCAAACGGTTAAGGTGATCGCGGTTTTCGGCGGCTGTGTCGAGAGTCCGAAATAGTTCAGGCGGTTAAGCGTCGGAGCAAGAGAGCGAAGGGAATCGCCGGGTCGTGGGTTCGAATCCCCGTCCCGGCCCCGGTAGCTGGACTCACAATCCAGGGAAAAAAGACGGGCTTGTTCAATAGCATGTCCGTTGAAAGGTCCTGGTAAATGCAAAGTGGCACAGATGCAGTGCGCCTGAATTGATCAGGGTTCAGGTCGTACTTCATAAGCAATAGATTTCCCTGTCCCCCATAAGCCGCCCATCAGGGCCGTCCATTATCACTTTAGTGCTGTGGACGTTAAACCCCGAACTAACCAACCGGCGGCTGTGTCGCGACTTACCAGCGGCATCTCCCAGCTAGACCGACTGTGTAGCGGCTTCTTGGCTTTCCTTAGCAGCAAGCTTCCCCGCGTCATGAAAGATTTTTTTGGTTAGTTCGGGGTTTAACGTCCACGACACCGAAGTGATAATGACGGCCCTGACGGGCGGGTTATGGGGGACAGGGAAATCTATTGCCAATAGAGTACGGCCCAGCTGAACACTGATCAATTCAGGCGCACTGCAACTGTGCCACTTTGATTTACCAGGACCTTTCAACGGACATGCTATGTAGCAAGCCCGTCTTTTTTTCCCCCTGGATTGCGAGTCCAGCTACCGGGGCCGGAACGCGTACTCGAACCAACGACCCGGCGATTCCCTTCGCTCTCTTGCTCCGACAGCTTAACCGCCAGAGCTATTTCGGCGGACTCGGATGGACCGACTGTGTAGCGGGTTCTTGGCTTTTATTAGCAGCAACCGCGTCATGAAAGAGTATAGAGGCTACGTTATAAAGGTCTTTCACATGCGTATCACGTGACGGTACGCAACAATGTGCGACGCCTCCCCTGGAGGCAAGCAACTTCCTAGCACTGGCGATATGGGATTCTGTGCCGGACTGTGTAGGCCGTCAACTGCAGGTTTTTCCCCTATCATCATTTGCATAAATGCCATCAAAACCACGGCAGAAATACATAGACACACTACACAAGGTGCCCTATAGGGCTCGGGAAGCTGGACGTCATCGCGCTAGTCGTGGCGACCATCTTGAGAGGATTCGCGACTAAGGCCCTCATAGGGAAATCGCTGTCAGGACAATGTCAGGAAAGTTTTGACGTGCTATGGGCAATAACAGCAAGTCACCGTAGGAAACCGCTAACCAGAATCTGTTTTTGCCGTTTGTTTCCAAAGAGGAAGAACCATGAAGAAAAACGTGTTGAAACACTACTTCGCTACTATCTTAAGAAAATCCTATCCTCTTAAGATGGCGGCTGACGCGCCGACGCTGCTAGGCAACGCGGGGAACTTCCTGAGCCCTAAGAACGATATTAGAGCAAAATGTTAGAATATCGGAAACATAAAATGCATTTAGAATTGCGATCTTTTCGGGGAAGTGCTGGGCGGACGAGTCCCAGCCTAGAAGCTGTCGCATAAAGTACTCACAAAAAGTTGAGGATACAGAGATAGTTCAGTCGAAATTGTTAGGAGGATTTTCAAAATAAGTCTAGTGATGGAGTACGTCATATCGGTGTCAGTGATCAGCCTCGCCAGAAAGCAAGAATTTTCACATGACGGTCATTTGGGTTCTGTGGCAGCTGCTGCACGCTGGCTACTTAGATAATAATAATAATAATAATAATACATAGTTTTTATATAATAATAATATCGTTATTATATAGGCGCTTTTTCTCAATTTTTGGGCTAATCGACTCAAAGCGCCGCGAACTGAAACCCAACACGCACACTCACGTAACAGAAACGGATTTACGCCATTTAAGACAAACACAGTACAAGACAGACGAAGGGCCAGTTTAGCTACTGAAGTTACAGAGATTTTTGATCGCTTGTATTTGAAATTTGTAAAGTGGCCTGAAACCGGTACCAAAGTGTGGGGGTGGGGGTGGGGGGGGGGGTGGTGGAAGAAACGGAGTACCCGGAGAAAGAACCCCCGACGGTCCGCCCGAATTAACGGTGACACTTACCAGAGGAGAAAAGTCCGACGCCGGAACCCGTTTTCGAACCTCGCACCTTTGGCATTTGTGGCAGGCGCCTTAACCACTGCGCCACGGACTTCCTCACGGACAACAAGCTCGCAGCGCTTTTCAGCACATAAAAATAATTTTAAAAAGGAGAAAAATTAGAACGCACTCACTCTTTAAATAAACACCTGCTCGCACCATGTAGGCGCATTCCTAACACGAAACACACACGCACACACACACACACACACACACACACACACACACACACACACACACACACACACACACACACACACACACACACACACACACACACACACACACACACACACAAACACACACACGCACACACACACAGTTATATATATATATATATATATATATATATATATATATATATATATATGTATATATATATATATATATATATATATATATATATATATATATATATATATATATATATATATATATATATATATAGAGAGAGAGAGAGAGAGAGAGAGAGAGAGAGAGAGAGAGAGAGAGAGAGTAGAGAGAGAGAGAGATGCTGGCACTGATGTTATTGCTAATCATTCTCTGTTTAAATTTGATTTTGATACAGAGAGACACTGCATTAACTCATTCGAGATGTGCCGCCTCCGGATACGCGGCATAAGCCGCGTATCCGGAGGCGGCACATCTCGAATGAGTTAAAGAGGATATCTGTGTGTGTACCGGCATGCCAGTGCACATGTGCCGGTGTGCTGGGGAGAGGTGTGAGGGTCCTGGGGAGGGGTGTGTGTGTGTGTGTGTGGGAGGGGGGGGGGGCATATGTCCAAATATGAAATCAATACTGTCTTAACTCAGAATAACTATAAGAAACCTCATAATTTTTAGCAGTTCAAGTCAGTTAAATATTGCAATATCCCCCACTTTTTATGAGATGAACACTGTACGCCACTGTTTTTTGTCGAGGCTGAGACGGTTTCTAGGTTGACACCCAACAACCTTCTCTTCTTCTCAGGTTTAGGTCAGCGATCCGCGATCTCACCTCGTTTGTTGTATAAGTTCCTGCCGTCCCGTCTCCCCCCCACCCCCCCACGACCCAATCACATGAGGGATTCTTTAGTATCTACCGTTACACAAATTAACCATTTTGTTTTAAGTTTTTAGACCGAAAACACCGCAAATAGCTTGGTTTGTGCGCTTGTTCAACGCTGCGGCCATTCAAGTACTAGCCGCGGAGGTGTATTTGTCCTCCAGGGCCCGGTACGATCAAACTGATGACGTCATGAGATCGCTATAATAATAATAATAATAATAAGCGCATTAAATAGGCGCTTTATCCCAATTGAAAATCGGCTCAAAGCGCCGCCGCGAACTGAACCCAACAAGCACGCTCACGTGAATCACGCGCATTCACTCACACACTGTACATAAACACAGAACATTCACTGACGTGGTGCTAAGGGCAAGCTCAAGCGAGCTACTGTAGTTTTTGGAAATTCAAAATCGTTTGTATTTGAAATTTGATTAAGTGGGCTGAAACTGATACCAAAGTCTATAGCGTAGCCTCTATATTCTTTGCCTGCGTCTAGGCTCGAGTGTAAAGAATGCCGATGAAAACGAATGTGTAGTTGTGAGCACGGCAAGAGGCATAGTCCCTCACTCAATGATGGTGAGCCCCTTCGCGTGGCAGAAGCTGATGAGGATTTTGCAACTGAGAAGGACTGAAAACGTTCGGTTTTGCAAAGCATGGACATAGTCCATGAAGTCGGCAAAGGGCGCCAATCTTTGCATCCTCAAGCCGCCACTCTGGTTACGGCCGGGCGGCTCCGGCCTCGATCCGGGTCGCGTGATCATGAGGAGAGGTTCGATGGCGGTAACCCTCATGAACTCCTAGGCCAGCAAGTCACGGTGAGGATCTGCGCATTTCAAGAGTGTCCGGGCTGAATGAGTTAATACTGCCATCGCTTAGTACCCCCACCCCGCACAAGGAAGACTCTGTCCGCTGCAGAAGAAATGTACGGTAGACCCTGTTTTTTTTTTAAGCGGCCACCAGTTGCCCACTTGAGAAAGTTCTCGATCAGTCTCGAAGTCACCTGTAGACCATCCGTAGCCGATCAGTTGACGTGGCCTACTGCTAGCTGATGGTCCTTATAATGACGCGCGAATTCTTAATAGGATGGACGCTCGAGACAGGTTCTGATGTATGAGTATAGATGATATCAGATAGTGGTTAATCGCGATGTAATGCAGGAATCGCCTCGACCCAAACCCCCCCACAACAACCCGCTACCGACAGCCACAGGGTTAGGAGACTGAAATAAACTCTTCGGAGCTTATCAGAACCCAGTAAGCAAAGGTCCTCGGGCCCAGAACGGCCGCAGTGGATCCGCGCACTGCCGTGGGCCCGAAGATGTTTTGCTACTGGGGAAGGTGCAGAGAATCGTTGCTGACAAGCAACATGAATCTATGCATCAGTTGGTGGTGGATGCTGCTGTTGGGCAGAGAGAGAGAGAGAGACCATAGAGAGAGCGGGGCGCAGGCTCAGCCAGTGGCATGTTTTGACACGTTAGCAGCCTTAACAGCTTTGCGGACGTACGTGCATGCGTGTGTGTGTGTGTGCGTGCGTGCGGTGTGTGTGTGTGTGTGTGTGTGTGTGTTTATATGAGTGCGCGCTTGTGTGTGTGTGTGTGTATGTGTGTGTGTGTGTTTATATGAGTGCGCGCTTGTGTGTATGTGTGTGTTTTGTGTATATGTGGCGTGTGTGCGTGCGCACGCGTGTGTGTGTGCGTGTGTGTGTGTGTGTGTGTGTGTGTGTGTGTAATAATAATAATAATAATAATAATAATAATAATAATAATAATAATAATAATAATAAATTTATTTCAGTTTTTGCAGGCCATCTGGCCCATATGAACACAAAATACAATTTACAACCAGAAAATACAGGAAGGTGGTTGTAAAACACACTCATATAGCATCACATCAGCGCACATAAATAAACAAAAAAAAAAAAAAAAAAAAACAAGAAAAGTTCAAAGCAAATCCCTCTAATTCCTTAATTTAAGGCAACCTGAAATATACATAGCAACTTTAAAAACCAGTTTATCATGTAGGTTTCCACACAGCAGCTGAACTTTAAGATCGGATGGGAATCTGTAGTAAAACAGTGGAATGTACTTTTTACGTAAAGGGGAATATTTTGGACACTCGAACAGAAAATGACACAAATCTTCAGCCTTATGCCAATCACATGAATTACATTCTGGATTAGTGATGGGTTTTCCAAATCTGGATACTCCGTTTAAAGGTAAACGGTTACATCTAAGTAAACATATTGCCCGCCTGAGTTCACAAGAGTTCAGCTGCCCTATGTAACTGGCTCTAAGTATTTCTGGGTGGTAATGGCAGTATTCTGTGTTTGAGGAAAGGGATGCATGCCAGTCCTGTCGGAAACAATCCATCAGCCGATCTTTGAATATCTGAATGAACAGAGGAGTGTTTCCAACTGACTGCATTTCCCATACATACCCAAACCCGTGCATACACAATAGAGTCTTTATTTGCGTAGCCCAGTTCGATCTACCTGAAGCATCATGCATACATAACATCGTGTAACACTGTCTTGGGTATCTGTTTTCTGACATGGTAAGAAGTCTGCACCAGTACTTCACCATTCGAACATAGGCATCAATATACATAGGGAATCTTCCACACTCACCCAGCGCAATATTGTTTTTTACATCTCTTCCAACACCAAGGACCATTTTACAAACCTTTATATGAACCTGCTCAATTACATCATGTCTCTGGAAACCCCAAACCTCTGACCCGTATAGCACAATGGGTTTAATCTTGACATCAAAAATGTGAAAAACAGTGTCAGCTGGCAAGTTTTGTAATTTAAAGTATAGTCTTTTGATACCTGCAACTGCTCTCCTGGCTTTTCCAGCTAAGTTTTCTACACATCTAGCCCAGTTAAGAGTAGAGGAAAATATCACACCAAGGTAAGTATAACTGGACTCGACTTGAATCTGCTTGTCAGCATAAAACCATTTTTCACAATTTTTCACAAAACCTCCATTTTTGAAGACCACCACTTTTGTCTTGTCCATGTTCACAGTGAGACCCCATTTTTTACAGTATTTTTCTAAACAATTAATTTTCTTTTGGAGATCTGCTACAGAGTCAGAGACAATGGCTATATCATCAGCATACATAAGAAGGAAAATACCCAGTGGGTCTGCAAAAATATCAATGCCACGTGCACCGCACGATGATATTTCTGTCTCAAATTATGAAAGAAAGATAGAAAACAGCAGTGGGCTCAACACACAACCTTGTCGCACCCCTGACATGCAATCAAAGTAGTCGGTAACTTTGGTTCCAACCCTTACAGCAGCTTTTACATGTTTGTACATACTCTCAAGTGTCTGAAGCAACTTTCCATGAACTCCTTTACGTAACAAGAGATACAACAGTTTTGTCCTGTGCACACTGTCGTAAGCTTTAGAAAAATCTACGTACATGGTGTAAAAACGGCCACCCTGCTTGCTAAGATACTTTTGCACTAGTGCCTGTAAGCAAAAAATGTTATCTATAGTACTGTACCCTTTACGGAAGCCAGCTTGAGCCTCAGGAATACAATCATTCTCTTCACAAAAACGCACCAACCTGTTGTTAATGACAAAACTGTACAACTTACTGATAACGTTCAGAAGAGAAATTCCTCTGTAGTTGTCAACATTTCTAGGGTTACCCTTTTTGTGTAGTGGAAATATCACAGCCATGGTCCAGCTTTCAGGGTATTCCGCACTTTGAAACACACGATTGAACAAAGGATGCAGAAATTTCACAAGGATCTCACCTGCATGATGAAAAAGGTCAGTGGGCAAGCCATCAGGGCCTGATGCTTTCCCTTTCTTCATGCTATTAATAGCACTGCGAATTTCATCCTGTGTGATTTCCTCGTCAAATTTTGCATTATGACAACCATCACAATCATCAGATATATGGTCATTCAAAACACCCTCGGCCTGTCTGCTGAAACCTGAATCATCAACATTCTGATCCACATTTAGCAAATTACGAAAATAATCATACCACACGCGTGGTGAAATGACATCAGAACACAACTTTTTAACGCCAGTCAGAGACTTTATTTTTTGCCAAAATGTTCTTGAGTTTGCATCATTACATGCATCGTTGAGCTCATTCAAAACCCGTGCGTTGTACTCTACTTGTTTTGTTTTACACAACTTCTTAAATTCTTTCTTCATGTCAAGATACTTCCCTAAGTCGTCATGTGTGTTTGTGTGTCTGAACTGCTTCAACTGTATGTACTTGTTTTGTTTTTGCTAACTCGCAGTCCGAGTCCCACCACGGCGGCTGTGCACGGGATTCACCTACCTGTGTGTGTGTGTGTGTGTGTGTGTGTGTGTGTGTGTGCCGTGCCGTGTGTGTGTGAGAGCCCCATCGTGCGTAAAACATGAGCGTGCGTGAGTGCCTTCGTGAGAGCCTGGAGAGAGAGAGCCGGAGAGAGAGAGAGAGAGAGAGAGAGAGAGAGAGAGAGAGAGAGAGAGAGAGAGAGAGAGAGAGAGAGAGAGAGAGAGAGAGAGAGAGAGAATTATTTTGACACGTTTAGCAGTTGTGGCAGATGCTGTGTGAGCCTAACATAAGACGCGGCGTTATGAACACATTCCTACATCAACAAACGTCACCGTAAATCTAAGGAGGAGCACTCTTGTACCGTGACTGAACCCAATTTGCTCCCCTTGACTGCCGGCCTAGCCGCGCCGTCAAACTTCACCGCGCTCTATGAGTCTGAAAAATGAATTTTTACCCCCCCCCCCCTCCACCCTTAGAAGTAAAAGCTTCTGTGATTAATGTGCTGATCTGATTTGATTGACCTTTTCACTGCTGGTGGACGCAGTGGTGTCAGCAACAGGCATAGATCCTCATGAGCCCCCGCAGTTGCGGGGGCTCAGTCATGAGGATCTATGCCTCTTGTAGTTGGATTGTGTTCACGTATCACAGACCAGCGCACGCTGCCTAAATTTCACTATCGTCATGTTTCATTTTGCCAGAGTTTCGCGACACGTTCCACATGTTCGACAAGAACGGCGACGGGATGATCACGACGGAAGAACTGGGTCAGGTCATGATGTCACTGGGACAGCGGCCCACTCTGGCCGAGCTCAAGTCTTTTATCAGGGCAGTGGACACAGACCGTGAGTTGTTGTTTTCTGTCCATCATCATCATCGACATCATTTGCAACATGCATGTACTGCATCATCTGCAGCCGCCGCTAATGTCAATGCAGGGGAAGATCAGTTGCTACCAGAGGTGGTGGGGGTGGGTTGTGGGTGGGCCGGGTGGGAGTGGGGCGGTTCCAACGTTTTGTTTGGAAACTTCAACCTGACACAAAACGCCTCCCCATGCCAGACATTCATTCCCAGTGGCCGAACACTCAAAAAGCGAGGGGACGAGGAGGAGGTGTGTGTGTGTGTGTGTGTGTGTGTGTGTGTGTGTGTGTGTGTGGGGGGGGGGGGTGTTGGGGAGGATGGGGGTGGGGTGGGAAGGCGGAGGGGGGGGGGGGGGGCTGAAGTAGGTTTTCCCTCCATTGCAGTCCACTGAATGATCGGCTGAAATTAACTCACCTGTGCCTGTAGACACCGGCACTATTGACTGTACCGGTGTCCGCGTGCACAAAAACCACTTCACTGCCAGTGGTTGCGGATTGAGTTCATTAAATCTTTGTACACTCAAAGCTTAACAGCCCCGGCCGCCCTACTGGTCTGGAATTGAAGTTGTGCCAACAAGAGGTACAGATCCTTATGAGCCCCCGCAGTTGCGGGGGCTCATGAGGATCTGTACCTCTTGCAGTTGGGTCGAGATCACTTTTTCTCGACAACGAAGAAGTAAATGAAGTATTTTGTGTGGTTTCAGGCAGCGGAACAATCGATTTTGAGGAGTTTGTGGATATTTTCGCGCGCAAGATCACAATGGACCCAGAAGCGGAACTGAAGGAGGTGTTCCGGGCTTTTGACGGCGACCACGACGGGTTTATCTCCCCTAGGGAACTCTTCAACGTTATGGTCAAACTGGGAGAAAAAATCACGCAGGTAAGAACACTATAAGCATAAGCTGAAAACTGCAGTTGATTAAATTTCTCTACTATGTCCTAGCGTGGCGGGGTAAAAAACCTGATAATGTCACAAATACTTTTCTCCAAACTCTATTGCACAACTGGTTTGGCCAGGCTGACACTATAGGCAATGGTCAACATACAACTTCGAAGACTTTTGTGCGTACGTCCAGGACATGCTGGAGTCCAGGGCATCCGATCGAGCGGACACCCCCGCTGTTAAGGCAGAAAATACAGAGGCCACGGACGGGCATATCAGACGTGGCGAGAAACCGGAGAAAGCGTTTCCAGCAATAAAGCGAAGTGCACCACAGTCGATCGCCTCCGGAGCAGAAATGTGGAGAAAAGGCAGCGGGAGTTGCCGGGGCAGACTTGAAAGTCAGCATGGGAGATCCATATTAAACCAGACCTCTATTGGCACGATATCGAAAGGGAACCGTCTGGGGACACTTCTGATGGGTGGGGTGGAGCGCGTATAGGCCTCACGCCAAGCGCGCAGAGATCCCCATCTTGACCGAACTGAAATGAATTCTACTCAGTGTGGCGGGACTACTGAAAAAAAATCTTGTTTCTGCTGGCTGATTCTGTTTCAGTGTTATTAGACGACAAAATAAGTCCCTGCCCAATGAGCAAAAGTCCCTCGGCCGACGTCTTTGCTGATTGGGCACGCGAACGGGAACAACAGCGATCTGACATTAGGACTGACTCGTCCGTGATGCGCTGACACACACACGCACACGCACACGCACACGCACGCACGCATGCACGCACGCACGCGCGCGCGCACGCACGCACGCACGCACGCACGCACACACGCGCGCGCGCACGCACGCACGCACGCACACACACACACACACACACACACTGGCTGTCTCTCTTAGATCCGCTACCGCTAATCAGCGGTAGGGGATCGCCGGGGGTCGGGGGGCGGGGGGAGACAACCAGTGTGATACTGAGACTGTCCTGCATGGTTTGCCTGAAGATAATTATTAGGACTTTTTGGCTGCGCGTGTCTTATCTGACAAGTTTGTGTCCGCATGTTCTGTGTCCAGAAGGAAGCGGAAGAGATGGTGAAGGAGGCAGACCTGAACGGCGACGGCAAAGTGGACTACTCAGGTACGCCCCTCCCCCTCTGCCCATTGAGCAAAGAGTTCTCGGGTCCCGTCGGCCGCACTGAGTGGGCCCGCGCACGGCCGTGCTCGGGCTCACTGCGGCCGACGGGATCCGAGGGTCTTTGTGTGTGTGTATGTGTGTGTGTGTGTGTGTGTGTGTGTGTGTGTGTGTGTGTGTGTGAGAGAGAGAGAGAGAGAGAGAGAGAGAGAGAGAGAGAGAATAAGAGAGAGAGAGAGAGAGAGAGAGAGAGAGAGAGAGAGAGAGAGAATAAGAGAGAGAGAGAGAGAGAGAGAGAGAGAGAGAGAGAGAGAGAGAGAGAGAGAGGAGGGAGGGAGGGAGGGAGGGAGGGAGGGAGGGAGGGAGGGAGGGAGGGAGGGAGGGAGGGAGGGAGGGAGGGAGGGAGGGAGGGAGGGAGGGAGGGAGGGAGGGAGGGAGGGAGGGAGGGAGGAGGGAGGGAGAGAGAGAGGAGAGAGAGAGAGAGAGAGAGAGAGAGAGAGAGAGAGAGAGAGAGGAGAGAGAGAGAGAGGAGAGAGAGAGAGAGAGAGAGAGAGAGAGAGAGAGAGAGAGAGAGAGAGAGAGAGAGAACGCATGTCTTAATCGTTTTGTTACCACTTTTGCTCAACTGTTTTATCATCTACTGCTGGATGTGATTCACGCCGTTTCACGTACCACCGTCCCAAATGCGAGCAAACTTGGGATTTTAGAGCTGTTACATGTGTTTGACATTGTTTTCAGTTTCTTTGTAGCTGTCACTCGTCTTTTTCATTTTGTTTTCAGAATTCAAGGCCATACTGACGACCAAGTAGTCGGCCAAGGAACCTTTTTGTTATCACTGGTGACGGCTGTAGAAAACCTCACGGACACATATCACCTGAAATGTCTTCTTTCCAAAAGCTGACTCAACGCCGTATGCAAATGACCCGGCAAAAGAAAGCTGTGTCAAATTGTGTCAAAAACAAGATATTGACTTGTTTCGCTTCAGAACACAATTAACTCATTCGAGACGTGCCGCCTGTCGAATACGCGGCTTAAGGCCGCGTATCCGGATGCGGTACGTCTCGAATTCGTTAATCCATAGATCGAATTCATTAGGGACAAAGGAAACCAAAGGTAATACATACTGGGCAGATCAGGGCGGAATCCATCTGCTCACACCGGTCGAAATCGAAATTGTGACCGCCTCTCGTCAGTAATCGCATGCCACCTTGTTCTCATGGAGAACAGAAGACGCGCAAAGAAGGCCTGCAGAATGCTATGCCACTGCTGGATACGTGCAAACGGCAGGGCCGGCAAGTTGCATGAGAGAGCTTAACTCATTCTACCCCAGACACACCACAGCAAGACATGGATCGATCATGATAGTTCAAGGGTGATGCCAGAATAGCTTGGCGCCTATGGGCGCCAAGCTATTCTGGCATCACCCTTGAACTACTATCATGGTCGATCTGTGTCCTGCACTGCAATGCAGTCTTCAGAGGACAACGGCAAAAATTTGGGCATTTGGGTGTTGGGGTAGAATGAGGTAAAGGACCATCACGCATAAATCTGAAGACACATTTCTGTACCATTTATGTTTGTTATGCCCTTGTCGACACACCTAATGAACTTTAACAGCACTGAGTTTGGACACGCGTGTAATCGCATTTATTTATTCTGTGCTGCTGCTAGCGTGTCAATCTATTTTTAGCTGTTTCTCGTACTGATAGCGATGTATTTCTAGAACGGAGTGGAGTCATTGTCAGGTTACTTGATGTAACGATGCCGTGAGTTGAACTGGATTGTCGTGTTTCTAAATGAACCATAGCTAGACCTGTGTGTAATGTTTCGTAACCATCTGTTACATAAGTGTATCTTTGAACAGTTACGGTGGTAGTGGGCCTTTAATCCTGTGCTGCGCGATAGTGGAACACCTTGCTTAGTGATTGGCGCAGGACTAAGCTCACTCACATGCAATTGACCTCTGCTCCTGTAAGGGGGGCCACGGGATAGCCTGCCGGCCGTGTTGGAGTTCATCCCAGACATGTTCACTCAGCGACATGTCCAGTGATTCTGTTGGCCTGGGCAAGATGCCGAGGGGTCTGTGTTTCCTGAAGCTTGATTTCGACCCACGTCCAATGCGTGAAGACAGGCGTTGTCGGTCCTCATGGAGAATCCCTCCACTGACGCGGCGAGCCTGCACAAATCAGTGGCTCGATGTGCCGTCTCTTGATTTCACTTTGACCTTTTGGCTGTCGGCAGCTGTTTTTGTCGCGATGATTCCTGCAGGAATCATCGCGACAAAAACCGCTGCCGACAGCTAAAGGGTTAATTGATACAGGATTCACGCAATCAGCAGGCCTTGAATGACGGCCACGGACGCAATCAGCAGGCCTTGAATGACGGCCACTGACACGTCGATTGAGAAATTTTGATTTCGGGTGTGATCACTGGTCCACCAATCATTGGACAGTTGGTTTCGTTCGTCACTAATGAATTCATCCACGAATGAATTAATTTAATTTTGATGCAAACAAAAAGTTTCTATCTTGTTATAAGTAAATTTTACACAGCTTCCTTTGGTTAGTTGTATAATACAGTAGCACACTGTTTGGTGTTCAGTATATGACCGGTTCATCATCACATGTGTTCTAATGTCGTCAGTTTTTAAAATATTTTTTAAATTTCATATATATATATATAAAATAAGCCAACGTGACCGTTTCAACTTAATTCATTCAGCCCGACGGCCGTATTTCCCAAATTTTGGAGGCGTCATCTAATGACTATGCACCAGTTGCAGGAGATTGATCGACCATGATAATTCAAGGGCAGTGCCAGATTATCTTGGCGCCGACAGGCGCCAAGCTAATCTGGCACTACCCTTGAATTATCATGGTCGACCCTGCCGCTGTAGTGCGTCAGGGCTGAATGGGTGAAGGGAACCTTCCCCGGTTAATACAAAGTTGATAGTTCGGAATATCTTCATTATAAATGTTCGTAATATGTCTTAGTAATGCTGGACAAAAGCTCTAACTTATACAATTTGAATGTCGTGAAAAGGAAAGACTTTTCTGCTCAAAGCTTTTTTTTTTTCTTTTGCCGGCACGTCAACGGAGATCTTCCGTTACTCGCAAAGGGGAGTAACTGCATAACCTCTGCTAGTGTTACGTGTCAATATACACAGGGACTGTAAAAAAGATGGGTAGAAGAGTCTTTGTTTGCGCAAGACAGCTTCAATAACCCGTTGGAAAAGTCTGGAAATTTTTGAAATCCGAAGCCAGCCACGGTTTAACTCATTCTGCCCGCGACACACCGCAGCAAGATATAGCTCGACCATGATAGTTCAAGGGTGGTGGCAGAATAGCTTGGCGCCTTTAGGCTCCAAGCTATTCTGCCACCACCCTTGAACTATCATGGTCGATCTGTCTCCTGAATTGTAATGCAGTCCTCACTGAGAACGATAACTCCAGAATGTGGGTATTTCCTACCTCGGGCACAATTAAGCGTCGACTTCGGTTAACTCGTCGAAAAGTGTGGTACAGGCGGCGCGTCTCGCAAAATGTAACCCTTTTCACCCCACGGCCACATTTTCCAAATTTTGGAGGTACTAAGTACCGGTTTGCTAGACGCTTGAGCTGGATTCAGTGACCATACTAATTCAATGGTAGTGCCAGATTGTTTTTTTGCGCTTGAAGGCGCCAAGCTAAGCTTACACTACCCTTTAATTATCATGGTAAATCTATCTCCTACTGTAGGGTGTCTGGGCTAAATGCATCCCAACGTGTTTTTAGTGAGAGGACTGAGATTTAGAGGCAAGAGTTTCATGTCCTGATTCGCTCAGCCGGCGCCGAGGGTCAGCCGCCGGGTAAGAGTATTAACGCGCGGAGCGAGTCAGGGGCACGAAACTCTTGCCAGAACTTCGATTCCCTCCCCATGTGACTGTCAGAATGAAATAGTGGCGGAGCAAAGAGTATAGAGACTATACTTTTTGATCGGAGCAAGACTGCTTTCTCAATTGCAGCCTGTGTCGTAAGGGGTGCTAACTCCGTTTGGTTTTCTTGTCTGCTCTGTGGTACCGTCCCTTGAACTGTGCCAACGCAAACCGGCCGGCATTGATTTTAATAAATTTATTGAGTTGACTTACAAGCACGTCAGTAGACAAAAGGTGCAGGCCAGTTACATCCGGCATCGGGTCTTGTACCTTTTGTTCACCGTCTTTGAGTTATGCGGCGTCAAACTCACCGGACGAATGTAGAGTGGTGACCTAACGACTGAGAAAGAACACCGTGACCTAACACTGAGAAAGAACACCGGCTGAAAATGATCCTACAAGTCAGTCAGAACATCTATAACTGTTATCGAGGAAATGTATTCACCTTGCACCTGTGTATTTTTGTTTTGCCATTTTCTCGTCATTGCGAGGACATTTTTACTAATATTTGCTCAGTCTAAAATTGCGCGGCGGTCTGTGAGTCTGGGCTTAAAGTCTGCGAGCGCCGACCAGAGACCAACCCGCGCACACCTGTCGCTTTTAAATGTTGTGACAGGGGCGGATCTTGGGGTTGGGGGTGGGGTGGGGGGTTAAGGGGAATGGTTTCCAGGACATGTGAAACCCCTGCACCCGACTCCCCCGGTCAAATTAGTACATACCTTGAAATGTGCAATTTTCCCTTCTAGGGAGTGTAGAAACTGCCCCTTCCTCTAGATTGTACACCTCCATTTGAGTGTGGAACCCTCCCACCTCCTCTCCCCCCCCCCCCACCATAATCACCACCATCACCCATACTACGGCCAGAGGTTGAAAGATCACGGCCCCCTTCCACCACCCCCCCCCCCCCCCGCCCTCCACGTGATTTGATATCATAATAGTTCGACCAGCGGAAAGCATGGTCTCTCCAACAACCCCAAGCCCAACCCCAATGCGCAAGAGGCCATCCCTCCTCATTTCCCGAGGTAACTGATCCGAAGCCCCCCCCCCCTCTCCCCGCACCCCCCCCCCCCTGTGTCAAGTCCAAGTGTTAATTGTTATCCGCTCAAAGATCATGACACTGCTCTCAGTTGACCGCTTCACGTGGCTAGACTGTTCGTTATTGTGTTCGTACTATACTAATGGTTAAAACTTAAGGGCCACTTTTTTTTTTTTTTTTTTTTTTTTTTTTATCGTAGACGCATCGACAACACCACACAAATAATGTAACAATATTTGGAGTCAGTACTTTGCTAATTTATTCAGTAACAATTTCATTTAAGTTTTGAGTCAATCAAGTAATTGTAACAACAGCAGTGCGTTAGAATGTTTACCCACCTGTCATTTGAAACGTCACACGAGACTGGTCCAGTCAGTAGCGGGAGTACCCACCGTTTGCAGCCAAGCATTCAATGCAGCGTTGACGCATGGCGTTCACCAGAGTTCGGAGAACATGTTGTGCGATCGCTTCCCACTCTTGATGCAGGAACTGAGTCAGCTGGGGGACTCCTTGAGGTGGGGGGTGGTTGCTGACTACACGTTGCCCCAGCACGTCCCAGAAGTACTCGATCGGAGCCAGATCAGGTGAACGAACTGGCCACTCCATCCTCATGTTGCCCCGTAGCTCAAGGTATTCATCCACCA
Organism: Semisulcospira habei; assembly: GCA_036245525.1. Classification (NCBI taxonomy): domain Eukaryota; kingdom Metazoa; phylum Mollusca; class Gastropoda; family Semisulcospiridae; genus Semisulcospira; species Semisulcospira habei. The sequence continues at coordinate 168,035,720 of BTPG01000002.1, forward strand.
CACGGGCGCGATGAGGTCAAGCGTTGTCGTCCTGCAGAACAGCATTGTCGCCTATGGCTTGGAGAGATGGCTGGATGAGGGGCTGCACAATTTCGTCCCGATAGCGCAGTGCAGTCAGGGTGCCTCGGAGACGTGGAGGGGGGTCCTACCTTCCATGCTGAAGCATGCCCAGACCATGACTGAGCCTCCTCCGTAGCGATCCACCTCTTGGACGCATCCATCCGTGAATCGCTCGCCCTGGCGTCTCCAGACCCTCACCCTGCAGTGACTCATCAGTAAACAGAACCTGAGTCCACTGGAGTCTGTTCCACCTCACATGTTGACGACACCAGGCAACCCGGGCTCTGCAATGAGCTGGAGTGAGTATTCTCACTGCTGCTCTGCATGAAGCCAGGAAAATTTTGCGCAGACGTCGGCAGACTGTGCTTCTGCTGACGTTAACGTTTGCAGCTTGCATCAGTTGACGTCGCAGAGTGGTTGACGTGACAGTTCGGTCGCGCAGAGCCGCCAACAGAGGTATCTGTCCTCCCTTCTGCTGGTGCAGCGCGGGCGTCCTGAGCAGGGTCGTCGTTTTTCCCTTCCAGTTTCTTGGAATCGTGCCAGCAACCTCTGGATCACTGAATGGGACACCCCAAGACGTCTCCCAACTTCTCGTCCCGAAATTCCATCCCGCTGCAGCCATGCTAGCGCCCGGCCTTGATCTACTGGCGTTAGGCTTCGTCGTGGTGGCATGGTTAGGAAAGTGACAATTATGCCCCTACTGTACCTGTATTTGTAGCGAAACAAAAGTGCTTAGTGTCCACGACTGACCCCTTTAGCACGTGCATCACGACTTTACCGAGTTTTTCCACCTGCCTGCCTTTGGTACGCTTGCCAATATCGCACAGCTTTTACAAACACTGACGCATGTTTCACGTGCATTTGACACGTTCGTGGAAATTGATGAATTGTTGTCTATTGTTCCCTGTACAGTGGAATGTATAAGGTCAACTTTTAACCCATTTGGATTGAAAGAACATTGTATTTTATTAGCATACTTGAGACGATAAACAATGACACAAAAAGTGGGGTGGCCCTTAAATTTTGACCATTAGTATAGTACATGTGTGTGTGTGTGTGTGTGTGTGTGTGTGTGTGTGTGTGTGTGTGTGTGTGTGCGCGTGCGTGCGAGCGTGCGTGCGTGCGTATGTCATTGTCAATGTGTCAGTGCGTGCGCAGGTATGTCAGTGTGTGTGTGTGTGTGTGTGTGTGTGTGTGTGTGTGTGTGTGTGTGTGTGTGTGTGTGTGTGTGTGTGTGTGTGTGTGTGTGTGTGTGTGTGTGTATTCGCCAGTTATCAGCTTACTAATCTCACTGTCGGCTGGTTGTCCATCTAAACATAATGCGCCATTTTTTGACTGGCTTTTTGTACACACGCGACTAATCATGTCTATTTTTTGCATCTATATAAATATATATGACCGTCTTGCTTTTGTCCGTGAGTGATCTTTTGCAACCCGATTTATCAAAGAAGGTATTTGCTCACAAATGTTTAAAATATACGCATTTAACCAAATCGCCCATTTTTACTTGTAATTAACACAGACTGAAACTGTACATATTATAGTTCAGCCTCAGTATTGCGCGGACTTACAGGCACGTCTCTGGGTCCTACGTGCAATGGTGAGCCAAAGCTTAGTGAGCAAAAGGTCCTCGGGCTGATGTCTGCCTCAGTTGGCCCGCGCACGTTTGTGCGCGGAACAACTGAGGCAGCCGCCGACCCGAGGACCTTCTACTCGCTGGATGGTACCGCGATACACTAAGGCTGGGCTGTCCGGCGTTGAGCCAAGACTTCTTTTATCGCGCAGACAGCTACTGTACAACTGTCAGTTTTTTACGTACTCAGCAGATCAGTGGCGTGCTTTTGGTATTGGCACTGTGAAATAAAGGGCAGATTTGGATTACTGTTTTGTTGAAGCAGTATGACTGTGCTTGGTTTGTATGCGTTTGTTTGTGTGTGCAGTGTGAGAGCACGTTCGTTCGTGCGTGTGTGTAAGCAAGCGTGTGTCAGTGCATATATATATGTGTGTGTGTGTGCGTGTGTGTGTGTGTGTGTGTGTGCGTGTGTGTGTGAGAGAGAGAGAGAGAGAGAGAGAGAGAGAGAGAGAGAGAGAGAGAGAGAGAGAGAGAGAGAGAGAGAGAGAGAGATTCACACGCACGCACGCATGTACGTACGCACGCACGCATGCACACAGGCACAAACAAACACACACACACACAAACACACACCCCAAGAAAAAACAAGATTCCGAGTATCATGTAATTTCACGTCATCTGTAACATAGTCACCACCCCTTTACACCAACAGTTATCATGATTTGTCTTCAACATTAACACCCTCGTGCACGCAACCACTCTACCTGTTTACGATATCCTGTGACTGCACGCACAAGAGTTAACACCTTCACTGCTGGCAGAAACAAAGTGTCTCTAAAAATCATTGCAAATTCAACGCCAAAAAAACACGTACGTTTAAGGAACGTAGATGCAAATGAAACAAGCAAGAGGCACAGAACATCATGAGCCCCCGCATGTGCGGGGGCGCTTGAAGTTCTATGCCTCTTGCAGCCGCGTGTTGTTCGCATTTTCCCAACAGTGAAGAGGTTAAGACAAATCTCTTACATCCGTGGTCAACACAAAATGCGTCAGCCTTTTAAAAGGTTAATAAATTTGGTTAAAATCTTTCAAATGTCTCACTGAACCAGCCTCTAAAAGGTTAATAAACGGAAGAAAAATCCCTACAAAATTTACAATTTATAACAGTTAACAAAAGTTTTGAGCAGATACGCATCAACAGATTAATAATTCATGAAGGTTCATGAATAATTCATGAACGTCTACACCGCAAAGTATAACACATTCTGCTCTAGGACCGAAATCCGCAAATGTTGAAGTTGCCCCCTGAAGACTGTATTACACTTCTGGAAACAGATCGAGCGTGATAGTTCAAGGGTTGTGCCAGAGTAGCTTGGCGCCTATGAACGCCAAGCTATTCTGGCACAACCCTTGAGCTATCACGCTCGATCCATGTCCTGCCGTGGCGTGCCGGAGTTGAATGAGTTCCAAACACGAGTTGGCAATTGACGGCTGGTACTGATCAATCCAGTTAAGCTTGAAGAGAAGTTGTTCGTCGCTTCGTTTAAAAAAATATCTAAAATACAAGAAGAAGAAGAAAGCTTGAAAAGTAACCGCCTTTCAAAAGCAAGTCCAGTTAGTAAAAAGCGAGATTTTCATTGTAATACAATGCAATCTCGCTTTTCACACATGTGGACTTGTCTTTTGTCTTCTTGGGACTAGTTGCGTGAGTGAGCTTAAGTCCTGCGCCAGCCACTAAGCAAGGCGCTCCGCTACAGCGGAGCACCTTGCTTAGTGGCTGGAGCAGGACTAAGCTCACTCATGCAATTTACTGGCCCCCCCCCCCCTCCCCGGCCGGCCGCAGGTGTCACAATACACGATCGAACTTGTAGAACGTCAAAAAATCTTGGGGAATGTTTTCTTAATGATCGGAAAAAAACCCACAAAAACACACTTCACACAAAAAAACGCTTCTCTCGCAAAAGTATAATATATCTTAGCGCTACCATGATTGTCCAATGTGCTCTGGTATGTGAACTTGGAGCTTACTTATCAGCCGTAAGTTCAAAACCACAAACCAGCACACACATACGCTGATAGTTCTCCATTCTGGGTTGATTTGGCAAAAGTCATGATGTCCCTTTTTTTGGTGAAAAGGCCAATTCTGGCCTGATTGGGCAAATGTTTGTAACGAATGAAAATCTAGCTTTTCACTGGCAAATAGGGACATACTGTCTTTCTGCCCAATCAAGACAGTGTTATCTATTTTATCTATATGACTTTGGCACCGACAGATAATACAAAGTCACACAATTTTCCACCTTGAACTGTAAGCAGATAAAATTGTATTCCTCAGCGCTCATTACCAGAGCGCTCAGTACATTGCCTCTAAAACAAACAATACATTACCTCTAAAACAACATCCAATATATGGTTACATATGACCTTGTCATATAAGCGACGATTGCCGTGGCTGCACCAGGGCATAGAATCACTCCAAAATACAACAAAGTTGACCCTTTTCTGCCTAAGGAAGAATTCAATATATATGTATGATTAATTCTAATACTAGGGCCTAATAATTAGCATCAATTCTAAAAATTAAAAAAAAAATTCACAAATAACAGTAGTAACACGAGTAAGACAAATCCCATGGCTTGTATGAGCATGATCTGAAAATGGTCCGAGTGAGTGAGACCAGGCCGTGTGCTGGCCTGTAATTTTGGACATTACGGCTTTTACTCCCTACGACCATTTTCAGAGAGCCGCAAATTCCAAAATCACTGACCAGCACACTTACGACTAAAAAGATTGTTCTCATTACGATTTCTGTTTAACACGTTCATTGCGAGTCAGATTGTGACAGTGCAATCTCCGTTAATTTAACACCAACAAGGACTTAAGAACTTGGACGCAAAGTGGTGTCAGCAAGAGGCATAGATCCTCATGAGCCCCAGCAACTGCAGGGGCTCATGAGGATCTATACCTCTTGTAGCTGGCAGGTGTTAAGATTTTCCCGGCACTGAACGAGTTAAAAGTGCCTGTAAAACTATCCTGGCGTAAAGCCGGCCCACTCACTCCACTCAAAAACAGATGCGACGTCTTCAACAACAACAAAAACCGCGAGCGGTTTGTAAATCACCTAGAGTCAATGGACACCGCCATGGTGTAGATCTAAAACAAGTATACACCGATTCCATTATTCAAAATAACGAACCAGGTGATCTCAACACAAAGACCCCGTGTAACAAAAAATGTTAACGAAGCACACTATTGTAGCCATAACATTGCATGATGCACACAGCATTGCATAAATCGTGAAGTTGAATTGCATTCTGAATTGCATTTAGTTGCACACACGCATTGGAATCTACATTCGTCGTCAGGCCCGGATCCAGGGGGGGGGGGGGCGGGGGCCATTACCCCCCCCCCCTCTCAGACCCGAAATTTCTTAAAATGCTATAACAATTTATCTTTTTGAGGGTGTTCGCCCCCCCCCCCCCTTTCACTGTTGGTTTATATTTTGGCGAAGGCTCCCCCCCCTCCCCGCAACCCGTCATTTGATATTCGTACTCCTCGTGGAAACAAGATCCGCCGCCTACCCCCCCCCCCCCTCACTCTTTGATTTTCCGGCCCTCCTTGTGGAAACAAGATCCGCTGCCGCCTCACCCCTCCCCCACTGTTTGATTTTCCGGCCCTTGTGGAAACAAGATCCTTCGCCGCCGCCTACCCCCCCCCCCCCTCCCGCCACTGTTTGATTTTTCGGCCCTTCTGGAAACAAAATCTAGCGTGGTGGAGGCCTTTTGCATCAGGTTCAAGGTCCCAAACAAGAAGTTGCCCCCCCCCCCCCCCCCGTCCGGAGTGATCCGGCCCTGGTCGTAGTATGATTAGCCTACAAAATCTAGTATCTCTTTGAGCCATTTCTATCTACCCGAGACACGGATTCTCATCAGTCTCTGCATTCGCTGAGTATCATGAAAACCTATGCCTTTTGCAGACCAAGATTCTCTCAGCTGTTCGTCAAACTGATGGTTTAATCAGAGCTAAGCGTTGGACTGCATAAGTTAATCATACTACACACAGTAAACAACGAAGTGACACGTTTAAAATTGTATACATACAGTAAGCGTTTCTATCTTTTAAATAAGTATCCGTTCTGCAAGCATCCGAGGAAACAACAACTTATCTCCTGGCCTCAGTTGTACGACTGGGCTTAAATCCTATGCAAGCCACTACACAAGGTAAAACCAGTCCTGCGTGAGTGGTGACTACACAAGAAATAAATATGTCCTGCGCACGCCACTACACTAGATGCTCCGCTATAGCGGAGCATCTTGTGCAGTGGCTCGCGCAGGACCGTATTGGCTTCCGAATGATTTAAGCTCACTCGTGCGGTCGACACCAGGGAAACAGAACCATCCGGGGTGTAATTGTTCCGTGGTGACGCTGAGGCCAGCAGAAAAGGAAATACTAAGCTGACCAATCAGCGATCACTTGGCGAACGATGCGCGCACCTTGCGCGAGCCGATGAAACATGGCGGCCGGAAGTTGTCGACCATGGGCTGGTCGTCTGCAAACTTCAGCGATCTCAGTGAGCTCAACTGTATGAAAATAAAAATGAAATAATGCAGACACATTTGAGAGACACAGATGACTATATATATATATTTTTAAAAATCACGAAAGAAAAAACATTTTTAATGTTGGCTTTAGAAAGAGTAGGCCTATTAGTGGATTGCAAAAGGACCTACCTTAATTTGGCCAAAATAATGTATGCCCATTAAAAAAAAGAAAATCCTGATTTTTCATATAATACATTGAGGATCTCGCTTTCACAAACTGTCCTCTGAAGACTATCCTAAATAGAGATCAGGAGACAGATCGACTATAATCGATCAAGGTAACTGGGAAAACGTCCTTCTACCAACTCCTAAAGTAAACTGAATTATTATGTATTACACACGATTTAAACTGACCTGTTCCGTCGAGAATTCGAAGACCTCCTCAAACAGGATAAACTGCACACTCTCATAGCACGGGGGTGTGGTCAGTGACCCAGGGTAAGTCCAGTAACGCTTGGTGTCCGCTGTAACCACCGAAACAAAACATTCGTGAAAAAAAAAAAAAAATCCCCGAATAGAGAACGTACAGAAAGCCACATAAAATTAGTACACCGAGTCCTAAAATTGAAATTCTGAATTTGCGGGCTGTCGTCTTAACTCATTCAGCCCGACAGCCGTATTTCCCAAATTTTGGAGGCGTCATCTAATGAATATGCATCAGTTGCAGGAGATATATCGATAATAATTTAAGGGCAGTGCCAAATTAGCTTGGCGCCGACAGGCGCGAAACTAATCTGGCCCTACCCTTGAATTATCATGGTCGACCCATCTCCTGCTTTAGTGCGTCAGGGCTGAATGGGTTAAAGCCGATTACATTAAACCCTTTGCTGCCAGTGATCATAAATTTCGCGTCTGACGGATATTCGTGTAAAAGTAGAGATGTAAAAGTGACACAAATAAGCACAAAGAACACAGGACTGATAAGAGACACGCACCCTCATGAGCCCCCGCTGTCGCGGGGGCTCATGAGGGTTTATGTCTCTTGCAGCTTGGTAGCCTTCACTTCGACACGGCAGTTAAGTGGTTAAACCCCATGGCTGCTACAGACGATACTGTTCGGCGGAAAAGACGCGTAGTGACGAGTCTTTTCCGAATAACGGTACCGTCAGCAGCAGATACGGGGTTAAACTTACGAACGCAGATCGATCCTGATAGTAAAAGACTGTAAGTGCTCAAGGCAGATTTAGTGCTCATTTCGAAATCCCCACACCTGACTGATGACCCCTATGAAGACCATACTAGTTCAAGGTGGTGCTGGAATAGCTTTTGCAAATGGTTGCATCGATTTCGACTGAATTCACTTTAAAAAAAAGTCCTGTTGCAAATCTCACAAGACAAAACGTAAGCCCAACGAAAAACGGGAAACAGTGTTAGGAATGACATGCCCAAAGTCGCCTTAGCAAAGAGTATCAACAGGTCATGTTACATATTCAAATGAGGTAGGTGAGGCAGTGCAAGGACCGTTGTTTAAAAAAACAAAAACAAAAAAAAAAAACTTCTGCCTTCTTTGACATTTTGTACAGAGGCAGTATGCTGGAATTTGCTTAAAATCTCTTGATAGATGAAAAGAGACATGCTTGGTGCTTAACCAGCGGACTCTTTTTGGCCTAGTTTGAGTTGCCAAGCGGATGGTAATTTGATGTGTGTACCAGTTTTGGCTGCGCTTGGATGTAGGGTTGGTACCCAACATCCAAGCGCAGCCAAAACTGGTATCATGTTGATAGCCAGGAAATAAGACTGGTGATGTCCTTTTTTTTTTTGGGGGGGGGGAGGGGGGGGGGGCGAGGGGAGGGTTGATTTTGTGCGTGGCAAATGTGCAGCAAGTGGGCGGTAGTGTTGTTTAGGGGATTGAAAAATTAGGGGATGACTGGGACAGACTAAGGCTAAGACATTTTAACAGATGGGACTGCAGGGGAGGCCTACTGTGTGCTTTGACGAACAGAAATGAAGCACTGACGAACATTTGAAATTGTTCACAGAACCAGCACCAGTCGAAACGTGCACTGCATGGCACGAACGTTGCAGAGTGAACAGGATCAAAACCAGAGATGCTTAAAACGGAAATTCGATTAGATAAACAAACAAAACAACAACAACAAACAAACAGTCAGTTTATGCCGCGCGCGAATGGAAGACCGCAATGAGCGAGGTCGATATCCCAATGCGTAAAAGGCCATCGGGCCGACGTCGGCCCGATGGCCTTTCCCGCACTGGGTTATACATTAACTTAGAGGAGGACACCAGAAAAGGAGCAATCACCGACAAAACGACCGCGGAAAAGAAGTTAAACCCTTCAACGTCGCGTACAAGTGAAGGCGAACCAAGCGCAGGGGACATAATATACTAATGGTCAAAAATGACTTCAGGGCCACTTTTTATGTTTTTTTACGTTTTCGTAGCGAATAAGAAGTGCTCAGTGTTCACGACTGACCCCTTTAGCACGTGCATCACGACTTTACCGAGTGTTTCCAGCTGCCTGCCTTTGGTATGCTTGCCAATATCGCACAGCTTTCCACAAAAACTGACGACGTTTTAAGTGCATTTGACACGTTCGTGGAAATTGATGAATTGTTGTCTATTGTTCCCTGTACAGTGGACTGTCTAAGGTCAGCTGTTAACCCATTTGGATCGAAAGAACATTGTATTTTATTAGCGTACTTGCGACGATAAACAATGACACAAAAAGTGGGATGTCCCTTAAGTTTTGACCATTAGTATAGATCCGCATGAGCCCACGCAGTCGCAGGAGATGGTTAAACAAGCTATTTTGAAGGGTGAAGTACAAACATGGGTGCTGTGCGCGGAGCGAGAGCTATGAATTATATCGTAGGTTTCTTTTATTAAAACCCAACACTCTTCAGCTGGAGAGGGATCGGCCATGATAATTCAAGAGTAGTGCCCGATTAGCTCGGCGCCTTCGTAGGCGCCGAGCTAATCAGGCACTACCCTTGAACTATCGAGGTTGATCTATCTCCGGCTGGCAATAAAAAGGCTCCTCGAAAGTACGGAAACTCGGGTGACAGTTTGAAAGTGTTAACTCATTCGAGACGTGCCGCCTCCGGATACGCGGCATAAGCCGCGTATCCGGAGGCGGCACATCTCGAATGAGTTAAGGCTGTTTCCATACAGCTACGCGGCAGCGGCGCGGTAGGCGACAGGGCAAAAAAGTAACTGATCTGCAGGAGGAAAATCGCTTTGTGTGTTTCTATATGGCGGCGCGACAGCTGCTTTTTTTTTTTTTTTTTTTTTTTTTTTTTTGGCGATTTGATATTGCGTGCTAAAAACCACGCTCCCTTTGCAGCGAAGTAGAGGCCGAATCACCTTTGAATCACTCCAAGGGGCGATACAATTTTGTCGCGCTACTGTCGCCTGTCGCACCGCAATCGTGCCGCTGTCACGTCATGCAGTAAAGAAAGAAAGTAGTTCCAATAAAAAAATTGGCAAAACCCTGTAATGAAGAATCCAACCGGTTAAAAAAAATGCCACAATGTTATGCTATCTCGAACAACTTAATGTTCCAATTATACAGGAACAGCCTTCGTTTACGTTGGGGAAAAGTCGACTATTATTGAAAGCGGAAAATATTGGAAATCATTTTCAAAGCAATTCGTGTTCTCTGTAACTGCGGAAGACAGACACTTTCCAAATTAAAATACCATTACCCATAAATCTGAAGACACATTTCAGCACCACCTGTGTTTGTTATATCTTGTCAAGACACCTAAGGCACTTAAACAGCAGTTTGGACACACAGCAAAAGCATACGAAAAATCGCACTTATTTATTCCGCCCTGCCCTTAGCGTGTCAATCTATTTATAGCCGTTTCTCGTACAGATAGCGTTGTATTTCTAGAACGTGGTGTGAGTCATTGTCAGGTTACTTGATAAAAAGACAAACGTGTGCTGAACTGGATTGTCCTGTGTCTAAATGAACCATAACTGGACCTGTGTGCAGCGTTTTGTAACCATCTGTTACACGAGTGTATCTTTGAACAGTTACGGCGGTAGTGGGCCTTTAAGCTTGTCTGTAGTGTAATAAAACGGCATTATTGCTTGCAAGGACTCGGGAGTATTACAACAGTTTCTTTCGACTGCAATTTTTAGGTCGCTTTAAAAACTGCGGACAAGGATTTTTTTTTCTTCCAAATTCACTGCCGAGGAAAACTGAATACAGCGCAACTGCAAGAGGTATAGATCTTCATGAGCCCCCGCAGTTGCGGGGGCTCATGAGGATCTATGCCTCTTGCTGAGACCACTTTGTATCCACGTTCCTTGGGCGACTCATGAGACTCGTTGGCGTTAAACTGACAAAGGTTTCCGGAAACACAATCTTCGTCCACTAACAGTGGAGGGGTTAAGCTTATTTTGTAGTGGAAGTACTTCTGGCAAAATCTCGAGAGACTAAATATTTTGGCGTGGCCTTTCATCTGCAAGAGGCATAGAACCTCATGGGCCGCTGCAGCCACAGGGCTTATGAAAATGTATACGCATCTTGCTGGCTGATGTACATCCTGACGCTGAGGCTGGTGTCACTGGATATGTTAACAGTAACATGAAAATTCAAGGGCAGTGGCAGATTAGCTTGGCGCCATCAGGCGCCAAGCTCAATCTGCCACTACCCTTGAATTATCATGGTCGACTCCTCTCCTGGAACTAGCAGTAACAGCTGTGAAGTAACACTCCTTGGGGTTAAATCTAATAAGAATTGATGACGTCTTCACTCAGTAAGCGCCAGGTCCTGGGGGTCGACGCTGGCCTCTGTTGGCCCACGCACAGCTAAACAGCGGCCAACGTCGGCCCGATGCCCTGCAGCTCTCCGTCCACTTTTGGTGACAATTGCATACACAATCTTTTCCTGTCTTTAGCGTGAGCAGTGGATGGCAAACACATTTATCACGGTGTAACGGCTGCGTCCCAGTAAGCGAAGGGTCTTCGGGCCGAAGTCCGCCGTGCGCGGGCCCACTGCGGCTGACGTCTGCCCGAGGGTCTTTTGCCTAAAGGGGTATGGACCTATTTGACCGAAGGGGATTCCTGAGACGAGAGATTTGGTGAAAGAACACAGGATACCTCAAACCAAGAATTCTCCAGCAACTGCGATCTATTGAAGGCATAAATCAGAAAGCGATCTCTCTCTCTCTCCCTCTCTCTTCTGGAGAAAGTGCGATCCATACAAGGCATAAATCACGGTCACGTTGCACTCTCTCTCTCTCTCTCTCTCTCTCTCTCTCTCTCTCTCTCTCTCTCTCTAGAGAAGTCAAATCGAACATTAATCAGGAAGCAACTGCAATCCAACAGTAGACTGAGGAAGAAGGAGACAGCGGAAGGACATAAAGAATTAGTTTAATAGCATCTGTGAAGAGACGTAAACGAAGCCAACGCGCGCGCGCAAGAGAGAGAGAGAGAGAGAGAGAGAGAGAGAGAGAGAGAGAGAGAGAGAGAGAGAGAGAGAGAGAGAGAGAGAGAGAGAGAGAGAAAGCTCTACTCACTGGGCAGAAGGCTCGACGGGTTAAAATCGGCACAATCACACTTGCAGCCCTTGCTGCACACATTGTTCAGGTGGCAACTGATTGCATCAAACCCAGGATGCGCATTTCCAGGCTGAAACAAAAACACCACCAAAATAATACTGAATTTCTTTCTTTTGTCATCGTTATCATCATCTATACCCTACATTAACGCAGAACCTGTTTTCAAAGACCACCCGTTACGAAAGATCACCTTTTAATAAAGACCATTATGGTCTTTAATGACATATTTGTGCATTTAAAGACTTCTCGTGATAGAGAACCTGTTTTTAAGACCACTTTTTCTTATAATAACAGTTTGTTCAAAATGTAATAAAAGTTGTTGCTCAAAACAGGTTCTGTTGTATCACTATGGTGACAGTGGTGGCGGTTCACAGCCATTTAAAATAGGCAGCAACGATCTCGCTTTTAAATAATTTTCCTACAATGTCTAGATATCAATACTAAGTTATCTTCTGCCCAACTTCACGCATCCTTCTCCTCCAGCCCCAGACGCATTCTTGCCTCTGACCTTGACCTATAAGCTTTGATTGGCGGTCCCTAGTGGACCGCCAGTTAGAGCAGAAAGTTCAAGGTCAGAGATGAATACAAGGTCATCGTGACCTAACAGAACTACAGACCCGTCCTCCTCCAGCCCCAGCCGCATTCTTGCATCTGACCTTGCCCTTTGAGTGTTGGATGGCGGTCCCCTAGGGGACTGCCAGTCAGTGCAGTAAGGTCAAGGTCAGAGATGAATACAAGGCCATCGTGACCGAACAGAACCATGATCCCACCTTGATAAACATCAACCTTGACCTTTTAGCGCTGACTGACGGTCCACCTCGGGAGCCGCCAGTCAGCGCAAAAAGGTCACGGTCAGATATGAATACAAGGTCCTCGTGTCCATACAGAACCGCAGATGGACCCACCTTGATAAACACGCAGAGCACAGCAAGCCCGTCCGCTTTGTTGGCCGCCTCCTCGAACTTGGCATACTTGGTGGTGTTCCAGTGCACTAGATGAAGCTGGTAAACACACACAAATGAGGAGTGCAGAATGTTGTACAATGTCTCTGGTTACGGAGCAACAACCATCAATGGCAGGAAACGTTTTCAAGCCAGTAAACGACCACCCGGTTGTTCCACTGCAATTGACTTTGTTCGGAAAGCAGAAGCAGATGTTTCGACGAAAATAGTGAATTAAAAGCCCGGTCAAAAATGCAACATCGCATGTTTGTCCGGGCTTTTAATTCATAATTTTCATGGAAACGCTTGCAATTTTGACGTAATTCTGATTTCCGGAAAACTCGGCCTATTGCAGGAAACGTTGTAGGAAAGACAACAAATGCAAATGCAGCGAGATTTTGCCAGAGTCTACAAATAGGTGAAACGTTGTGGAGGCTCTTGGGTCTAGTGCACGTAATTTTCAAAATCCAGCATCTGCCTGTCGGCAGGTGCTGGATTTTGAACATTACGTTCACTTGGACCCAAGAGCCTCCACTGAGAGAAACAGAACAAGAAAACAAGATGTGACGAGAATCAACATTCTGATGTGGAATAATGGCTAAAGCTGTCATTTATTACTGCAGTAAAGTTCAAATATACAACATAGTGCCCAGTGGGAGCCCACACAATTTTGTTGTGTTATGTATTGTTACGTGGTAGTCGTAGTCGTAGTATGATATCACATCAGACGCAGGCACGTAGGGCTATTGTAAAAAAACTTCTCTCAGCTGCAACTCGTCACACGTGGCACAAGGTTGTAGACCACTCAGGAGTAACAGTTCCAACAATATTATATTGCAGCGATGCGATCTCCACACATGCATTCGCAAATGCACCAACACTGATACACTGTCTCCTCTACAATGCATCAACACTTTTGACACACTGCGTCTCTCATACAATGTAAACACATACTTCCTAGCACGGGCTTTTATACTATTACAGATTTCCAGAATAATCCAGCAAATTCGCACAACACAACCAATCAGAAAAAAAAAAAAAACCGTCACCAAAACTCATTAATATTGCTGAAAAAGAATACTCGAGAATGAACTGGAAAATTCGACTACTATTTTAAACGCCTTTAATACAGTGTTACGAAATGTTGCCGATACTTCGACGTCATATATGAGGCGGCACTAGAGAGAGCGCGACCCTGCTCGAACCTTCCAGTCTAATGTAGGTCAAACTTTACAACACTGTAGCGAACTACGCGTCACAACGAAAATCGACCGCAGTTCTCCATGCGAAAGAAAATGAATCCTACTAAAAAGGTACCTGATTCTTATCTAAAATAACTCAAATAAATGTCGGATCTTTCCTATGATTAACACATACATGCTCTCAAAAAAATAACACACCCACAAACGTAACATGTATTAAATAACATAGAAAATGTTTTGCCGGGACCTCTGAAAAATAAGGTGTTGTTATATCCGACTTTTGCTGTATCCGACTTTGTTGTATCCGAAATCCACTGTACTATTATTATTATCGTTTTCATCTCTACGTCACACGACCAATGCCTTTAGCGCAAACTGTACCACATGACCGAGCTACAAAAACCCTTGTAGCGACTAATGGCGGACTTCTTGTAGCCCTCTTTGTGACGCATCTTGGATGCGAGTTTTGTTCCATAAAAGATCACCAAAACGTTCTAAAGTAAAAAAAAGTTACTTAGTGTTGTTCAAAACAACAAGCACACTACTGGAGATGGCAACGTCATGAAATATTTTTTAAATTACGTCATAAGTCTAGTGTGTATATATGTATATTCTTTTGACGTCAGTCATGTCTGGCGTGATCTAGGTCCTGAAGATTTCTTCTTGATTTCTTTTACGAAAATTGTGGAGGAATGAACACAAATACGTTATAGGTAGCAGAGCTTGCTGCACGGACCCTTGTAGACCTTCGGGAGGTCAAAGGAACCATTGTACCCCGAAGGCCTTTGGCCTTCGGGTACAATGGTACCTTTGACCTCCCTCAGGCATACAAGGGTCCGTGTAGCAAACCCCTGCTACCAATAACTTATATTGTTTTATTATTATTATTATTATTATTATTATTATTATTATTATTATTATTATTATTATTATTATTGCAGTCTACTTTGCCCCTAAAGGGTCGAACATAACAAAATTCGGATATATTGAAATTGGTTCAGACGTCCCGGCAGCACTCTTTCTGTGTAAACGTTGACCCGAAAATATTTTGCTGACCAGGGACGAGTTGCACGTCATTTGAAATAGCCAGTACGTGCCTGCCACAGTCCTAGCAGTTTTGTTTTGAGCTCAGTATTTTTACCCCCACGAAAAATCTCGCTTTGATGCAAAGGGGCAGTTGGCTGGCAGTTGCTGGCTTGGAAAAGTGTCCTGTAATTGACCGCTGAACCCCGGTGGGGTAAAAAAAAAAGTTGGTGCCCGGTCTTTGAAATCCCCCCCCTTCGTGGTGGCAAGAGACGTTAAGTCCTAAACGTTTAGCGTTTTTAACTTGGCGGTAACTTTGGGGAGTCACAGTACAGTGTCAGACCATGGTACGCGCGTTCACTAGGCACGTAATTGTTCGCCTAGTCTTGCCGAGAACCCTCCCCCCCTCCTCACCTAAAGGTAACAACCCAAAAACAGAGCAAAAGGTCAGCCTTAGCAGGCCCGGGCAAGGCAGTGTGCGGGCCAGCTAAGGCTGACGTCGGCATGAAGACCTTTGGTTTGCTCACCCGGGGAGCAAGAGACCCGATACACTGGTGCAGGGCCGGATCCAGGGGGGGGGGGGAGGGGTGCTTTGGTACTAACAAAAACCCAAAATGTCATTTACTACCACCAGGCCACAACATGGTCCGAGAAGGAGGGGGGTGGTTTAATGTTATTGCCCCCCTTGTAGGTATCTTTGGACCCTGGAAGCCCCCCCCCCCCCCCAACCCTGTCGCTGTCGTTCGATTTTATCGGACCATGGAAGCACGCGCCTTTTCTCTCCCCCCCCCCCCTCCCCCGCTCTTCGATATTTTCGGACCCTGGAGGCACACGCCTTTCGCTCCTGAACAGTATACCGTTTATATATTTCGTTCAGCACCCCACCCCCACCCCCCAACCCACCCACCCCACCCCCCTTAAAAACTGATTAGTCCGGCCCTGCTGGTGTGCCAGCGCAGTACTGGTCGAGGCTGACCTGTGCGATTTATCCTTGGCCTATATTGTATAGTGCAAATATGCAAATGCAAATATGCAAATAATGCAAATTAAAAAAATGCAAATAGACACAGCGGACCCAGTAGACTCCTCCCCTGAAACACTTTGGGAACAACTGAAAACTGCTATTGCAAAATCCTCTGCAGAAGTCTTGGGTTTCGCCAGAAAGAAGAACAAAGACTGGTTTGACGAAAACGATGTAGAGATCCAGGAACACCTAGCAAAAAAAAAAAAAAGAGCCGCCCATCAGGCCCACCTAGCCCAGCCTTCCTGCCCTGTGAAGAAGTCTGCCTTCCGCCTCGTCTGCAGCAGTCTCCAGCGCAAGCTCAGAGATCTCCAGAATGAGTGGTGGACCAGACTTGCACAGAGGACCCAGCTTTGCGCTGACAATGGTGACTACAGGGGCTTCTACGAAGCACTGAAAGCAGTGTATGGCCCCAGGCACCTGGTACAAAGTCCCCTGCGAAGCGCGAATGGCCAGGCACTCCTCACAGATAATACCTCCATCTTGAACTGCTGGTCGGAATACTTTCAGAGCCTATTCAGCGCTGAGCGCACTGTTCAAGAAGCAGTCGTCCTACAAATCCCACACCTCCCAGTAAAGGTTGAATTGGACGAACCGCCCACCGCTGAAGAGACCCTCACAGTCATCCACCAGCTCAAGCGTGGCAAAGCAGCAGGCATTGATGGAATACCGCCAGAGATCTGGAAACATGGAGGCACAGCACTGCACAACAAGCTCCATGACCTCTTTCTCTGCTGCTGGGAGGAAGGAACACTACCAAAAGATCTCCGTGATGCAGTCGTTATCACCCTGTACAAGAACAAAGGCGAGAAGTCTGACTGTTCCAACTATCGGGGAATTACCCTGCTGTCCATTGCTGGGAAAATCCTTGCAAGGCTGCTCCTGAATCGGCTGGTACCTGCCATCGCTGAAGACCAACTCCCAGAGGGCCAGTGTGGCTTCAGAGCAAACAGGAGCACCACCGATATGGTCTTTGTGCTGAGACAGCTACAGGAGAAGTGCCGCGAGCAGAACAAAGGGCTGTACGTAACATTTGTCGACCTAACAAAAGCGTTCGACACTGTGAGCAGGCAAGGCATGTGGCAGATCCTGGAGCGACTTGGCTGTCCCCCAAAGTTCCTCAACATGATTGTCCAGCTACACGAGGACCAGCAAGGCCAGGTCAGACTCAACAATGACCTCTCAGAACCATTCCCTATTCTCAACGGCGTAAAGCAGGGCTGCGTGCTGGCACCGACCCTCTTCACCATCTTTTTTAGCATGATGTTGAAGCAGGCCACAGTGGACCTCGATGATGACGATGCAGTGTACATCAGGTATCGTCTCGATGGCAGCCTGTTCAACCTCAGACGACTGCATGCCCACACGAAAACCCTAGACCAACTGATTCGTGAGCTGCTTTTTGCTGATGATGCTGCCCTCGTTGCACACACAGAAAGAGCCCTGCAGCGCATCACGTCTTGCTTCGCAGATGCTGCCCAGCTCTTTGGACTCGAGGTCAGTCTGAAAAAGACAGAGGTCCTTCATCAGCCGGCACCCAAGACAGTGTATCGCCCTCCTCACATCACCATTGGCGAGTCTGAACTAAAGTCAGTGCACCAGTTTACCTACCTTGGCTGCATTATCACGTCGGACGCCAAGCTGGACAAGGAGCTTGACAGCAGGCTGGCAAAAACGAACAGCGCTTTCGGGCGACTTTTCAAGCGGGTGTGGCACAATCAACAGCTGAAAACAGGCACCAAGATCAGCGTGTACAGAGCTGTGGTCCTCACCACCCTGCTGTATGGTTCCGAGTCCTGGGCCCTCTACCGCAGCCAACTACGACTCCTCGAACGCTTCCACCAGCGCTGCCTGCGTACCATCCTGGGCATTCACTGGAGTGACTATGTCACCAACGTCGAGGTCCTTGAACAGGCTGAAACTGTGAGCATCGAGGCTTTGCTGCTGCGGACACAGCTCCGCTGGGCGGGGCATGTCTCCAGGATGGAGGATCATCGCCTACCAAAGATCACCCTGTTCGGCGAGCTTGCTACTGGACACCGTGACAGAGGGGCACCAAAGAAGAGATACAAAGACTGTCTCAAGAAGTCACTTAGTGCCTGCCAAATCGACCACCACCAGTGGTCTTCGCTTGCTGCGGACCGTGACACCTGGCGCTCCACCATTTACAAGGCAGCTGTCTCCTTTGAGGACTCTCACAGAGCTAGCCTTAAGGACAAGCGGCTCAGGAGAAAAAACAGAGATGCCGCAGCTCAGAACCCTGGCCATACCTTCCCCTGCAGCCACTGCGGTCGAACCTGCCTGTCTCGGATTGGCCTCCGCAGCCACAAACAAGCCTGCAGACGTCGTGGTCAACTCCTATAAAATCTTCGTTCGCGAAGTCAAGCCAAGATAAGAGAGATATTGTATAGTAAATGAGGTGACATACCTCTGCGGAGTAGACTTTCCCATCGATGGTGTGTTCGGCGCCCTTGCTGTCATCCGAGCCCCAGTGAAGGTGAAACTGGATCAGGCGGTACACGTTGTTGCCAAGGGGACCACCCGTCAACGCTGAAAGATCAAGGTCAAGTCAGAGATGAGCACAATGTCATTGTGACACACGCGGTTATATGCATTGTGCGTTACAGAAACACAGGTGTACACAAAATAATCGGAGATTCTCGCTTGTTTGATTGTTTATGTGTGTTTGCCTTGCCCCAAAAACAAGGGCTAACTCATTCAACGCGCAGCGCATCAATAGCCGCGGAAGTGTCGTATAGCATTGCCACGGCAACGATGTACGACACTTTCGCGGCTACTGATGCGGGGCCACTTGAATGAGTTAAAGATTATGATGATATAATACTGGAGCACATAGCTAGTTATTGGGGTTTGACGGCATGCAGGCGACAAAGGCACACTGGTTGTCTTTCTCGGTTGGCTACGACTTCAGCAAAAGCAAATTGAGGGAGACAGCCATGGCAGAGACGAAGTCTGTCTCACGACGAACTAGAGCAAGCACTACACTTTAACTTACTGGATTCAGCACCACAGTTGCACTTGACGCTGTGCCCGTTGTTCTCAATGCACATTCTCGTCTCGGGGCTGTATTTGATCTTGAGGGGGGTCTCGGCCAGCTTGGGGTCGTACACGACTTTGGCCGTCTGGATGTTGATTGGTGACTGGCGCTCCCCGCGGGCGTCCTCGAAGTTGAACGCCCATGTGTCCGGGCCTGCAATCACGTGACAAAAATGGCCACCATTTAGATATAAAGTGAGCATTTTTCTAATTGTACCCTAAAAACTTATGAATGAATGAAAGAGTAGATGAAAGGAGAATTGGATGACGCGGATAAATCAATTAAGCTATGAAAAATAAAAACGAATAGCCAACAAACAAACGAGACAGCAAAGAAACGACACCGGCCAACCAACCAACCAGCCTACCGACCGACCGGCCGAATAAATGAACGAGCGAGCTTACGAACGAACCAGCCCGCCAAACCAACGAACGAACGAGCGAAAGAGAGAACAAACAAACAAAGAAACAAAGAAACAAACAAACAAAGCATAATTAAATATTATGTTGGATGTTCTAGGATGTTCAGTGTATGTCACATATTACGTCATGTGCTTCGCCTACATGTCTTTTTTTTTTTATAGCAGACACAGCGCAAAAAGAGAATGGAATCAACAGATTTTGTTCTTTATTGTACTTCCTAGAAACTCGTAGTCTACGACAATAAGGAAACGACACTATTCGTAACACATTCGCAGAGATATAGGCCTACGACGTAGGCCTATATCTCTGCGAATGTTTTACGAATAGTGTCGTTTCCTTTATAAAAAAAATGTCATTAACCCCTTCGCTGCCAGCGTGTGCCGTGTGTGTGTTTGAAATCATAGTAAATTTATTCAAAGTCAAAAATACCCAGCTGTCAAAGGAGCTTGGCTACAAAATAGTGACAGCAAGAGGCATAGATCCTCAGGAGCCCCCGCGACAGCGGAGTATCATGTAGATCTATACCTCTTACAGATGGATCCTGTTTTCTTCTTCTTGGTAGTCAAAGGGTTACAAGAAATCTCTTCGGTTGAAAAAAATCGAGCATCGTCTGCAACATCAGATCAATAATGTGCAGAAGTCGATCTTACAGTCAAGTTTCTGCTTCACGTCAAAATCCAATTTCGCGGGAAATGAATCGACTGTGACAGTTCAGGGGTAGTGCCAGATCAGCTTGGCGTCTTCCTGGCGCCAAGCTGATCTGGCACTGCCCTGTGATATCACGGTCGACCCATTTTCCACAACTAGCGAAATACTGAAGCTAAAGAATTACGCCTATGGTGGTGTCAGTGCTCATCTTGTACGTTTACCGCAAGTTATTTATATAGACATCATGCCTGTCATGTTTCTGACAGTAGGCTCATTACACATCTATTACATCTTCAAACCGCTCGGATCCATATATCTGTGGGATGAACGTGAGTGTAACACAGTCGTCACAGCCTGGGGCGCTCTGGTCATGAGTGAGCAGTGACGTAAACGGTTAATAATGTGAGTAACCGTAAGAAATACCTTTCACAATGCGTAGCACAAGAAGTTAGGGCAAAGTAGTTCGTCGCAAAGTACGGGCGTAACGTCATACGAGTGATTTGTTACACATGTCCTCCGTCGATTGTTGGGTATTATGTAGTTTTCCCGCCCCCCCCCCCCCGCCCCCTCCCCCTCCACCACCCACCCCTCGGTTCCCTTCTACGCGGCCACAGGAATTCATGTTACTTTAAACCTCTCGCTGCTAAGAAACGGCGACTGTTCCTGACAAAAGTTTAAACAAATCTTGGTCACTTCGAATACCAACCAGCTGCAAGAGGTATAGATCCTTATGAGCCCCTGTAGCTGCGACGCCTCATGAGGCTCTATGCCTCTTGCAGACATCACTTTGAATCCAATTTCCTGGGACAGCTAGGGAATATACTATTGCATGTATTGTGCGTCTGTTGCCGAGGTAATGGTTATCCGTCCATGGACGGTTTACAGCTAGACGCTCTAACTGTAAACCGTCCATGGACGGATAATCAGTTGGTTTTTTTTTTAACACTAACAAACGCCTCTGCGATCGCTATATCTCGGTTACTGGCATCGTCTGTGGTGATAGTTAGGGAGGAGTTGTCTGTGACAGCCTGGACTACGGCGGAGTGTCGCCATTATATCTGTGCAGATCTGTGATTTGGGACCTTACGGCTTCCATAGTAAGGTCCAAAGTCACAAAATAACCCACAATTTTCGACGACCGACAGTTTGCCCCCGGTGACCTTGTGTATCGTGACCTTCACTCAGAAAAAAAAAAAAAAACGGCTGACAGTGCAAATAAGTGGCCCACACGTGCCGTTTGTAGTGGGTCCGAAGTGACGTCGTTAATTGTTCACCCGGCAAGGTTAGACTACTCTGGATGACATGACA
The DNA here is from genome assembly GCA_036245525.1 of Semisulcospira habei. NCBI lineage: Eukaryota > Metazoa > Mollusca > Gastropoda > Semisulcospiridae > Semisulcospira > Semisulcospira habei. Next base: position 168,057,105 of record BTPG01000002.1, read on the forward strand.
ATGAATGATTGCCTCACCCTTGACAATGCACGCCGTTTTTATTGTTTGTGTGTCACCGGCCGGCGCGCAGGGGTCGGTTTTGACCTACCGCAATGTGATTTTTCTGACCCTTGTGACATGCGGAGACAATATTATTTGTACTCTTCTTTTCGAGAAGTACTCTTCTGTTACTCTTGTTGACCCTTTTAATTCACAGCCTTAACCCCTTCCGTGCCGGAACACTGCAAAAATTAACACGACGTTAGGGCGGTTCATTATTACTACAGCACCGTGGACGTTAAGCCCCGAACTAACCGGGTGGGGTTAACTACATTTTAGTTCCCAGGGTCACCCTGGTCAGCCCCACAGGGTGGGGTTTCCCTTCTATTCTGGGGCATGTGTTTCTGTCTACCCTTGGTCCATTCACCTATATTTTCCTTTTTAAACTCTCCCTAGTGTCTGCGCTGCCTGTAGCTCTTGATATTGGATGTGTGTTGCTAAATGGTCTTAGCTTTATTTAGCGTTTTAGACCGGCTGGCGACATACATTCAATATTTTGTTGTTTGTTTTTTTCACAAGCAGCGCAGGCACGTCCTGAGAAAGCCTTGTTGCTGTCGGGACGTTAAGCAATGTACGACTACAACCCGAACTAACCAACCAACTTTAAAAGAGCTGTTTTCACCCCAGAAAATAGTAAATAGGAGGAGGCATGCCGTGTAAACTGCTTTAGCAGTTGGTAAACTCATTCGAGACATGCCGCCTCCGGCAGCACGTCTCGAATGAGTTAAGGAGAATTTTCCACCTCGGGTTTTATTTGGGTGGGGGGGGGGGGGGGTAAGGATGCACGCGTTCGCGCCCCCCCCCCCCCCCCCCAAATAATACCCTACACAGTGAATATTACTCCGTAACCCACTCGACCTCTATTGCTTAAAGCACTGTATTGTCGACGATGCTTATGTAACTTGGAGAGTCATTATAATTACGAGGCGTCTGACTGGTTAAGGTTAAGTGGTATGCGAAATGCATTTTGTCCAGAGGGCGTGCATAGAATCTGCCCTCTGAAGTCAGAAGAGAATAACCGCATTTTTGTGAAAAGCGAGGTTTTCACTGTATAACAGTGAAAATCTCGCTTACAAACTGATTAACCTCCTTTACTGCCGAGAACAAGTGAACACTACCCAACTACAAGAGGAATAGATCCTCATGAGCCCCCGCAGTTGCGGGAGCTCATAAGGATCTGTTCCTCTTGCTGTGTTGAAGGATTTTCGGGGAATATGGCTTAAACATCTCAGGACATACTAAGGTACACTTTGAAACCCGATCTTATTGAGTACTGGGAGGGGGGGGGGGAGGGGCGGGGGTGCACGGGTCGGGCTAGCTTATGGACTATAAGCGCGCACTCACAACTCACGCACGCATGTGCACGCTTTTAACAATGACTCACATACCACAAATACATTACGCCAGTCAGCTGGGGGTGGGGTGTGTGGTGGCGTTAGAGTGCTAGAACTGTTGAACGAAGAGGTGAGTTTTGAGGGCGGATTGGAAGGCCGAAGAGGGAGAGGGTTTCTGACGGAGAGAGAATGGGAGAGTGTTCCAGGTCGATGGACCGCAGGCAGAGAAAGAGCGGGGGCCGAAAGTGCTGAGTTTGGTGCGCGGGGTGTGGAGGCGGAGAGGGTCGGAGGCAAAGAGGAGAGAGCAGGATGGATTGTAGGGGTGAGGTAAGTTGGAGAGATAGTCGGGAGCGTAGTTGTTGAGAAATTTGTAGCAGAGAGACAGAATCTTGTATTGAATGCGTTGGGAGATGGGGAGCCAGTGAAGGAATCTGAGCAGTGATGTGGTCGGATTTCCTTTTTCTGAGGACGAGGCGGGCAGCATTGTTCTGGACGCGCTGGAGAGTGAAAGTGGTGGAGTGAGGAAGGCCGGAAAGGAGAGAGTTGCAATAGTCAATGCGAGACAAAAATGAGAGAGACAGCAAGTTTGGTGGCGGCTTCAGTGGTGAGGTATTTTCTAATCTGGCTGATGCGACGGATGTGGAAATAGCATGCCCGGGCAATGGCAGAGACGAAGCTGGTCATGGAAAGAGAGGAATCGAGGATAACGCCGAGGTTCTTGGCAGTCAGAGAGGGGTATGGGACTGTTGTCGATTTGAAGATGGAGAGAGGAAGGGAGCTGGGAAAGTTTCTGGCGAGTGCCTACCAGCATGGCTTCTGTTTTGTCGTCATTCAGTTTAAGTTTGTTTGCTGTCTTCCAGTTTTTTACGTCTTCGTAGCAGTCAGCCGTGCGCGTCAGGAGTAGCTGAATGTTGTCGGGTTTGTCTTTGTCTAGTAGTTGTGTGTATCGTCAGCGTAGAGGTGATGGTGTTGTGATGAGACTGGATAATGTTAGACAGAGGAGAGGTGTAGAGTGTGAAAAGGACCGGAACCAGGACGGACCCCTGTGGAACTCCGCAGGAGAGCCTGACTGGGTGGGAAGAGACGCCGTCGATGATGACGGACTGCTGTCTGTCGGAGAGGTAGGAAAAAAATCAGGGGTGAGCAGAGTCAGTGATGCCGAAGGAGTGGTGAAGGCGGTGGAGGAGGATAGAGTGATCAATAGTGTTAAAGTCGGCAGAGAGATCGAGTAGCGTAAGAAGGGAGATGTTGCCTGAGTCAGTTGAGAGAAGAAGATCGTTCAGGATACTTACAAGGGCTGTTTCAGTGCTGTGATGTTTGCGATAGGCAGACTGGAAGGGACTGAGGAGATTGTTGACGGCGAGGTGAAGGTTGAGCTGGCTGAGGACAACCTTCTCAAGTAGCTTGGACAGAAAAGTGAGATTGGAGACTGGGCGATTGTTCTTGAGTTTGTTTGGCTTGAGGTTTTGTTTTTTTTTAGGAGAGGAGGAACGATGGCTGACTTAATTTAAAGATATCGGGGACGAAGCCATTTTCTAGAGATGTGTTGATGATATCAGTAATGAAGGGCAAAAGTTTAGGAAGGCCATCACGGTAGAAACTCCGCCATGACCGATCCCAAGCCCGGGTGAAAAAGGAGGAAGGTAAAAACCCTTACGCTACAGAAACCAAAGCAACAGAAGAATCCAATCAGCGCTTGAATCAGGGAGATGCCTCTACAGGAGGACAGATAACGCAGGTTGGTGAAAGCCTCACGGAAGCCAACCAGCCGAAAAGAATCTCCTGACGATGAAAGCAACAACAAAGATAGGAACTTGGAACGTACGAACCATGTATAAAATTGGAAAAGCAGCTCAAGTGGCAAGTGAGATGAAAAGATACAACATCCAAGTACTAGGAATTTGTGAGAGCAGATGGAATGAGTCTGGCATGACTACACTTGCCAGCGGAGAGAAAATCCTCTACTCGGGACATGCAGACGAGAACCACAACCACACAGAAGGAGTTGCCATCATGATGTCCCCAGTAGCAACCAGAGCCCTTATGGAATGGCAGCCAGTCTCCTCTAGAATCATGACAGCAAGATTCAACTCCAAGGGGAGAAAAGTTAAAGTCATCCAATGCTACTCGCCTACAAACGACGCTGGTGAAGAGGCAAAAGAAAAATTCTACAATTCTCTCCAGACAGTAGTTAACGAGTTACTAAACAGAGACATCAAGATGCTGATGGGTGACCTGAATGCCAAGATAGGGAAAGACAACCTTGGAAAAGTAATTGATCATGGGAACCCAGGCCCTTGCAGCAATGAATGAAAATGGCGAGCTTTTCACGGACTTTTGCGCTTTTAATGACCTGGTCATTGGCGGCAGTGTATTCAAGCACAAAGACATCCACAAAGAAACCTGGATCTCACCAGACGGCAACACCAAAAACCAGATAGACACCATCACTATCTCTAGAAGCCTGCAAGACACAAGAGCCCAACGAGGGGCAGACGTAGCCTCAGACCACCACTTGGTGATTGGAACCATCAAAGTCAAGCTACGAGCTTTAAGACACATAGCCAACCGACCTCACATAAAGTTTAACACCCAGCGGCTGAAGGAAAAAGACTACAGAGACACCTTTTTAACCTCCCTGAAGAACAGATTTGAAGCCTTGAACTTGGTGACCGAAGAAACACCCCTGGAAGAACACTGGAGTTCCTTAAGAGACACACTGACAGGCACATGCCAAGAAGTGTTGGGCAAAAGAGAATGGACAACTAAGGAATGGCTCTCCAGTGACACATGACAGCTGATAAAGAACAGAAGAGAAATCAAGCAACAGATCAACAGCAACAAGAACGAAGAGGAAAGAAAATTCTTCGAGATAAATTTACCCAAATGAACAAGAAAGTTAAGAAAAGTGCCAGGAAAGACAAGAGGCTCTTTTATGACGCGCTAGCGTCAGAGGCGGAGCAGGCAGCAGGAAAGAGGGACCTCAGCACTCTGTACAAGGACCCTCTCAACCAAAAAGACGAACGTGGACAAACCGGTTAAAGACAGAGAAGGAAATCCCATCAGCAAAGGGCAAGACCAGAGACAACGATGGGCTGAAGACTTTGGGGAACTTCTAAATCGCCCCCCACCATCTGTGAGACCAGACATCCCCCTTGCAGACTCACCGCTCAAAGTCAACACCAACCCTCCCACGAAAGCAAAAATCCTAAAAGCTTTGAAAACCCTGAAAAATGGGAAAGCATCCGGCCCAGATGGAATTCCCCCAGAGGAGCTCAAGGTAGACCTTTCAGTCACAGTCAGCATGCTGCTGCCTCTACTGCAGAAGGTCTGGAGGGAAGGAAGAGTACCAGCAGATTGGAAAAAGGGACACCTGGTAAAACTTCTCAAGAAAGGAGACCTAGGATCCTGCAAGAACTGGCGCGGCATCATGCTACTGTCAGTACCTAGCAAAGTACTGACCCGCATTATCCTCAACCGGCTGAAAGACGCAGTGGAAGAAAAACTTAGACCAGAACAAGCTGGCTTCAGGAAAGACAAGTCGTGTACAGATTAAATAGCAACGCTCCGTATCATAATCGAACAAGCCTTGGAGTGGCAGTCTACGCTGTACCTCAACTTCATCGACTTTAGCCAAGCGTTCGATAGTGTAAAAGAGAAACCATATGGCAGCTCCTCCATCACTATGGAATCCCTTATAGTTTCACTACCCTGATCCAGCAACTTTATGAAGGCGCCACCTGCCAAGTTATCCACAATGGCAAACTGACAGAGGACTTTGAGGTGAAAACAGGAGTCCGACAAGGATGTATGCTCTCCCCAATGATCTTCCTGTTAGTGGTCGACTGGGTGATGCGACAGGCAACTAAAACAGGAAAAAACCCGGAATCCAGTGGTCCCTGAATCAGTTTCTTGAGGACCTGGACTTTGCGGACGACTTGTGTCTGATGTCCCAGAAATGCCAACATATGCAACAGAAAACCGACAACCTGGCCCAAGAAGCATCCAAGACTGGACTGCAGATCAACCTGGAGAAGACTGAAACCATGACCCTGTTCAAGAAGCAGCAGAAGCTAATCACCCTTGGAGACAGCGAGCTGAAAGAAGTTACCTCTTTCACTTACCTGGGCAGCATTGTATCAGCAACAGGTGGTTCTGACGAGGACATCAAAGCCAGAATCGGGAAAGCGAAATACGCCTTTATTACCCTGAGACCAGTCTGGAGGTCAACATCCCTGTCTGTCCGGAACAAGATACGAATTTTCAACAGCAACGTTAAGTCTGTCCTCCTCTATGGCTCAGAGACCTGGAGGGTCACCAACACCATAACCAACAAGCTCCAAGTATTCGTCAACGGCTGCCTTCGCAACATACTGAAGATCAGGTGGACAGACAAAATAAAGAATACCGATTTGTGGCAGCGGACAAACCAAGATCCCATCGACCAGCAGATTGCCAGGTGGAAATGGCGATGGATAGGACACACCCTGCGGAAACCCCAACAGGACATCATCCGGCAGGCTTTGCAGTGGAACCCTCAGGGAAAGAGACCGGTCGGTCGCCCTAAGAAGGAGGAGAAGATCATGTGAAGAGGCAATGAAGAGCTGCAACCTGTCGTGGGGTGAACTGAAAAAGGCTGCCCAGAATCGAGTGCGCTGGAGGACTGTTTGCAGAGGTCCTTTGTTCCACGAGGAATCCAAGGAATTAAGCAAGTAAGCATCACGGTAGAGAGAAGCCGGAATAAAGTCTAGTTTACAGGTTTTAAAAAGAGGTGGTCGGGAGGGCTAGGCTGAGAAGGTAGAGTATCGGGTGTGTTACGCAGAGTTTGGATTTTGTCAGAGAAATAGGTGGAAAAGGCGGACGGGAGTTCTTCTTTGCTGTGTGTGTTGGGGAGAGGAGAGTCTTTAGATGTGCCTAAGAGTGTATTCATGGTAGCGTAGAGAGTTTTGGAAGAAGTGGATTCCAGGATTTTGTTTTGAAGGTGTTTGCGTTTGGCATCGGAGATCATTCTTCAGACTTTGGATCTGGCGGTTGGAAGATCTGTCTGTGAACGGTGAGATCGGATGAGCACCAGCGGCGTTCCGCTTGTCTGCGCTCGCGCTTGGCCTTAGCTATCTCGTGGGTGAGCCAAGGGGAGGGGAGTTGGTCAGGCATGGAGCAGGTGGTGACAGGGGCGTAAGTGTCTAGGATTTTTCGAAAGGAGGAATCGAAGTGTGATGCAAGATCAGGAGGGGGGAGGGGGGGGGGGGGGGTCCAAGAGAAGGTCGACAGCTTCGTCAAAGAAGCTCTCTCGGTTGACAGATTTTAGTTTGTGACGAGAGACAAGGAGTTTGGGTTTGTATAGGGGAGGTAGGTTGAGGGAGACGAGAATAGCGAAGTGGTCAGAGGGGAGCAAAGAGGAGATGTCAGTCAAGAAAGAGTTGATCGGAGGTGCGGGTGATGATCCAATCGAGGGTGTGCCCGAGACGGTGGGTGGGTTTAGTGATGTGTTGTGCAAGATTGTGATTTGAAAGTGACGTGCAAAGGTGTTTTGTGTCAGGGTGGTCAGATTTGTCAAAGTGAACGTTGAAATCACCAAGAAGGATGTGTTTTCCGGATCGTGTGCTGTAGTGGTGTAGGAGGAGTTCGAACTCAGTGAAGAACATAGAGTTGGTTTTGTTTTGAGAGTGGGGGGAGGGGGGGGGGGGCGATAGATACACGAGAAGATGACTGACAGACTGGCTAGGGAGTGTTGCTACGGCCTCGACAGATTCAAAGGAGGGATGAGCGAAGGGGAGAGACTGAGAGAAGGAGAGGTGAGCGGAAAGATAGTCCCTATAGACGATGGCAATGCCACCCCCTCTGTAAACGCGCGGAAATGAGGCCAGGCGGTAGCCACTCGGACTGACGCTGGCGATGATGGGTTCGTCGCCAGCTGGGCGAAGCCACGTTTCTGTGATCACAACATCTAGGTCATTGACTAAAATAAAATCTGAAATCACATCGGCTTTGCCATCTTTGCAGACAGACTGTGCACTGAACAGGCACAGTTTCAGGTTGGATGAGGCAGGAGAAGAAGAGGAAGAAGAAACGGACGAAGAAGAGGACGAAGGAGGAGGAGGGGGTGAGGGGGGAAAGAGGGTGGAGGGGGAGGGAGGGGTAAAGAAAAAGATGAGGAAGAAGAGGAAAAAGAACCGGACGAAGAAGACGAAGGAGGAGAAGGGGGGTGAGGGGGGAAAGGGGGTGGAGGCGAAGGGAGGGGAGAAGGAAAAGATGAGGAAGAAGAACCGGGCGACGAAGAGGACGAAGAAGGAGGAGGGGAATGAGGGGGGAAAGAGGGGCGAGGGGGAGGGAGGGGAGAAGGAAAAGATGAAGAAGAGGAAGAAGAACCGGGCGACGAATAGGACGAAGAAGGATTAGGGGAAAGAGGGGGGAAGAACCGGGCGACGAAGAGGACGAAGGAGGAGAAGGGGGCTGAGGGGGGAAAGAGGGTGGAGGCGAAGGGAGGGGAGAAGGAAAAGATGAGGAAGAAGAACCGTGCGATGAAGAGGACGAAGAAGGAGGACGGGAATGAGGGGGGAAAGAGGGGGGAGGGAGGAGGGGGGTGAGGGGGGAAAGAGGAACGAGGGGGGGGGGAGGGGAGAAGGAAAAGACGAGGAAGGGGGGGGGGAGGGTGAAGGAAAGGAGAAAGGGGGAGGAGAAGAAGACGAGGGGGGAAAAGCGGAGGAAGGAGAAGGGGGTGTTGGGGGGGAGAGGGAGGGGGAGAGGGAGAGGAAGGAGGCAGTTCGGAAGGGGAAGGAGAAACGAGGAAGAGAAAAAGGAAATGGGAGAAGAATAGTGGGAGGGGAAGGGGGAGAAGACAAAGACAAGGGGAAGGGGGAGGCGGACGAGGTGAGGGGTATTGGAAAAGAAGAAGTGTGTGTTTGTGTGTGTGGCGGTGAGTTGCGCCATCTGCATGTTCCGCCCCTGCGGCCTCTCTTTCGCGGTCGGATGCCGCGTAACGCGTCTTCGACAATGTCCGCACCGGCCGCGCAATTGGTGGCGTGGCGGCGTAAAAGTAGCAGTTGTTGGCGAGTGTATTTGTGTATTTGATGAGCATGATTGATCGTGAGAACGAGGGGGGGGGGGGGAGAACGAGGGGGGGGGGGGAGGGGGGGACGGAAGGCGAGGAGAGGGTGCTGAATGATGGACAGGAGAAAATGTGCACTAGGGTGTGTGTGTGTGTGTGTGTGTGTGTGTGTGTGTGTGTGTGTGTGTGTGTGTGTGTGTGTGTGTGTGTGTGTGTGCAACAAACACATTTAAAAACAGTCCCAGTTAGACAGCAGCAAAACCAGACACAGACGCCGAAATGGGAAAGACAAAATGGCGACGGGAAAGAAAATTTAAATGAAGCAGCACACGCAATACCAGTAGAACAGCAAGAACACGAACAGCAACACAATACATCCAGCAAAAGTGACAGACAAACTCACTCAAGAAACACTTTACACATACACAAGCAACAACAACAAAGCAACACAAGGATAAGGAACACACGTGTGCGACGCTGAAGTCCTCGGCGACGACACGCTCTGCTGAGCAGTGACCCACGCTACGGAAAAAGCAAAGATAGTGACGTGAGCAAAGTTAAAACGACAAAACGCTATTCAATATGATACCACTCGAACAGCAACCAGATCCGACGAAAATAAACTTACAATCTTCATCAGAGCACTCATGCATGACACTTAGCAGACTTTCTGCACGGCAAAAACACAGTACATCCAACGAAAATCACGTATATTCTGGGAGCGAATCCACAAGTTTGTCGCACAAATCCAAGATGGGACCAAGTTTCGTGCCCTCTGACTACCTGAAGGACGGGAATGAAACCTGATTGACGTGGAGTTAGAAATAAAATGTAAACTGGTACGGCCTGCGGCCGTACGGTCCGAAATCACAGACCTCACCAGCTCACACATCTGTCGACTCAATGAGCAGTGAAACGTTTTGGCGATGAATGCACAGCCGAAATTTACAGTTGAAGGGTAGATTCTGATCAATAATGATGCCTGATCCGAGTTCAAAGCTTAGTGCTATGAGAAGGCGCCAAGCTAATCTGGCACTATCTCAGTGTGACCTAACATGCACGGTCTATCCATCTCCCGATATCGATATTTAGGCCCCGCAGTCTTCAGTCTTCAAACTTTTTTTAAAAAAAATAATTAAGTATTCCAAATGCACGACTGATATCGGCACTCAGTCTTTCATTTTCTTTTATTTTTTCTTCTTTGCTTATGGGCATACCACCTCGTAACCTGTCCTGAGAAAAAAGAAACTGGTTATAACAACTACCAATTGATCGATATTTGAGAATCTCCTTTGACAATAATTATTCAGCTAGGCTTGGGCCAAGTTATTGAAAAACGTTTGTCTTGTTTACATATCGTCAGTACAAAGAGGTCAGATCACAGCGACCAAACACACATGAGCCAGGTCACTCGTGTTTGTTCAACCATATGGTCGGAAATGAGCATATGAATGTCAATATTAGCTAGTACCATTAAAACGAGTGAGAAAGAAATGAACCCCTTCAGTGTCAGGAAAATGCGATCACCACTCAGCTGCAAGAGGTAAAAAACCTCATGAGATCTCGCGCGTTAATATTTGTTTTCCTTGGACGGATAGGGTTAACTGGCGTTGAATATCCGCTGGCAATGAAAGGGTGAAAAGCGACGGGTCAAAACTTGGCGGCAATAGTGTTCACATATTTTTTGCAAAGTCGGCAGTGCTCTCTCTCTCTCTCTGTCTCTGTCTGTCAGTCTGTCTGTCTGTCTCTGTCTCTCTTTCTCCCCCGCAGCCCTCGCCCCTGTCTCTCTTTCTCTCTCTATGTGGCAAGTTTAAAAACAGGTTTGTGCAAACGAAAACCGTGACCAGACCAACTGAAAAGGCGTCTGCACGGGTGTAAAATGCAAAAGAAATTTCCAACAAAGAAAGAAACATGTTTAAAAAGGACAAATACAACAATCATTTCATTGTGTTGTACTTGTCCTTTCTAAACGCGATTTCTTCTTTGTTAATATTTTCTGTTGAAAACTTTGACCATTGCGAAATAAAAGATATTTAAAAAAGTGTTTAATTGTTTATTGTTTGCTTTAAAAATTCTCTCTCTCTCTCACTCTCTCTCTCTCTCTCTCTCTCTCTCTCTCTCTCTCTCTCTCTCTCTCTCCCTCCCTCCCTCCCTCCCTATATATCTCTCTCTCCCTCCCTCCCTCCCTCTCTCTCTCTCTCTCTCTCTCTCGTGACTAGCGAAGCTATCATTTATGCGTGAAAAAAATATCGCTATCGTTATTGTTAACCCTTTTTCCCCCGTAGCGTGTAACAGGTTGCAAATTACCGCTTTCATCTGCACAGCCAAATGCAGGGGACAGATCAGCCGTGATCTATCAAGGTCGATCCATCTCACTTCATGCGTCTTGTAAACAGTGCTTAGCACACAACTCTAACTCTGTGCGCCACTAAGTACTGACTGTGGCTTCAAAAGTCAAAAGGGTAGACCTGCAGATAACTGTTTCGTTTGACATTTGCTGCATCTGCCCTTCACCAGGGAAAGTTTGATGTCTGCGGTAATCTGATCAGATGATGTCTTAATGCCAAGCCGCAACCAGCCACTTCCAGCTGCAAGAGGCATAAATCTTTATGAGCCCCCGCAATTGCGGGGGATCATAAAACTCTATGCCTCTTGCTTGTATCACTTACATCTAGGTTTATTTCAGACCAAGTGCGGCTGGTACTTTTTACAGCATTTCTGGATCCCATTTACATGTGACTCGGTGACATGTGCACTAGTTTCTCACGTGACATTGCCGACGGCCGGAAACATCCCTGGATATAAGTATTGAAATGCAAACGTTTGCAGGTCTGTGATTCTGGACCTTCCGGTTGAACAGGCCAGTGTGTCTGTTTCTTCGGTTCTTTTCTCTGTATTTTCAATCCCGTCTCTTTTAAATCTTAGTCTGTCAATCTGGCTAGCTTTGTCTGCTGGATACATGAGATTTGGGTGTACGATGCCGGTATCGCTATACCCTGAGATTTTCGCACGCAAGCATACATCCTTGTCTGTGTGGGTGACCAGTTTGACATCAACGATCAACAAGCACATACTGTGCCTTGTATAGCAGACTGCATAATTTATGTTCAAAGTTTATTGAACAACTCTGCCGATCGGAAGCTTTGGAAGCTCTGGAAACTTTGCAATTTCGTACGCACTGTCCAAACCGGTAAGCCAAGACCAAACTGGCTTTCGTGCGCGAGCTGGGTCAAGGACCTTTCGCTAGTCGGACTGGTGTAGATCTTGAAGGACTTAAATACAACTGCACAATGCAAGGCACACTCAAGAAACCAGTAAAAAAAGACGTTGTTTTATGACGCGCATGACAACAGCATATCTTCTAACAGCAAAACAAACACTGCGGAAACTCCTTGACATTCACTCGGCTTGGAGTCTCTCGCTCTGCAGTTTGTCCGCCAAACAAACCGTGACGCTCGCCTGCAGTTTTTATTCCTGAGCAAAAGGTCCTCGGGAGCCGACATCGGCTTGTCGTTGGGCCCACGCGCACGTCCGTGCGCGTGGGCCCAACGACAAGCCGACGTCGGGCTCCCGAAGCCTTTCTGCTTACCGTGCGTCACACCCGAGATATGACAGCAGAGCAAACAAATGGCGTGCGGCTTTATAGGTTGTTTCTCATTTTAAAGGCTTATTTTATTAGCTGTTGATGAGAGAAGCACGTGGAAGTAGGTCCATATTTATGAAGCCGGGAGACGGGAGAACCTTTCACTGAAACACTCAATCAAAACACTTCAAAGATATATATATATATATAAAAAAATACTCGCATCTGCCTTCACATTCAAGGTCTTATCAATCAGTGTGGGTTTTTATTTTAACCCGTGTCGAATGAGGGAATTAACGTCCTTGTGAGGTAGATTGAAGGCCGCAAAGCCTGAGTAGTTTGGGATTGAGCCTTTTGAGAAAAAGTTATTGGTCTGTGATTTTGTATTTTACAGCTGTAATAGGCCGCGATGAGCCTCAGTCTTCAGAACAAGCGTGTGCAATAGTTCCAGGGTAGCCACGCTAGCCAGGCGCTACCCTTGAGCTACCGCGGACACTATAATCTCCGCCGCAGGAAGTGTGTCAACAACACGTAGAGTCGTTTACCCCGCCATCAAACGGGCCCTTCAACACATCGGCCATAATTAACACATGGGCCAAGTCTGTCGCCCGTACGAGAGGTGCTTGAGTGGCTCTCGACATTTTTACAATAAAATAATAATAATTTTACTCAAAAAAACAAACATTCTAACAGTTGAAATATAAGAGTGATCAGCCTTCCATCTGCACGAGGCATAGATCCTCATAAGCCCCCGCAGGAAGCGGGGATTATGAGGATCTATGTCTCTTGCTGATTCCATTAATATTATTATTATACCCCTAGAATTTACCTCTTTTGCTTGGTCCATTAAACATTAGTATTACGCTCATATTCCACAGTGAAATGGTCATTTTTGTCCTGCCCTTTAAAATCACATTGGCAAAAACTACATATACAGTGCTTTTAAGCATACATTTTCGAACATATTTAGGTCTACTGATAGTCTAAAAGATATCATCACTGAAAAAAGGCTTGGGACACATCATTTAGAGAAATACAAGGGTGCACTCGCAGTATAGTTTTGTGGGTTTGTGATAAAACATAAAATAAAAAATTCCACAGGACTTTGCAACGACAGCAGAATATTAGTACAGAGTTTATGGAACTGGCAAGAAATTTTTGGTAAGAAACTTCTGAACTTGTACAGGCTCACCGCGTATGTTTAAAGTCAATCCAAATGCTCCTAACCTGTTTGATACACATATCTTTAATAAAGCATAAATATATTCACTACATACAGTGCATGCAACATCAACACTTAAAAAATAAAAAAATAAACACTATTGAAACAGACTCGGAATATTTAAATTTGAAATGCAGGACAGCGCCTTTAAACAGTCACGCGTACAAGAAAAAACCACAGGCACGTAAAATAAACAAATAAGTCTAGTGGTCTGTCACAATCGCAGACCAGCACACGACAATAGTCTCTGTCTGCAAGATTTACGATCAACTATAATTCAGAGCCCTGTGTATATTTTGCGGGCTTTGAACCGACGTGCAAGTGCCCTTAAGACGTCCTTAACTTTAAAGGGCGTCCTCCAACCAAGCGGCAGGGTTTCAAGCCATACACCACCATGAGTCAGATGATAACATAAATAACCGCGGCGGGGAACAAATCGGCCACGATAGTTCAAGGGTAGAGTCCCCCGCCCCCTTCACTTCATTATTATTTTTATTTAAAAAAGAAAAAGAGGTAATATTTAGTTCACACACAAATCCCAGCAAAGAAAGAAACACGTTTTAGAAATTATTGTCCTTTCTAAGCGTCTTTGGCGGAAAGCCAACGCTATACGGCACTTCCGGCCGTAGCTACGGATGCGGGGCGCCTTGAATGCGTTAATGGGCCCTATAATATTATGTTAAATTGACGTACGCCTTTGTAGTCGTGTGACATTTTCATTGCAATAACTGGTAAATCTATATAACTAATTTACTCGTTATTTGGGCATAATTTAGTCTAATAGAGCTCTACATTTGCCAAAAGGTGTTGTCAGAACATACACTGAAAATTTAAAAGTGAACAGCATTACGTGAAAATATTAATGCAATAACTAATATGACTATAATAATCCAGAAAAAAACCCGGACTTGTTCCATACCATTGAAAGGCCTTAAGCCAAAGTGGCACAGTTGCAGTGCGCCTGACTGATCAGTGTTCAGGTCGTACTCCGTAGACAATAGCTGCCCCGGGGACCCGTCCCACCCACGCCCCGCCCGGTAGTCACTCTTCCAGCGTGTACTTTAACTTCCAATTAACCAACCAACTTTAGTATTTGTGTCGTTTACCAGAGCAAGTCTTATAAAATGCATACGCACGCAAGCCAAAAACTGGTGTCAAAATGTATTCGGTACAGTGTATATAAGGCATACACATGGGATAATCGATCGATCCTCTACTGAGCGTCGGCAAACTTCGGCACTATTTGCTAATTCCTGTTTGGGCACCACTTCTATTGAACGTACTTCTGGCAACGCATTCTAGCTCACGTTCAACAGCGCTGCAGGCGGTCTAAGTATTTGCACTGTTTTGCTGCAGGGAAGCTCCATTGACGATGGATATAACAGTTGCGCGCAAGTACTTGAATTACTAACTGTTTCCGTTCATACGTCGTCACAAGAAGCAAAAGGTCTTCAACGCGGCCAACGGCGGTCTAGGTCGGCCCGTGGGTCGGCCTAGGCTGCCGTCGGCTTGAAGTCCTCACTTTTGCAGTGCATATCATGGGACAACGGCTGCGACGGAGATACCTGAGCGCACTGGCCGAACCCGGCGCAGCCGAGTTATCAATGATAGTCGACCACCGCAACCAGAACTGTTGGCAGTTTTGAAGTGCAATGTCAACATTGTGATCACGTTCCTATGCTTTTAAAGTTTCCGTATGAGGAACTCGTAAGGCTGGAACCAAAGAGGTACTGACTGATGTTAGTGCGACATAACCTGCTCCAGTGCGGGCTTTGCTATAGCTCATTAAAAATCGCCCATGAAACGAGTTGTTACTGTTGTCTTGGCTCAGCTAGACTGTTCTACTTTTCCATCATAGTTTTCAGATCTTTTTACAATTCGTGTGAGTAGGCACGCGTAACAGAGGTTTTCGACTGGCCCTTATGCCTATCAGGGGAACTCTTATACGTGCAAGGGAGAAGAAGAGCAGAAAAGTCTTTCTGTTTTACGATGTTCAAACTTCCTAATGAAATTTAACCCTGGCTTTAGTGCGAAAATATTGATAAACAAACAAACAAACAATCAAACAAAAACCCGTTAAACATTTAGGACTTAACGTATTTTATCCACCACAAGACGGGGCATCCGGCACCGAACAGGGTCCGAACAAATTTGGCACCAGCTGGATTAGAACCGGGCCTTTCGGACGAATGTCGAACGCACTACCATCGAGCCCCCCAGCCCCCCACATACTAAGAACATTTATAAAGGAGAGATTGCGAAGTATCAACACTTTTTTTCTTGAGTTGGAACCAGTTGCATAAGCGAGTTTAGTCCTGCACCAGCTACTAAGCAAGGTGCGCCGGTACAGCGGCGCACCTTGCTTAGTGGCTGGTGCAGGACTAAGCTCGCGCATGCAACTGGCCCCTGGTCGCTTTAAAGATAAGCAAGGGCGGCTCATGAGGTTTGAACCCACACGCGGATGCTAACACAAGATGACAAGAATGGCTGAAATTCACCAGTTTACTCTGCTTTCTGTCTCAAACAATTATGGAAATATAAGCATAACAGACCAACAACTGAGATAAAGAGAACTTTAAATTACTCTTGTGTCAACTTTCGCCGCCCATGATGGATTTTCCAATCAGTCCTTGTGACAGTCGTCCGCCTGCCGTGCTGGAACCATAGAAGGTCGACTTTCACTCACACACAGGTTACAAAATTAAAAAAAGAGAAAGATAAAAAACCATCAATCACAAATAAATGAGCATGACAAACAAGGACATAACATCGATTTGTCAGTCTCAAGTCTGACAACTCTGAAACCTTGCTCGCACTATCAGATGTCGCGTCAGTCCTGACCTCCATTTCGCTGCTGACCTTCCATGTATTCCGCCTGCGACACAATGTGTGTGCTGGTCTGTGATTTTGGACCGTACGGCCGACGGCCGTAAGGTCCAAAATCGCAGACCAGCACACATACATCTGACACGCCATAAGGTCCAAAATCATAGACCATCTCAAACGTTCTCATGCATCCGTACATGTTTTTCGGGGTCTCTCAAGGACAGATAACCTATATTACAAGACACCGAGACAATGGCTTCACAACCAGTAATAGGCCACAGGCAGAGGAATCCATATTACGTCCAAATGAAGTCTGTGACAGCTGCTCTTCGGGGAAATACTCACATGCGTGTAATGATTGTTTCCTGGCGTAATAGACTATGACGCTGCTCGGGTCAAAACTGCACGCGTTCAACGAAATCAATGGATTAAAAGCCCGGACAAACATGCGATAAACAAACATGCGACATATTATCGCATGTTTGTTTGGACTTTTAAACCCTGAAACGTTTTAAGAGGTAATCCACTGTTTTCGTCCGGAAACACCAACGTGAAATTTTTGACCTGCTTCTGAACGTAACTTCCGGAAATCGTCTGTTGGTGACCTTTTATGACACGATCAGTAATATTTACTGCACTACCTGTGTCAACCCTTTGCGTGTCGGTATAGGTTTTTGTCGCGATGATTCCGACAAAGGGTTAACAGGTGACCAATTACACAACGATCGTCCCCTGGAAATAGTGACCTGTTTGATTTCTCACAGGTCAAGAACTGAGCCCTACAACAAAAGCTCCCCTGACAACGGCGGCTCGTATGTGGGAAATAGCTACTATTTTACACAGAAGAGATACGGTCAGGGACTTCTTCGTGTAGGTTTCCAAGGCATGTGGCAAGATTTAGCCTCCTTAAATAGTATTATAAGCTTGAGACGTGACCCTCAGCTTACTGTTGCGAGGCTAGGTCGTTAGGTTGTTATCTTAAGGACACGTCATGCATTCATCAAGCTAAACATATCACGCCTGCGTTATCTTAATTGTATGCTGAATGTCTTTGGATTGCGTACGCAGAAATATGATCCATACACATAACACATTTGTTACCCTGATGAGCTCACGAGTGACTTTTTTGGTGTTTGTTACTGCAGGTACACTGTACTGTTTATCAATATGCGCAGACAGTACACTTATCATCTAAGGAAAAAGGACTTTGGGATCATTACCCGCGTTGGTCCGTGCAAGACAGTGTATATACTGTCCTTTATTGTTGTTGTCGTTTTTGTTTTGTTTTGTCTAACGGCTTTGTAAATGGGTTAGGCGAGAACCAAGGGAGAATGAAACGAGATTCTGAAACACAAGCGCTAAACACTCTACTCAATTTTTGAACAATTTAGTAACACGGTTTCGTACTAGTTTTTAAGAAGCGTGTTTAGAACCCGAGAAAAAAGAAAATTATTTAGGCGTGTTTCATTCTTTGCTGCTTATATCTGTGCATATGTATACATATACTGACGAGCGACAGAAATGCAACATTTTTGGATTCAAGGGAAACACTGAAATGTTTCCGATGAATCGAAAAATATCGCATTTCTTTCGCTCGTCAGTACACGCATGACACACCAAGGTTGAAAACGCGCACGAGTGAGAGGTTTGTGTGAGTCATTAATATCTATCTGACAGTGTCAAAATACTTCATATCTTGGGAAGATTAGGGCAAATCCACGTGTGCAGAAATAGTGCAACTAACGATCAGATCTAATGGCAAGATTGTGGGGTCAGTGAGCCGTCTTCTGTTTTCAAGCGTCAACTGAACACACTCGCACTTGAAAATTAACTTTCCCAATTTGTTTTAGAAGCGTGCATCTAGACTGTGTAACCCCAGCATTGGGAGATGGATCGGCCATGATAGTTCAAAGGTAGTGTCAGATTAGTTAGGTGCCTGCGAAAGTTGAGCCCTTCTTAGTCAATTCGGCACGGACCAGTACAATGGCAGTGCTATTTGCCAACTTGCTGTTTAGAATGCGGTGCTTGCAAACACGACTTTTGGTCAGTTTGCCCCGGAGCAAACCGCGACATCTCCACTCTGTTGTTCAGACCGGACTGTTAACCCACTTAGCCCCGACGCACTACAGCAGGAGATGGATCGACCACGATAATTCAAGGGTAGTGCCAGATTAGCTTGGCGCCTGAAGGCGCCAATCTAATCTGGCACTACCCTTGAATTATCATGGTCGATCCATCTCCTGGAACTGGTACATAGATGTTAAGTGACACCTGGCAAATTTGGGAAATGCAGCCTTGGGGTTAACTAAGATTAGCCACAACCTACCATCTGCAAGAGAGGTACTGATTCTCAAGAGCTCCTGCGGCTTTGTTTAGCCCTTTGAGCCCCAGAACTAAATGACTTCCATTTTATAGAATGGAAGTCATTTAGTCCAGGGAGTCAAAGGGTTACACCTTGAAGGCCCACTACCGCCGTAACTGTTCACAGATACACTTCTGTAACAGATGGTTACGTAACGCTGCACACAGGTCTAGCTAAGGTTCATTTAGACACAGGACAATCCAGTTCAGCACACGTCTTCTCAATATCAAGTAATTTGGCAATAACTCCACTCCGTTCTATAAATACAACGCTTTCAGTACGAGAAACAGCTAAATATAGATTAAAACGCTAACGGCTGCGCAGAATAAATACTGTTGAAGCGCGATTACGCGTGTTCTTTTGCTGCGTGTGTCAACTGATGTTAAAGTTCATTAGGTGTGTCGACAAGGCTTAATAAACAAAAAGATGCTGAAATGTGTCTTCAAATTTCCGCGTCTAGTAATGGTACTTTAAGTTCGGTAAACTTAGCGCGAAGACCGGTGTTGCAGCGTCCCCAGCATGTCAGGTTTAGTTTGTTAAACCGGCTTGCGACAAACACGTTCAATGATTCGTTCGTTCCTTGTTTATTTTGTTTGTTTGTTTGCTTTTTTAGTTTGCTTATTTGTTTGTTTGTTTTGTTTGTTTCGATCTTTTGTTTCGTTCGTTTGTTTGCTTGCTTGCTTTTTGTTTTGTTTGTTTTGTTTCTTCGTTTGTATGCTTGTCATTTGCTTGATTGTTTGCTTGTTTGTTTCTTTGTTTGTTCGTTCGTTCGTTTGTTTACTTGTTCGTTCGCTCGTTCGTTTATTTGTTTTGACCGTTTGATCTTTTGGTTTTCGTTTTTTTTTTTTCGGTTGGCTGGTTATTCGGCTGGTCGGCTGGCTGGTTTCGCACACACAGTGCAGTAACGTTCCGGTGTAGTGATGTTAACCGACGTACACTAAAAGCAACCCTGCACACAAGGACATCCGCCCCATTTTCACCCTCACTTAAACTAGCTAATGACGTACTTCCCCACGTGCACTGTGCACAGACCAGCACCAGACTACTCGTGATTTATGTCGTCAGAACACCTTTCCTCTTATTGGTCTGGAGCCTGTTCTCCAACGTAACAAGACTGCCAGCTTCCATTATGACCACCCTCACTCAACGGGCCAAGGATAGCATCAGGGGCCAGTTGCATGCACTAGTGAACTTAGTCCTGAGCCAGCCACTAAGCAAGGTGCTCCGCTGTGCGAGTCAGGTAACGCGGCTGTGTGCAGCACAGCCTCGGATGAGTTAAAACCTTTCAGATCTTCTTTGTCTGAGAAACAGTGAGTAGTTCAAGCTGGGACTTCTGTGCTAGGAAAAGCCCATATGCACATCTAATCCGTCAGAGGTCATGTCGATATTGTGCTAACATGTGTCTGAGTTACTATGGATTTTTTTTCTTAGGAACTAAAATTGGTCATTTAATAAAAAAAATTTAAAAAAAGGTGGGTCGGGTGACGGCTGTACTGTTACGGCGACGCGTCGAGCATCCCTGCCACCAATACGTCCGCACTCTTCCATAATACCACGTATTTGGAAGATGTATATTTGTGCATGAGGATCTGTGCCCTTTGCAGATGCAGGCGGTTCACGCTATAGGTCTACGTGTCTTACTTTATTTATGCAATGGTACTGTGAGATATTGTCTTGTGCACAACCGCGTTTTATCCACATGCTAAAGAATCGTGGAACCTGCCAACAATGCATTTTCTCAGTATTGCGCACGCATGCTCACCTTCTGTCAAGGACTTACACCTGCCAGAGGCCGCATAGATCCTCATGAGCCCCGTGCCTATTTGTTCAGTTACGAGGTGATTTATTGCTCTGTGCAGACCTGTGTGTCGTCCACATGTTGAAGAATCGTGAAACATGTCGGGTATGCGTTTTCTCGCTTTCCTGCATGCATGCCTACATTTTCAGTGAATGACGTCCGCATGCAAGAGACATATAGCCTCATGCGCCCCCGCGAACGCGGGGGCTGATGAGGATCTATGCCTCTTGCCGGACTTATTAACCCGATTTCGCCCCTTCGCTTGTCACCAATAATTTGCCGTTCAACGTCAGATGCACGGAAGCTCGCGAGAAATTGGCTAAACCAGTCCTGATTGTGAGTACTGGTTGAGTGCTAGGTGTATTGCGTAACAACGCAAGAAAATGAGCGACGAGTGTTGAAAGTGCTGTACGGACTGATTGCCGGCTAGCATCGTGACCTAACACGCTGTGAGAATGAGTGTCAAATGACGCGCGAGCCCCACGAGAGTTACGGGACAAAGTCAAGTTACGAAATTGACAAGCAGACGTGTGTCATCTATGATCAGGATGATGCATTGTCGTTGCCATTTCAATGAGTACGCGGCCACAGTCAGCCGAGTGCTTAAATCCATTCAGCCCCGACGCCCTGCCGCAGGAGATGGATCGGCGATGATAATTCAAGGGTAGTGCCAGAATAACTTGGCGCCTTCAGGCGCCAACGGCTAATCTGACACTACCCTTGAATTATCATGGTCGATCCATCTCCCGCAAATGTGCATAGTCGTTAGATGACGCCTCCAAAATGTGGCCGTAGGTTTAAATGGGTTTAAATACCACGTGCTGCCTAACTTGAAACTGAGGTAACATTTCAGCACCTTTCGTGTTTTTATGCCTTGTCGACGCACCTAATGAACTTCTATGGAAGTTTGGACACGCAACAAACGAACAGCATATTACTTGTTTATTCTGCGCAGTCACCGATAAGGCATTAATCTATATTTAGCTGCTGCTCACACAGACTGTGTTGTAACCGGACGCAGAGGAGTCATTGTCAGATTACTTGATATTAAAGGGGCACGCCTGACCTTTTTTAATGCTTCAGTTCGCAAAAATCTTTTACTGGGATTCAGTATACACACCCACTTAGACAATGTCCCACCAAATGCTTTCTTTCGTCCCAAAGCGAAAAGAGACCCACCGGAATCTTGTGACTGAACGCCATGAAAAGACTGCTTCTGATAGGTTATGGCAGCTGAGGTCATAACTATTCAATGCGACCTTAGGTCATCTGCATAATTATAACCAATCAGAGACAAGATGGCGGATGAACCAGCGAAGAAAAGAAAGTATCATCGACTCGCGCCGACAGCCTCGGAATTGAAGAGAAGACGGAGGAAGAGAGACAAGATACCCCTAAGTAGAACTGACATCAGACAAGGGTATATGGACATGTGGCAACGTGTCCCTTTCCTGTTGAATCAGTGAGTAATCTTTGTCGATCTTCCTGTAGTAGTTCCGCGAGCGCTAGTGATTTTCAGAATTCATCTGATGATCTTCAGTAGAATTTATCTCTTACTGCACTGATTTCGCAAGATTTTAAACCTGTTTTATCATATAGTTAAGAGCTAGTTATCACATTTTATGCTGCAAAGACTGATCTGAAAACTACGGTGTGTGTCAGTCAAACGGTTGCACATCGCTGGTCGTAACGTGTTTTTGTCTGTGCGGGCTCTCATTTACTCGACTGATTCAGAGATGTAGTGTTTCTGCTGCGATGGTGCATTTGTCGTTTCCAATGATGCTTTCAGTTACGTAGACTTCGATGTGTGAGATGTAAAATTGACTGCAGTGCAGAAAGTGGGTATACATACCAATGTTCCGTTTCAATGATGGACGCGTTGCGCGTTTAGGAGGGGTAAAAGATCAAATGTCAAACTAGGCACCGTGGACGCAGGCTCGCCGGCTTTGCGAGTCAAATAAGCCACGCCCTCGGTCGGTGCACGAGGCTACGCAGCACAATCGTTACTAGTAAATACTAGCAGGTCGAGCGGAACCCGCATTGTGATTTTGACAGCATAGCGAGTATGGAAGGTTTATTCTACTTTCTCGTGAACAATTATGTCAAAGGGATTGCGAAAAACATCAGTACACATGTACACTGACACGTGTGTACACCACTCCGATGCCCTCGTGACTGACCTGCAGTATTGCGATACACTGATAGTAGGCCGGGTTCTGCCTTGTGACGTAGGCTCATAAATATGCATATTAATTCAAAACAAGGCCGATGCAGACGATAAACCTGCGACCCGGGTACAAAAACAATACACCCTCCAAACGATAAATTTCGACATTTGGCATTGTACTTACACCATAAAGCTCTAAGATAGTGCACGGCAAAGGACCCATACACATACTGTCACTGAGCAGTATCCGTGTTGCAGACAGTTTTCTGACTGTGTTGAGATGCTTGATCCTGGGGAAAATAACTTTAAGACGACATGTGCTGAACTGGATTCTTCAGTGTCTTAAATGAACCATAACTAGACCTGTATGTAGCGTTTCGTAACCATTTGTAGCAGAAGTGTTGTTTTAAACAGTTAAGGCGACAGTAGGCCTTAGACCCACAACAACTGCTTCAGTTTGAGGCACGGCTTTAGTCGTGCAAGAAGCGTAAATTCATGGGAATGGTGGAAGACCAGGTAGCGTCATCTCATTGACGGCTAGTGCAGGCAACGTCAATAATTTGAATTTGTTCTCTGTCATTAAGTAAAATTATATCTTCCTTTGTCTGCTCGCAAAAGCCTCTAGATTTTATTTTTTTTAACCCATTTAACCCTAAGGCTGTATTTCCCAACTTTCCGACGTCGGTGTCACCTGAAGTCTATGTACCAGTCGCTGGAGACAAGCCCACCTTGATAATTCAAGGGTAGTGCCAGATTAGCTTGGCGCCTTCAGGCGCCAAGCGAATCTGACACTACCCTTGGATGTATGTTCAATCCATCCCCTGCTGTCGGGCGCCTGGGCTAAATGGGTTAAAATAATCTAAGCACAAGCAGCCATTGATCTTTTTCTCTAGAATTCTTAAAAATCGATTCAGGTTCCAGTTCTACTGAAATAACACGTGGATTGGAAAATGCCAGTCCCACAACCAGTATTTATCTGCCGTCCCAACTTATTCAGCCCGACGGCCGTATTTTTTCCAATTTTGGATGCGTCATTTAATGACTATGCAACAGTTGCAGGGGATGGATCGACCATGATAATTCAAGGGCAGTGCCAGATTGGCTTGGCGCCAACAGGCGCCAAGCTAATCTGGCATCGCCCTTGAATTATCATGGTCGATCCATCTCCTGCTGTAGTGCGTCAGGGAGTGAATGGCCGGTTAAATCTACTTTCAGAGCGTGCGTTCAGTCATTATTATTATTGGTTCTAGACTTCTTTGCCTGCCGGAATCACCTCGACAAAAAACGCTACCGACAGCCAACGGCCGGTTCGCTTAAATCCACACTTAGCACGTGGAATCTATTAGTTGGTTCTCGGAGCGGAATCGTGGAACCAGGCTAATCTTCTTATCACAGGCGCGCAGTCCAAAGAATCAATGCTGCGAATTTCCAGCACTGCAATCATCAAGTTAACCTCTTCGATGCCAGCAGGTCGAATGACTGCGTTTTGGAAATCATCGTAAACTCAACACCGAAGATCCCTAGCCGTCCAAGGAACACAGGTTCACAGTGGCTTCAGCAAGAGGCATAGATCCTCATGAGCCCCCGCTATCGCGGGGGCTCATGAGGATCTATACCTCTTGCAGTTGGGTGGTGTTTAGTTGTCTTCTCGCCAGTGGAGGGGTTATAGGCTTGATTTGGTGTCCATAATCGCTCAATAACCCCCTTCCCATGTGGAAGTCATAGAGCCTCATGCTGCAGGGGCATATGAGAGTCAACGCCTCTCGCTGTTCATTTTTCGTTACATTTTAAAGAATGATTTTTTTTTCCCAGCTGGGGAATTGAGCGGGGAGTTAAAAATAACTTGAATAGTTTGAGGACAAGCTCTCCTTGTCGAGCTCGAAATGCTACAAGAATATTCCGCCTTTTTCAGTCGAAGTCGCTGGTGTAAAAAAAAAAAAAAGAAAAAAAAAAAAAAAAAAGAAAAAAAAAAAAGAAACCCACGACCTTTTTTTCTTTATTTTAATTTAAATTTAAAAACAAAATGCGTTTCTCTGTCGAGGAAAGGTACATTCGAAAACCAAGCGGTGGCAAAGCACTCACGAATTTTTAAATGTCAGTAAACTAAAAAGCACAGGAAAGCCAGACCACACAAACTCTGCACCATACTAACCCTCCAAGAGACACAGAACCTCATGTGCCCCCGCAGGTGCGGGGGCACATGAGGTTCTATGTCTCTTGCTTATCATACTTTATAACCGTGTTTCTTGGGAGTCTTTGGCGTTGACGTTTCGGTGAATTTAGGAACGCAACTTGTGTTGCTGGCAATGATGGCGGTTAAGGCTGTCTTTATAATTTTTTTTTTAGTTTTTTAAAATATGGTTCATCGTCCAGTGTTACTGAACTTGTCTTTATGAATACGCGTGAATACTTTTGTCGCCAGATAAAAGGGGAGTGGCGGTTCAAAATGTGTCAAAACATTCACGAGTTTCAATGACAAATAATCTTCGCGGTGCTCAGAAAAAAAAAGTGCGTTATACAAAGTAACAAACACACAAACATGCACTATCGAGACAGTCTCTTTCACAGCCTGGGACTATCACTCAAAGGATTTCAAATTCAGTTTACCTCATACTGTGTGAGGTACAGTCAAATCAGCCAAGATAATTATTATCGCAAAGTGGTTGCCTGACTCGGGCAGTCTCTTCACCCATGGTTACCTAAGCAAACAAGGAAAGATGGGGAAAGATGCATTTGAAAACCAACTGTGATTTTCTTAACAAAAAGAAAACCAGAATGGGTGGTCTGCTGAGACAGGTAAATCCGGCGCCTCACCCAGGTTGGTCGCCTGGACAGGTGTGCCTGTACAAAGCGGATTTCCGATCGTTCTCATGTCAACCTACGCCTGTAAGAATCACCCCCTTAAAACCGGTGCCAGTGACCACTGAAGAGCTTCGCGTCTGAAACGACTGCACACTGCGCGACCTTCGCGAGAAGAACCCAATGCAACTGGGACCAAAGCAGATGTAACGAACACGAGACTAACAAGAGACATAAATCCTCGTGAGCCCCCGCGACTGCGGGGGCTCACGAAGATTTATGTCTCTTGCAGGTGGGTAACGTTCGCTTCGCTTTGCGTCGGCGGTTAAGGGGTTAAGAATGGGAGCCGCAAAGAAACTGTGCGAACTCACGCAGAGTGACCTTGCCAGCTTTTTAAGGACGAGAAGGACGAAAACCGTCGTCTTCGCACGCTACAGCATCCAAACGCTGCTCGTCTGCAAGAACCATAGATCCTCATGAGCCCCCGCAATTGCGTGGGGGCTCACGAGGATCTGCGGCTCTTGCTGACCTTATCTGCTCATTTCCTTCCCTCCTCATTTGGAGGCGATTTTGGAAGTACAGTCTATTGTACTAACGTCTGATATAAAGTAAGAACAGGTGTGAAAGGACACAAGGGCGAATGGAAGGGGGATTCACAAAGCGGTACAAAACCCGCTGCTAAAAGGAAAGTACGAGGCGGACAAAGCTGTTTCTGTCGACTGTGTACGTCAGTCACTTGAATCAAAGTAGGTCAAAACCTGTGCGTTTTGTTGTTGTTGTTGACCCAAACAGTGGATGAAAGCCCGGACAAACATGCAATTTCTGCTTTGCGAACAATGTCTATTTCACTTCACGTTTTCAGCGGTGACGTCAAAATATCATCATTTGAGATTTGTCATCTGAGACTACTATACAGTTAAGAAGATATGCAGATGGCCTTAGTCGCCTGCTCAGCGTTAAACTCAAATAACTAACTCAAAAGATGCGCACATCTATATCAGCCATGAAAGTTCAAGAGTGGTACCGCAACAGAGGTCTCAAAAGGGCTTGCACGATGTCAGTACAAAAGAGGACATTTCAAAACGATGTGCAGCGTTCACATTAAAGTGAGACGTGCGACATTTTGGTTGCACGTGCGCCGTCGACGCAGAATACAATGTACAGCTGCGATCAATTATGTACCGTGAAAGAAGATTACTTTGGGAGAAAACGGACCAGGGGGACATAGATATGCGGTCCCATAAACTGAATGAATAAAGTTCTCCTCTAGCCTGCGTCACTCCGGGAAATTAACTTTTATCCCATTCAGCCCTGACGCACTACAGAAGGAGATGGGTCGACCACGATAACTCAAGGGTAGTGCCAGATTAGCTTGGCGCCTGTCGGCGCCAAGCTAATCTGGCACTGCCCTTGAATTATCATGGTTGATCCATCTCCTGCATCTGCTGCATATTCATTAGATGACGCCTCCAAAATTTGGGAAATACGTGCGTCAGGCTGAATGAGTTAAGAGTTTATCTGTGTGGTCACCTCAACTGAATAAACATCTTTCACTTCCAACAAGAAAGAAGCACGCGTTGAAAGGACCAGCACTACGTAATAAACTGTGTTGTACTGGACCTTCGAAGCGTGATTGTTTAACCTTTTTTTTTTTTTTTTTTTTTTTTTTTTTTTTTTTTTTTTTTAAATAGACACGCACACAGAAATGGACTTAAGCTACTTATCTTTGTAAGGTACAGTAT
Organism: Semisulcospira habei; assembly: GCA_036245525.1. Lineage (NCBI taxonomy): Eukaryota > Metazoa > Mollusca > Gastropoda > Semisulcospiridae > Semisulcospira > Semisulcospira habei. Next base: position 168,084,025 of record BTPG01000002.1, read on the forward strand.
GTAACTGGTCGGATTCTGTGTTACACTTTTGCCCAAGTCGTTTAAAAAATTTAACTTTAACCCATTTGTTACGTTTGTGGTTGTGTTATTCTTTGAGAGCATGTGTGTGTTAATTACAGGAAGGATCCGATATTCATTTGAGTTATTTTTGGTTAAGAATTAATTACCTTTTTAGTAGGATTCATTTTCTTTTGCACGGAGACTTGCGATCGATTTTGTTGTGACGCGTAGTTTCGCTACATTAGACTGGAAGGCTCGAGCAGGGTCGCGATCTTTCTAGTGAATGACGTCAAAGTGTCGGCAACATTTCGTAACATTGTATCAAAGTCGCCTAATAGTAGTGGAATTTTGTAGGTCATTCTAGTGTATTCTTTTTCATGAATATTAATGAGTTTTGGTTACGTTTTCTTTTCCGACTGGTTGTGTTGTGCGAATTTGCTGGATTGTTTTGGAAATCTGTAATAGTATAAAAGACCGTGTTAGGAAGTATGTGTGTACATAACTCCGCCATTGCCGGTCCAAATCCCGGATGAAAAAGGAGGAGGGTTAAAATGAACATAAAGAAAAACCTTCGCTAAAACTACTAGTCCTCGATCACTCTTTAGTGCCGGTAGGAAAAAAAATGGAACAAACAACAAATATGTGTGTACATTGTATGAGAGACGCAGTGTGTCAAAAGTGTTGATGCATTGTAGAGGAGAGGAGACAATGTATCAGTGTTGGTGCATTTGTGAATGCATTGTGTGGAGATCGCATCGCTGCAATAAAATATTGTTGAAACTGTTACTCAAGTGTGGTCTACAACCTTGCGCCACCTGTGACGGGTTGCAGCAGAGTGAAGTTTCCTTACAAGAACCCTACGTGCGTGCGTTTGGTGTGATTGCATCATACTACCACTACGACTACCACGTAACATCATTTAACCCCAAGATCGCATTTTCATAATCTGGAGGTGTCATCTAAAGATATTTACCAGCTTAGATGGAAAGACCATGATAATTTAAGGGTGGTGCCAGATTAGTTTGGTGCGATCAGGCGCTGAGCTAATCTGGTACTACCCTTGAATTATCATGGTCGTGCCATCTGCAGCTGTGGTGCGTTGTGGCTACATGGGTTAATTATAGTTGTGGTCTTTTAATTAACCCATTCAGCCCTGACGCACTGCAGCAGGAGATGGGCCGACCATGATCATGTCGGCGCCAAGCTAATCTGGCACTGCCCTTGAATTATCATGGTCGATCCATCTCTTGCAACAGGTGCCTAGTCGTTAGATGACGTCTCCAAAATTTGGGAAATACGTGCGCCGGGCTGAATGAGTTAAATAAACATGTTATATTTTTAGTCCGAGTCCTTTTTTTTCTCTCGTAAAATTAACTTTTAATTGCATTCCGAGAGAAAACAACACAGTTATAGAAGGCTAAGTTAACTCATTAATTAAGTTCCGTTCTTCCAAGATGGGATCTCTGCCCTCGGAAAGGCCCTTATGCACTCCTGCCATATCTCGCAACCCTTAACCCATTCATCCCTGACGCACTACAGCAGGAGATGGGTCGACCATGATAATTCAAGGGTAGTGCCAGATTAGCTTGGCGCCTGTCGGCACCAAGCTAATCTGGCACTGCCCTTGATTTATCATGGTCGATCCATCTCCTGCAACAGGTGCATAGTAGTTAGATGACGCCTCGAAAATTTGGGAATACGAGCGTCGGGCTGAATGAGTTAAGAAAGCTTTCCTAAATACTAAATGCTAGAAACAGCTGTAGTAGAATTTTTATGAACCAATAATTGGTGTGGGACGGCCGTAACATTTCTTTTCTTCTCCAAAATGTTTACTGTGTCAATATTTTTTTTCCAACGCAAATCGATCGCACCTGCCAGACAACTGCAAGAGGCATAGATTCTCATGAGCCCCCGCATTGTGGGGGGGGGGGGGGAGGACTCATGAGGAGCTATGCCACTCGCTGATACCATCTACGTTCTTGTTTCTCATACCGAAGAGATGCTGTGGTGTCTGATTTTCCATACTTAGCGAGACTCGATTATAGAGACCATAAAATCATTATAGAGCCGTGCCAAATAACAGTCATCATGCACTTGTAGAAGCAACCGACTACACTACCTCAAAAGGAGGACGCAAATGGAGCTGATCTCAACCAGCAAAAGGCGCAGATTCTCGTGAGCCCCTGCATTCGCTCAGGGACTCATGAGAATCCATCCCTCGTGTGGATGAAAAATGGGCTTGCAGAGGTAATGTAAATAGTGGAGGTACTTATAATGTTAGGTTACCGGCAGAACGGACTTATACTGATCTGTTGTTGAGTGTGGTTTGCTCAGCACGGCAGTCAATAACGCATCGACGTAGACCTAGATATAATTATGTAGTGGGGTACCTACCCAGTACTCGTAAGGCTTTGAGGCAAACGGATGCTACAGTGGGCCCGCGCACATTCGTGCGCGCGCCCACTGTGGCATACTTTTGCCTCAAAGCCTTACGAGTACTGGGTAGGTACCCCACTACACATTCGTGCGCGCGCCCACTGTGGCATACTTTTGCCTCAAAGCCTTACGAGTACTGGGTAGGTACCCCACTACATATTCGTGCGCGCGCCCACTGTGGCATACTTTTGCCTCAAAGCCTTACGAGTAATGGGTAGGTACCCCACTACACATTCGTGCGCGCGCCCACTGTGGCATACTTTTGCCTCAAAGCCTTACGAGTACTGGGTAGGTACCCCACTACATATTCGTGCGCGCGCCCACTGTGGCATACTTTTGCCTCAAAGCCTTACGAGTACTGGGTAGGTACCCCACTACATATTCGTGCGCGCGCCCACTGTGGCATACTTTTGCCTCAAAGCCTTACGAGTACTGGGTGGGTACCCCACTACATATTCGTGCGCGCGCCCACTGTGGCATACTTTTGCCTCAAAGCCTTACGAGTACTGGGTAGGTACCCCACTACATATTCGTGCGCGCGCCCACTGTATACTTTTGCCTCAAAGCCTTACGAGTACTGGGTAGGTACCCCACTACACATTCGTGCGCGCGCCCACTGTGGCATACTTTTGCCTCAAAGCCTTACGAGTACTGGGTAGGTACCCCACTACACATTCGTGCGCGCGCCCACTGTGGCATACTTTTGCCTCAAAGCCTTACGAGTACTGGGTAGGTACCCCACTACATATTCGTGCGCGCGCCCACTGTGGCATACTTTTGCCTCAAAGCCTTACGAGTACTGGGTAGGTACCCCACTACATATTCGTGCGCGCGCCCACCGGTGGCATACTTTTGCCTCAAAGCCTTACGAGTACTGGGTAGGTACCCCACTACATATTCGTGCGCGCGCCCACTGTATACTTTTGCCTCAAAGCCTTACGAGTACTGGGTAGGTACCCCACTACATATTCGTGCGCGCGCCCACCGGTGGCATACTTTTGCCTCAAAGCCTTACGAGTACTGGGTAGGTACCCCACTACATATTCGTGCGCGCGCCCACTGTATACTTTTGCCTCAAAGCCTTACGAGCACTGGGTAGGTACCCCACTACATATTCGTGCGCGCGCCCACTGTGGCATACTTTTGCCTCAAAGCCTTACGAGTACTGGGTAGGTACCCCACTACATATTCGTGCGCGCGCCCACTGTGGCATACTTTTGCCTCAAAGCCTTACGAGTACTGGGTAGGTACCCCACTACACATTCGTGCGCGCGCCCACTGTGGCATACTTTTGCCTCAAAGCCTTACGAGTACTGGGTAGGTACCCCACTACATATTCGTGCGCGCGCCCACTGTGGCATACTTTTGCCTCAAAGCCTTACGAGTACTGGGTAGGTACCCCACTACATATTCGTGCGCGCGCCCACCGGTGGCATACTTTTGCCTCAAAGCCTTACGAGTACTGGGTAGGTACCCCACTACATATTCGTGCGCGCGCCCACTGTATACTTTTGCCTCAAAGCCTTACGAGTACTGGGTAGGTACCCCACTACATATTCGTGCGCGCGCCCACCGGTGGCATACTTTTGCCTCAAAGCCTTACGAGTACTGGGTAGGTACCCCACTACATATTCGTGCGCGCGCCCACTGTATACTTTTGCCTCAAAGCCTTACGAGTACTGGGTAGGTACCCCACTACATATTCGTGCGCGCGCCCACTGTGGCATACTTTTGCCTCAAAGCCTTACGAGTACTGGGTAGGTACCCCACTACATATTCGTGCGCGCGCCCACTGTGGCATACTTTTGCCTCAAAGCCTTACGAGTACTGGGTAGGTACCCCACTACATATTCGTGCGCGCGCCCACCGGTGGCATACTTTTGCCTCAAAGCCTTACGAGTACTGGGTAGGTACCCCACTACATATTCGTGCGCGCGCCCACTGTGGCATACTTTTGCCTCAAAGCCTTACGAGTACTGGGTAGGTACCCCACTACATATTCGTGCGCGCGCCCACTGTGGCATACTTTTGCCTCAAAGCCTTACGAGTACTGGGTAGGTACCCCACTACATATTCGTGCGCGCGCCCACTGTGGCCGACTTCGGCCCGACAGCCTTTGCGTACTGGGTCGCCATTTTTAGACTGTCTCGGTATTTACAACAGTCTGTCAATAGTTCCCATGGTTTAGTACGTAATGTGTATCCTCTTATCTCCACTAGCCCCCGTTCCCCCTCCCCCTCCTCCCCCCAGCCCTGATACCCGCTTTCTACCAAACCCACACCTTTTAACCTATCTAGTGAATGAAGGCAATTAGTGGCTGACTTGTTTCATGTGAATTTTCTTAATGGTGTAAACTGTATCTTAGCTTTATCTATGCGTAGAGTTACTTAGACTAATTATGTTTCTGAAACACGGACATAGAAAAGGCTGTTGGTTAAAAAAATGTTATGCCCCACCGCCCCAGGCAAGTATATATATATATATATATATATATATATATATATATATATATATATATATATATATATATATATATATATATATATATATATATATATATATATATATATATATATATAATATATATATATATATATATATATATATATATATATATATATATATATATATATATATAATATATATATATATATATATATATATATATATATATATATATATATATATATATATATATATATATATATATAATATATATATATATATATATATATATATATATATATATATATATATAAACCTGAATAAGCGGTGGGGCTGGGAGAGGTAGAGTAGTAATGGGGATTTTGGGGGTGGGGGTGGGGGTGGGAGGGAGCGGACGATTCTCTGAGAGGAAGGTGGCGTGTGTATGTGTGTGTGTGTGTGTGTGTGTGTGTGTGTGTGTGTGTGTGAGTGTGTGTGTGTGTGTGTGTGTGTGTGTGTGTGTGTGTGTGTGTGTGTGTGTGTGTGTGTGTGTGTGTGTGTGTGTGTGTGTGTGTGTGAATGGCAGGGTCCAAACACTGACCCAAAATTCTTTAAAGTTATATTGCCCAGGACCAAGCATCTCAACACAGTCAGAAAACTGTATGCAACAGATACTGCTGACAATATCTGTGTGGGTCCTTTGTGTACTATCTTAGAGCTTTATGATGTAAGTACAGTGCCAAATGTCGAAATTCATCGTTTGCAGGGTGTATTGTTTTTGTACCCGAGTCGCGGATTTATCGTCTGCATCGGCCTGGTTTTGAATTAATATGCATATTAAATGAGCCTACGTCACAAGGCCGCAGAACCCGGCCGACTATCAGTGTATCGCAATACTGCAGGTCACGAGGTCATCGGTGTGGTGAGTACACACGTGTCAGTGTACACGTGTACTGATGTTCTGCGGCATCCCTTTGACGTAATTTTCAACGAGAATGTAGAACAACTCTTCCATACTCGCTATGCTGTCAAAATCACAATGCGGGTTCCGCTTGACCTGCTAGTATTAACTCGCTGCCAATTGAAATGCGAAATCTGCCCACATTGTCACAGTTCAAAGCTCACTTAATGACTTTTATTTTCTGTCGGGCATTTAACATTTAGCTCACCTTAGCTAACTGTTGACTGACTGCCTTTTATTCTGATTCTAGAGGGAATTTGATGTAAGGTGTTGGGAAGGGATGGAGTGGTTTAAAGTTATGCCGTATAATTGTGCGTGTGTCTGAGAGAGAGAGAGAGAGAGAGAGAGAGAGAGAGAGAGAGAGAGAGAGAGAGAGAGAGAGAGAGAGAGAGAGAGAGAGAGAGAGAGAGAGAGAGAGAGAGAGAGAGAGAGAGAGAGAGAGAGAGAGAGAGAGGGTGTGCTGTTGTTTTCCTGGAGAACAGCGCTATACAAGGACTATTATTATTATTATTATTATTATTATTATTATTATTATTATTATTATTATTATTATTATTATTATTATTATTATTATTATTTACTAGTAACGATCGCCATGTTGCATCGTGCACCGCGGTCGAGAGTGTGGCTTGTTCGACTCGCTGCGCAAAGCGACTGAGCGATCGTCCAAGGTGCCAAGTTTGTCCTTTGATCCTTTATCCATCGGAAACACGAAACAGAACATTGATATTTATACCCACTTTCTGCACTGCAGTCAATTTCACATCGAAGTCTACGTAACTGAAAGCATCATTGGAAACGACAAATGCACCATCGCAGCAGAAACACTACGACATCTATGAATCGAGTAAATGAGAGCCCGCACAGACAAAAACGTGTCACGACCAGCGATGTGCAACTTTGACACACCGTAGTTTTTGGATCCTTGCAGCATAAAATCTGATAACTAGCTCGTAACTATATGATAAAACAGGTTTAAAATTTGCGAAATCAGTAAGAGATAAATTCTACTGAAGATCACGAATTCTGAAAATCACTAGCGCTCGCGGAACTATAGGAAGATCGACAAAGACCGTAGATTACTTACTGTTTCACAGAGCAGGAAAGCGACAAATTCCGGATGGGCGGTCAAGCCGGCCAAGCTCTTGCTTTTCGTGTTGCCACATGTCCATATTCTCTTGTCCGATCAGATGTCAATTCTATGTAGTATCTTGTCTCTCTGTCTATTTCTTCTTTTCAATTCCGAGTCTGTCATTGTCGGCGCGAGTCGAGTTATACTTTTTTCATTCTTCGCTGGTTCATCCGCCATCTTGTCTATGATCTTGTCTCTGATTGCTTATGTAGTAATTATGCAGATGACCTAAGGTCGTATTATAATATTGAATAGTTATGACGTCAGCTACCATCGCCTATCAGAAGCAATCTGTTCATGGTACCCGTCACAAGATTCCGGTGGACCTCTTTTCGCTTTGAACGGACGGAAGAAAGCATTTGGTGGGACAATAGGGTGGTCACCGTCTAAGTGGGTATGTATACTGAAGCCCAGTAAGAGCTTTTTGCGAACTGAAGCCTTCAAAAAGTTCAGTTGTGCCCCTTTAAAATGCTATAACAGTCCCTTTTTAGCGTGTTTGAAACCCCCCCCCCCCCCCCACCTCCCCTGGATATTTTGACGAATGGTGAGAATCTTAACACGCACGCGCCTTCTCTCTTCCACACACCATCCCTCCTCCCCCCCCCCCCCCCCCCCCCCCCCCGCCACGCGCTTTTCGATTTTTCGGCCCATGGAAGCAAGCAAAATCTAGCGCCGGGGAGGCCTTTCGTATGAGGTTGAAGGTCTCAAACAAAAAGTTGGAACCCACCTCAGTCACCCCCCTCGAGATAACTGATCCGCCCCTGTATGGGTTGGGTTGGGTGGTAGCGAGTATAGAAGCTAACCGCGTAGCCTCTATACTCTTTGGTAGCAGAGACCAGGGACCGCAGTGAACCATTTACGAGCTGTCATTCACCGCAACCTCGGCATCTCAGTCACTTCGCTAAGGACACGAGGACGGAGAGAGAAATGGAAGAGACAGTAAATTAAACGTTGTGGACCGACGTATACATTAATTACTATACAGGTCTAGAGCCTCTCTTTTCGGTACTTGAATCCAGGGGGAAAAAACGGATTTGTTCAAAAGCATGTCCATTGAAAGGTCCTGATAAATCAAAGTGTGTTGGAGTGCGCCTGAGTTGATCAGTGTTCAGGTCGTACTCCATAGGCAATAGATTTCCCTGTCTCCCCATAACCCGCCCGTCAGGGCCGTCCATGATCACCTCGGTTCTGTGGACGTTAAACCCGAACTAACCAACCTTTTCGGTACTTGCCGTAGCTGAGAGAGAGAGAGAGAGAGAGAGAGAGAGAGAGAGAGAGAGAGAGAGAGAGAGAGAGAGAGAGAGAGAGAGACAATGACAATGACAATGACAATGACAATGATTCTTTATTTTACAACGGTGAAAGTTTTGGTGAAACCATTTTTCGAACTTGCCGTTGCTAATCTACTTTACATATAATGCACAAATCAGAGAGAGAGAGAGAGAGAGAGAGAGAGAGAGAGAGAGAGAGAGAGAGAGAGAGAGAGAGAGAGAGAGAGAGAGAGAGAGAGAGAGAGAGAGAGAGAGAGAATGCGGAAATATTATAGCCAGCCGTGCCCACAACCCGGAGCCCGCACTGTGGCTCAATTTCATGTCGGGCCTGTAAATGGTCTAAAAGGCATTTAAACCTTGACGGGCATTTAACTCCCCCAAATCTGCTTTCATGAAACACTTAACTGCCCGATTGAAGGTCCGTAACAGCCCATAAGTTAACGTACCCCACCCCCTCCTGTAAGTGCCCTTAGAGGCCGGTAACTCTCGTTTCCAAAATGGCAGCGATCATTGCAATATGTGCTAGGCGTCAAAGACTGAGGAGGAGGGATCGCGTTTTCCGCGACAGAACAAATCCGTTAGATATATACGACGATGTAAAGTTGTATAAAAAGTTTCGTTTTCGTCGGCAAGAAATCCTTGCTATTGTGGACGACGTGGAACCCGACATCGAGGTGGCAAACCGGAACGGTTCAATGCCGGCAGCAATGCAGATAACTGTACTGAGTAGAGAGTTGTGTATTTTACTCTTCTATATATATGCACATGAGGTTTCTCCATCACCACTCGTTCTTTGTGTGTATTTTTTCGATATCTGCATCGTATAAAAGAAACAAGAAACAGTTGAAGGGTATTAACTCAATCGAGGAAAACAGCATTTGTGTGTGTGTTGACAGATATATAAAATCTGATTCTTAGACTGCATCAGTGCATGAGTTCAGGATTGTGATTAGCCACTCTTTGACAAATAAAATAAAGTCAACCCCCTACCATTTCACTAAGAAAAGAAGTACCCAACGGAGAAAGAAACACGCTTAGAAAAGTATTCAGTTGCCACATACTTTCTGCCAATGAAGATAAGTAGCGGCTAATCTCTCTGTTTGTTTGTTTGTCTATTTTGACAAAGGGTATTTACCCGAAATATTAATAAATTGTGTTGTACCCGTCTTTTCTAAGCGTGTTTCTTTCTCCGTTGGGTACTTCTTTGCATATTACACGCTTGGCAGTCACCTTTTTGGTCTGGATTGATTACCATTTCACTAAGTTTGAGAAAGTGATGGACTAACCGCAAGAAGCAAAGTTTGTAACTGAGTATTTGAAGCAATGGTGTGCCATATAAAATGAGCCAGATACTTATTCGTATTGATCAACAGAAGAAAAGAACAATATGTTTTTTCGGCACAACTATTCATGTTAGGAAGTGATAGTGTACATTACAAAGTAAGAGCATTATTATGTTTTTAAACCTAAATCCACACTTTTTTACTCTATTATATCAATTCCAGGTGCTTTTGGCCCTTCTTTTTACGCAACGGGGACCTTTTGCTGTTTAGTTGTACGTTTTCTCGCGCCGGAATCAGCTTGACGGAAATTGCAGAAACGCATCATGCGCATGCGCTGAGAGGGAATCCTCCAAGATTTCATGTCAAGGTCAATCGGCTATAAATAGAGAGGCTTTTTTCTATCGGCCCTGCTATCAGCCCGTCATGAAAGCCTCACGCGTACGACAAGTTACAGGCTTGCAGCAAACAGGCATTTGGGGTTAAACTGCCCCTTAAGTTGAAAGCCCGACATGAAATCGAGTTGTCTCCGGCTTTGCGACGATTCGCTCGCGCGGCAATCGAGAGAGAAAGCCAGTGTGCCCGCCGGAGCCACGCCCTCAAGCTGCCGGACAGAGTCACATCTGCAACTGATCACGACCTGTGACAGCAAGAGACATGGATTCTCATGAGCCCCTGCGATAGGCTCATGAGAATCTATGCCTCTTGCAAAATGTCACCTGCCCTACATAATGACGTCACTCAGTTTTCCTTGTACACCTCATAAACTACAGGTGTGTCCGCACGCCCTATATCACATTTTAATATTTTGTTAACCGTCTTACATCATAAATGACAAGACAAGGAAACCTAAGTACAAATTAGGCCCCCCTGACAGCGGCTACTAGGCAGAGCCGCTGTCAGGTAGAGGGTGGGGGTGGGGGGTGGGGGGGGGGGGCTAACTTGTGTATTTTTTTTTTGTTGTCTTTTTGATCCTGTGCTAAAAGGTAGTGTGACCCTCAACTTTTGAGCGTGTCCGTTAAGTTTTTAGTTTTGCCGGTGGAAAAGATCGTATGTGTGTGTGTGTGTGTGTGTGTGTGTGTGTGTGTGTGTGTGTGTGTGTGTGTGTGTGTGTGTGTGTGTGATATTACTCAGCGTTTTAAACACGTCACGCTTCACTGAATGACGACTCTCGCGTCACCCTTGCGGAAAGGCACGAAACACAAGCAAAATGTGTACGGTACAAAACACTGACGCACGCACGCAAAAACATAATGCACACACGCACGCACGCCCCACACACGCCAAGCACACACTTGAAAATCACCGCTTGAATAGACACGCAGAATATCCTTTGAATCGCCGGTTAAATCACTGAATTATTAGGAACAATATTACCACAGCGCGTACTAATAATAAATCAGATAGGGTTCGATACTAGTCAGGCACTGATTCAAGTCTCAGCCCAGCCCAGCCCAGGAAATCAATTAAAACTGCCCTCGTTGTTAGTAGTTAATGAATGGTAGATCATTTGTAACTGTTGGAAACCATGTTATACAACACAACTACTGTCCGATGATTTGAAACGCTTCCGTCGGATCAGAAAAAAAAAAACAACCCGGCCAGTTCGCCGCCGGAACATCTCGGGTCAGCCAGCAAGAGGCATAGATTCTCATGAGCCCGGGTGAAACGGGGCTCATGAGAATCTATGTTTCTTGCAGATTAATCCAGGATATGAACAAAAGAATGAGCAGTGAATATCGCACTAAATAGAACCAGTCTATTTGTGAGGTCCGGAGATTTCAGTGTGCGATCATTGATTATTAAGCAGCCGGCAGAGTACGCCGCATACAATGATGTCTACAACCCCAGCAAGCTAAAGACCTTCGGGCAGACGACAGAATTGCGGGGACCCTCAGTCGGCCCGAGGCCCTTGGCGCGCTGGGACTGAAAAAACGACGCCGAAATCAGCTCTGCCAAAGTACTTCAGGTCATGTTATATATTCAAATGAGGTAGGTGAGGCAGTGTAAGGACCGGTGTTTTTAAAAAAGAATCTTTTGCCTTCTCATTTTGTACAGAGACAGTACGCTGGAATTTGCTTAAAATCTCTTGATAGATGAGTAGAGATATGTTTGGTGCTTTGATTCATACCTGCGGCCTTGGTTTAACCAGTGGAGTCTTTTTGTCCTAGTTTGAGTTGCCAAGCGGATGGTGATTTGAGGTGTGTACCAGTTTTGCGGGCTGCGCTTGTGTGTAGGGTTGGTACAGAATCATGTTGATAGCCAGGAAATGAGACGGGTGATGTCCTTATTTTGGGGGGATTTTGTGCAAGGCAATGTGCAGCAAGTGAGGGGTACTGTTGTTTAGGGGATTGAAATATTAGGGGATGACTGGGACAGACTAAGGCTAGGGCATTTTAACAGATGGGACTGCAGGGGAGCCCACTGTGTACTATGGTCACGGCAACCACTCAGTCTTTTCGGACTCCCAGCGCCGAGTATTAGAGACAGCTCGTAAACGACGCTGTCGTCCAAATTTTCGCACGCAGTCGGCTTCGCTTTTAAACCTATTCACCCCACGGCGGTTGGAGGTGTCCCCTAATTATGTACAGTTGCAGGAGATGTATCGTTCATGTTGATTCAAGGGTGGTGCCAGATTAGCTTGGCGCCTGATGGCGCCAAGCTAATCTGGCACTACCCTTGAATGATCAAGGTGGATCCATCTCCTACGGCTGTCGGGGCTAAATGTGTCAAAACATGGTCGGATATAACAACAGTCGGATTTTTCATGGCGGCTTTATCTGAGGTTGTAAGTAAACATTTTCTATTTATTTCGCTTATAACAAAGTTCGTCTATACCAACAGACACATTCGGGTCCACGAGCACTTCGTTGTAGCTGAAGTTTACGTGCAAAATTCAGGCACCATGCGGCCAGTCCGGCACATCCCTTGAATTATCATTGACAAAGTCGTGGCGGCATGACAAGCTGTAAATGAGGTTCATGTTGTTCATGTTTACAACACCGTACACGTCTCTCTCTCTCTCTCTCTCTCTCTCTCTCTCTCTCTCTCTCTCTCTCTCTCTCTCTCTCTCTCTCTCTCTCTCTCTCTCTCTCTCTCTATCTCCCTCCCTTCTCTCTCTCTCCCCCCCCCCCCCCCCGATTTTCGTTTTGGTGACTTTAGTAAAGTTTGTCGTTTGTAAACAGACACATATTCCTGTATCATAATGTTTGGCGTTAGGCCCCACTAACTAACTAACTAACTAACTAACTAACTAACTAACTAACTAACTAACTAACTAACTAACTAGCTAGCTAGCTAGCTAACTAGCTAACTAGCTAACTAACTAACTAAAATATGTCATAGTTCTATTGGACGAGCATGACTCTTTCGCTGACAACTGGACGCAGTCTTTGTTTTTGAAATCTTTGTTCATTTATCGTCCAAAAGCTACAACCGTCCAAGGGACATGGATACAGACTGGTCACAGCAAGAGGCATAGATCCTCATGAGCCCACGCTGTCGCTGGGGCTCATCAGGATCTATGTCTCTTGCATTTGGATCGTGCGCTGTTTTTCTCGGCAGTGAATGGGTGAATGTGCGACATCTATTAAATGAAAGTACTAGTGCAATGAGCGACTGATGCAGATTAGGAATAGATATTTCATATTTCCGCCTGTTCGTTTACCTGTTCTGTACTCACAGCAATATTTTGTGACATTGAATCAGGCTTGATATGATTTTTTTTACTTTTAAAAGTTGTTTTCGTGTACAAACAAACAAACAAACAAACAAACAAACAGACAAAAACAATAGCAAACAAAGATGAAAGAATATTCGTCGAGTCAGCAAAACTACCATGGCTCCAAGTTTCATTAAAAAAAATTGAAAAATTAAATACTAAATACATAAATGATAAATAAATGACAAAAACAAACAAACCAACAAAAAAAACCCACCAACAACAAAACAAACAAACAAACAAACGAAACCAAAAATACTCCCCCCCCCAAAAAAAAAAAAAAAAAAAAAAAAAAAACAAACAACGGTACAGACCCCCCCCCCCCCCCCCCCCCCCCCCCCCCCCCGCCGGATAAAAAAAAAAAACGAAAAAAAAAAAAAAAAAAAGAAAGCAAAAAAACCCAAAACGACCAGAGTTCAAGTGAAATAGGACAACAATAACTGAACAAAAACACATGTAACAAATTACCCTTTGCGTGTTGTATTGTTTTTTTTGTCATGAATCATCACGACAAAAAACCGCTACCCATAAAGGGTTGTATTATTCGAGACTTATCGCACGCGAATAAGCCACATATCCCTAAGGGACACAACTCAAATGAGTCAAACAACCAACACATTTTTTTAAAAATTTTTATTTGGGGTATTAAAAAGAAATGTCATCACTTAAATGATCAAGCAAATAAATTATAGTAAAGTCTCACTTACCATTGAGTGGTCCGTATCCCCACTTGTGTGCCATTGTCAGTGACTAAGCGTGCAGAAATTAGTGACGACTAACTGTAATGTCCTCTGAAAGCCACCGACGACGCGCTTGTACGCTTCACGTGTGTGTGCGTGTCTCTCTGCCCCACCGCAAAAAGTGACAGAAGAAGGTTGTGGCAAAGTATATACCACCGCAGTGAGGTAGATCCTCGCTCAGACCCCCCTCCTCCTTCCTCCCCTTGTCTCACAGTCCCCTCTCCCCCTCAGTCCGTCCCTGCAGGCTTGTCTCAATCTCTCCGGCCCCCCTTCCTTCTCCAGCCCCCGTCCCTCCGTCAGGTGAGAGAGGGAGAGAGAGAGCGAGCACTGCGCGAGCGCTCGCGCGTTGTGTAGACTGCGTTAGCCGTGGCCGGTGTGGTACCACGATGCTGGAACATATAACAGGCAAATCGTCAGTAGACTAGTTTAACCCCTGACTGCATTCCCAGTCTCAGTTAACCCTTTGGCTGTCGGCAGCGCTTTTTGTCGAGGTGATTCCGCCAGGAATCACCTCGACAAAAAGCGTGCTGCCGACAGCCAAAGGGTTAACGCATATGAAAACTGAGTAGACATATAAACAGGAAAATCGTAGACTTTTACCCCTGACTGCATTCCCAGTCTCAGTTAACTCTTTGGCTGTCGGCCAAAGGTTAACGCATCAGAGGAGTGCTGTACATGCATACGGCTACTGACTACACGGGAGAAAAAAAAACAACAAGAAGCAAACAAGCATACAACACACACGCCCGGACTGGTTACACACGACAATATACTGCATCGCAGTAAACTTTAACGCATTGTTTGTGCTGACATGTAATTTAGAGCCCTACGGCTTGAAGCGTAATTAACCCTTTACGTGTTGGTAGCGGTTTCAGTCGCGATGATTCCTGTAGGATGATTCCTACGGCTTAAAGTGAGGCATAATTATTAATCCTTTGAGTGTCGGTGGCGGTTTTAGTCGCGATAATTTCCTGTAAGATGATTCCTACGGGAATGAAGCATAATTAACCCTTTGCGTGTTGCGGTAGCCGCGGTTTTTGTCGCGATGATTCATGTAAGAATCATCGCGACAAAAACCGCGGCTACCGACACTCAAAGGGTTAGAATGGTTTACCACAGAAACTGGTTTATTATCGACTAGATTTTAATGAAAACATATTATGGTTTGCCTAAAGGAAGCGTAAGCACAATCTACAAAGAAAGGTCGATGCTATCACGTTCTCCCCGATACAAGTGTTCATATTTTGAGCTTCTGACTCAGGATCATACACGGAACCCCACCCTTTTCAATTCAGAATAAAAAGAGCAGTTTGAAATGAGCCGGTATTATCTATAACGATTTTTTTTCTTCAAAGCGACCTTCTCAGGCATGAAAATGTTAACACTGAGCTTAAAATACCCCATTTAAAACTGTTCTTACAATAAAGCTACACCAAAGAGCTGCTCAGTTGACTTTTGTTAAATGATGAGGTCTGGATGTCGTAACTTGTGAAAGGCTTATCTGCCCTTCTTCGTTGATGTATAGAGGTGAAAGGGCACCAAGAACAACTCTGCTACGTGTGCCAACTCAAAAAAGGATCTATATTGACGAGCAAAAGAAATGCGACATTTTTGGAATCATCGGAAACACTAACGTGTTTTCGATAATTCCAAAATTGCCGCATTTCTATTGCTAGTCAGGATAATTATGTCTAAGCAGCAGATGGGGGAAAAAAAAACTAAACTAAACTAGATTAAAACTGTTCAGGTTTAATGCAGTAGCGACGTGTGTGACCTAGTTTTCTGGTTATCCATCCATTGGCGGTTAACAGTTAGAGCGGAGAGGTGCTGAGCTACCTCGGCCTCTGTCCACTCTGTCAACCGCCTATGGACAGAAAACCAGTTAACTAAATCACTAACGTAAGCTGTGATTGCTAGTTCGGCTCTCCCCACTCCAACTGCAAGCCGTCCATTGACGGATGACCAGTTAAGCTGGTAACACACCTCCCCGCTCTGTCAACCGCCTATAGGGGGATAACCAGTTAACTCGGTCACACACTTCTCAGCTCTGTCAACCGTCCTTAGACGGATAACCAGTTATCACAGACACACACGTCCGCTCTAACTGTAAACCATCCGAGGACGGATAACCGGTTAACACATATCCCCGTTTTAACTGCAAGCCGACCATGGACGGATAGCTTGTTAAGTTGGTAACACACCTCCTGCTCTAACTGTCAACTGCACATAGGCGGATAACCACTTCCCCTCTCTGTCAACCGTCCATAGACGGATAACCAGCTATCACAGACACACACATGTCTAACTGTAAACCGTCCGTGGACGGACAACAAGTTAAATCGGTCACACATATCCCCGCTTTAACTGTAAACCGTCCTTGGACGGATAGCCAGTTAACTGGTAAAACATCTGCCAGCTGTGTCAACTGCCAGTAGGCAGATAACCAGTTAACTCAATCACACACACATCCCCGCTCTGACAACCGTCCATAGATGGATAACCAGTTATCATAGTCACAAAAAATCCCATCTCTAACCGTCAAACGTCCATAGATGGATAACCAGTTACCACAGTCACACATATCCTTGTTCTGCCATCTGCCCGTGGACGAATAACCAATCAACTCGGTAACACACCTCCCAGCTCTAACTGTGAACCGCCCATAGGCGGATAACCAGTTAACTCGGTCACTCATTTCCTCGCTCTGTCAACCGTCTATAGACAGATCATTTATCACAGTCACACACATCCCCGCCCTGTCAACCATCGTGGACGGATAACCCGTTAACTCGGTAACACAAAAGCGTCCGACAATAATCTGTGTCTCACTCAGGAAAACTAACGATAGAAAGCAACTGCAATCAATTTTGCCTCGAGGTAGATGAAAGATTATACAACAGCACGTTCGCCTTCAAAGTGACTGATTGCTCGGTGAGTTTTTCTCCCAGTACTCCAATCAGACCGCGACAATAAGCACCTTTATGGACACAATGCGCGGCTCTAATGATCAATCATATTAGAAACCGGAGCCCTAAAGGAACGACAGTGTTTTGCGAGTTCTCAGCTGCAGAATTAAACCTCGTCGACCTCCTCAATTCGAAGATATAAATGGTTACCTGCAAGAGGCATGGATTCTCATGAGCCCCCGCGAACGCGGGGGTTCATGAGAATCTATGCCTCTTGCAGATGGTAATTGCGAAAGGGTTAATATTACGTCAATCTCATTACTAGAGGCTTTTGAGACAATCACATTAACTGGGGCTTAGCGCTGAAGAGCGACGCAGCGATTCAACGAGTTCATTCAGCAAGTATTGAAATTTCACGGTAAGTTGATGAAATACAGCAGCTTCATTAAAAGAACACCGGTAGCTAGGCTTCTGATGACTTGATAAATCCTGGTAAACCACAGTGGCGCAGTCGCAATGCACCTGAACTGATCAGCGTTCAGGTCGTACTCCATAGGCAATAGCTGTCTCTTTACCTGTCCCCCTGTAACCTGCCCTTTAGCGAAGTCCATTATCACTCCGGTGCCGCGGACGTCAACCTGTTCAGTGCCGAGAAAATGTGACCACCACCCAGCTGCAAGAGGTATAGATCCTCATGAGCCCCCGCATGTGCGGGGGCTCCTGAGGATCCATGCCTCTTGTTGACACCACTTTGAATAGGTGTTCCTGGGACAGCTAAGTATTTTGGTGTTGAATTAACGAAGATTGCAGAAACACGGTCTGCGTCAGTTGGCACTGAACGGGTTATTCCCTAATCAATCAATCAATCAATCAATCAATCAATCAATCAATCAATCAATCAATCAATCAATCAACCAACCAAAATCAATCAATCAACCAACCAACCAACCAACCAACCAACCAACCAACCAACCAACCAACCAACCAACCAACCAATCAATCAATCAATCAATCAATCAATCAATCAATCAATCAATCAATCTTATAACTTGAATTTGTTGGAGACGAAAATGGAATAAGAAATTGAGTTAAAAAACAACCGTTACTGATTTAGAAAGGTTATGCGCCACATTTGCGACGTAGGTTTACACACGCATTGACAATTTCTTGAAAAATAAGTAACTAGTCGATTCTTGCTGCAATGCTTACTTTGAAAAAAGGAAATTAATTTAGTAAACTGTTCTGTTCAATTTATTATGTCTGTATTGTCTACTTGAAAAAGACTGAATTCAGTAAACTGTTCAAGGCTCAGCTCCAAACAGTGTTTCTCAGATTTTCTTCTTCTTTTACGTAGTAGTAGTAGCAGCAGCAGCAGAAGTAGTAGTAGTAGTACTTCTTCTTCATCTACATCGTCGTCGTCGTAGTAGTAGTGGAAAAAACGAAATTCAGACCAAAAAGGTGACTGCCAAGCGTGTAAAATGAAGAGAACAACCCAACGGAGAAAGAAAACAAGCTTAGAAATGACAGTTACAACACAACTGTGTTGTAACTGACATTTCTAAGCGTGTCTCTTTCTCCATTGGGCTCTTCTATGTAGCAGTCGTAGTAGTAGTAGTAGTAGTAGTAGTAGTAGTAGTAGTAGTAGTAGTAGTAGTAGTAGTTATTGTTGCTGTTGTTGCAAACCTGACTACTATAAAATATACGTTCTAGTACGTCTACCGGCCAAGCACACGTACACTGAAGACGAACAAGTGACGTCGCGAGGGGTGACACTGCCAACTAACTCTACCGTTTTAACTAAAGTAGCAGCAGAACTAAAATTGTACGCAAGCACGCGGCAATTTCACTACCACCATCTGCAAGAGGTATAGATCCCCATGAGGATCTATGCCTCTTGTTATCTTTTACGAAAAATCTCCTCATGGCGTAATGGACGTCAAATGTCCCCAGGTCAGGAAAGGTCACTAAACTTCGTGTGTTCATATATAAAGCTCATAATGATTATATACAGAAGGCTCCGCTCAGAACAAGGCGGGATACAACACGAGTCACACATTATAACAAGGCTTTTCCCCCCCCCCCCCCCCCCCACAGGCTCCCGACCCAACTATGTAGAATAATTGCAGTGCGCTGGTCTGTTATTTGGAATCTTAGGGCTCTAGTGCCGTAAAGTTGAAAGTCACAGACCGGCACACAGTCAGCACACGCACACGCTGAACATGACGGTGTTATGGTAGAGTAGTTTTGCTTGTAGTTTAAAGAAGGAGACACCCGCGCCAGACACTCAAGAGAGTGGACACAATAACCTATAGGCCGGTATGCGCACACGGAGATTGGATCGCACCATTCAGTCGGCACACCTTTCCTGTCTATTCACAGTGAGAAACAGGACATCGCGACGACGTCTGCCGCCGTCGTCCCGATGTCCTGTTGCTCATCGGGTAGTAAACGTCTTCATATTGTGGGTGGGCTCGGTGTCCCTTTCTGTATCGCTGCCTTGCGACAGCTATTGCGGCCGAAAGGATTTTTTAAAATGTTGTTGAATACTGCCCTAGTCCGTGTTTTGCGACTTGGAGTATTCTTAGTATGCACTACTGATACTAATGTACATAATGCAAGCACTATCAGTATCATTTTAACATACACGCAAACAAATCACTGATAGGGACTACATTTACTTAAGCTCATTGTGCCCGAGGTACGAAATACCCACATTTTGGAGTTATTCACTCAGGACTGCATTATAATTCAGGAGACAGATCGACCATGACAGTTCAAGAGTGGTGGCAGAATAGCTTGGCGCCTATAGGCGCCAAGCTATTCTGCCACCACCCTTGAATTATCATCCGCCGTGAGATGGCTTTAGTCGCCTGCTCGGCGTTAAACCCCAATAATTAACTAACTTGAATTATCATGTTCGAACGATGTCTTGCTGTGGTGTGTCGCGGGCAGAGTGAGGTAAAACATAAGGCTTGATTAATTTGTTTGATTAGTTTAAAGTCCACAGCACCGGTGTGACAATGAACGGCCCCAGCGGCGGGCGGATTATGGGATCGCCTATGCAGTACAACCTGAACATTCATCAGTTCAGGCGCACTGCAGCTGTGCCTCTTCGGTTTACCAGGACATTTCAACGGACATAATAATAATAATAATAATAATAATAATAATAATAATAATAATAATAATAATAATAATAATAACAGGACATTTCAACAGAAATACTATCTAGAACAACTTGATCCCGTCTTTTTGTCTGCTAATATGCTTTCGTTAGGCGGAAGTATATGACGGCAGTCAAAATTTGGTTTAACCCAGTTAGCCCCGGGACCCTGCAGCAGGAGATGATCAATCCATCTCCTAACAACTGGTACATAGTCGTTAGACGACGCCTCTAGAAGTTTAGAAATGCGGCCTTGGGGTTAAGAGGGTTAAGTAGTTTATTGCTTTGCCAAAACATTACAGACAAAATTTAACCCCTTCCCTGCCACTGGCGACATAGTTTGTTCCTGAAATCTTTGTTAACTCAACGACCAAAAGCCACAAGCGTCCAAAGAACGTGGACTGAAACTGGTCTCGGCAAGAGGCATAGATCCTCATGAGTCCCCGCAGTCGCGGGGGCTCATGAAGATCTATGCATCTTGCAATTGGATCCGGACAAAAATCTTCAGTTTTCTGAGAGAGTCTAACATTTTCAGCAAGATTTGAGTATTTGTAGACCTTGTGAATTTTACTGTTTTGACATTTTCAGGAGTCTGTAGAGATATCCCATGAAGACTGGTACGACACTACAGCCTGAAATGTTTTAAATATATGTTTGCATCCTGTCTTAAAACCTTTCTTTTAGTCTGGCTGGCCAGATTTGTACACTTCCCGCCATGAGATGGTCTTAGTCGCCTGCTCGGCGTTAAACCCAAATAACTAACTAACCGCAATTGGATCGCGGTAACCTTTTTCTCGGCAGTGAAGGAGTTAACCCCTTTGGTCATGTAGCCACCGGTGCCTTCTGTGAAAAAGCGTAATGGAGGCGAAAAACGACCTGAACACGGATCAATTCGGGCACACTGCATCTGCGAAAGGTTTAACGTGCATATTCTCACACAAGTTGCTTACCTCACACACTTGGTCACCTCGATAATGCGTCTGATGCATGCGATACTTATAGATCTACTGAGTGTGCTAATTAATACCACGCGTTAAAGATCTTTCCACCTGCAAGAGGCACAGATTCTCACGAGGCCTTGCATCCGCAGTGGCTCATGAGAATCTACGCCTCTTGCTGAACGAGTCCGGCTCCGACTGAGGTTGTCCTGCAGGGTGTTTAATATGCAAATGACTTCGTGCAAGTGCAATAATCAATGTTACCGTGTCACAGGTGTCGCTATGAAAGATGTTGCCTGACTAGGCTTCAGTGTTAAGATATATAAATCAACATTGATAACACTACATTGGGACCTGTTTCAGGCAAACACCTTGTTTCAAATTAAAAAAAAAAGGTATTGAACGGTAGGTGCTCTGACAAGACAAGTCTTGAACAGGCAAACGGTGTCACCATCAGTTAGGTGACTACTAAAGGGCACACAGTGTCACCTGTCATTAAATACCATCATTTAGGTGGCTGCAGCCACCTAAATGACGGTATTTAATGACAGGTGATATCTCATAAGGATGGTCGCGCAAGAAAGGCTCTGCTGTGATACAGATAAAGAACGAAAAAGAATGGTGTGAATTTGGAGTTGGAGGGTTGATGTGTAGGGGAATAAAAAGTGAAGAAGGCAGGCGGGTGCGGGTTCAGCTATTTACATTGCACAAAAGACAAGAGAGACAGATTTAAACCCCAGTAGCAAAACGACTTGCGGGCCCACGACGTACACATTTTGACCAATACAGCCGTCGTGTGGCTGAAGACGTTTGTTTACTGGGAAGGTGTTACACCGTATCTATTTCCACACCACCCAAGCTTAGTCAAGAAACCGGAAGTCTCCTCAGTTCCGCTTTGCTCATGGCCCCCGGCAGCTATGAGCTGTTTGATTGGGTGAATGCTTAGACAGCTCAAAGCATTCCTCTTTGTGAAAATAAAATGATAGTCGAACCGAGTTTCTAACACGTGCGGAAAACGACTGGCAGTGAAGATCCAAATAATATGCAGATTTTAGAGACCGAAACTATTTTGTAACAAAGCTTGGGGCGTGGAAATGGTTGGAGTCTATCAAAAAGGAAAAGAGAGAACACGTTAAACGTTTAGGGGTTAACGTCGTTTGTCCATCACGAAGGTGATTTCAAAGACGGGGCACCGAATCAGTAGGGTCTGAACCAATTTTGACCCCAGCTGAATTCAAACCTGGAAATTTTCGGCCGAGAGTGGAACACTCTACCACCGAGCCACCCAGCTCCCCCAGAAAAGAGAGAATCAACTTGATGAATCAATGTAACTTTACAATGGTTAAGAGAGAGAGAGAGAGAGAGAGAGAGAGAGAGAGAGAGAGAGAGAGAGAGAGAGAGAGAGAGAGAGAGAGAGAGAGAGAGAGAGAGAGAGAGAGAGAGAGAGAGAGAGATTGATTGATTGTACATTGCTTAACGTCCCGACAGCAACAAGGCTTTTTCAGGACGTGCCTGCACTGCTTGTGAAAAAATCAGAACATTGAATGCATGTTGCCAGCCGGTCAAATACGTTAAATAAACCTAACACATGGGGCCTAAATAAAGCTAAGACCATTTAGCAACACACATCCAATATAAAGAGCTACAGGCAGTGCAGACAGTAGGGATTGTTTTAAAAAGGCAAATACAGGTGAATGGACAAAGGGTAGACAGAAACACATGCCCCAGAATAGAGAGAAAAACCCACCCTGTGGGGCTGACCAGGGTGACCCTGGGAACTAAAAAATACCTAACCCCACCCAAGTCCCCCAGGGCAGACCCGGGTGGGTTGAGAGAGAGAGAGAGAGAGAGAGAGAGAGAGAGAGAGAGAGAGAGAGAGAGAGAGAGAGAGAGAGAGAGAGAGAGAGACTGAGAGAGAGAGAGAGAGAGAGAGAGAGAGAGAGAGAGAGAGAGAGAGAGAGAGAGAGAGAGAGATGGGGAGAGATGGAGAGATGGAGAGAGAGAGAGAGAGAGAGAGAGAGAGAGAGAGAGAGAGAGAGAGAGAGAGAGAGAGAGAGATGAAATGAAATGAAATGAAACTTTATTTCTCAACGGATGAAGTAATTAGCACGTGTGCCATTTTTCATACTTGCCGTTGCTACTCTACAAACACAGGATAATAATTGTAATACTAATAGTACCAAATTACACACAAAAAAATTAGGAGACATTACACATGAAAAGACATTAAACAAAATTCATTCATTCATTCGGTCATACAAAAACAAACGAAAACATAAAGTACATGAAACGCGCGCACACACATACACGCTCGCGCGCACACACAGACACGCGCTAATGATAACTTGACCTATATATGAAGCAAATCATTTGGATCAATAGTGAAAATTCACTTCAGGCAGCAAAAAATATATTTGGATTAATAATAGAAGACTTGAATTATGTAATTCAGGCCGATTATTATTAGTACGTGCAGACGTAGGAGATAAAAAGCCATACGGCAGCATGCACTGAGTATACGATAAACACATGCTTTGATACGGAACTACCTTGTGGCTACCAGGACCTGTGAATGTATCAGTCAGGCAGACAAGTATACATTGCAGTGACGGTCATTGATACACTTGAAAGAGGCGAGAGGGAGGAGGGAGGTAGCGTGTGTTATACATGTAGGCAGCTTGTTCCAGAAAGATACGCCTGAGAAAGATACACTGGTTTTAAATAGATCTATCCTAGGGCGAGGTGTAATAAAGTTTCGTCTTGAAGTAGAATAACCTGAACTTGCCTTGGTAAAGAGCTTACAAAGGTATTCTGGGTGAATCTCATTCCAGATTTTATACATAAACACACCCTTGTTTAAGAGGTGATGCTTGCTAAGAGGTAGCATTTTCAGTTTTTTAAGTCTTTCGTCAGTTGTCAGGGCTGAATCAGGCAGGATATGTTTCGCTGCTCTCCGATGCAGGGAGTTAAGCCTCTTCAAGTGTATGTCACCACTGCCATCCCATATCGTGGACGCATAATCGATGTGGGATTTGACATGTGCATTGTAATGAACTTGCGGGCATCAACATCGATAAAGTACTTCAACTTTGAAAGCATAAAAACATTTCTAGCAACAGTTTTACATACAGCATTTATGTGCGATTGCCACTTCATCTGGTCATCAACAACTACACCAAGTAATCGGTGTTCCGTGACCTGTGTAACGATGTCGTTATGGATATTCAGGCTGAGTGTAAGTGGCTTGAGCTGGTGCTTCTGACGGGTTGCTATCGTCATGCATTCCGTTTTGGAAGGATTTAAAATCATTTCATTGTTTGAACACCAAGTGGAAATTTCGCTCAAACCCTGCTGTAAACGGCCATTTAAAGAATCAATACTCTTGTCCGGGGTGTGAATTGTGGCGTCATCAGCGAATAGATCACATGAAATTTTGTTGCTAGTCAAATGTAGCGGCAGGTCATTTATAAAAAGGCAAAACAGAAGAGGCCCTAGGACTGAACCCTGGGGAACTCCCCGTGTTACTAATCCGCTTGAGGAGTATGATCCATTGACCATGACGCGCTGCTGTCTGTCGCTAAGATATGAGGCGAAAAGTGGAGTTGTGCCATGGTGGTAAAGAGATTTCTGGCTGTAGTTATTTGAGGAAGAAATGCATTTATTGCCAAACGAACTACCGAAATACACATTTAGCTTGGAAAGTAGAAGTTTATGGTCCACAAGATCAAAGGCTTTTCGTAAGTCAATAAATACAGCGCCAGTAATTTCGCCCTGATTTATTGAGCGTAGCCACACATCAGTTAGACGCGCTAGGGCCATGTGACAGCTGTGCTTTGGTCTGAATCCCGACTGAAGGGGATGGATTAATGTATGATTTTCTAAATATTCCAAGAGATGTTTATGGATATGCCGTTCCAGTGGTTTACAAGGATGGACAATAGTGAGATGGGGCGATAGTTATTAACATCAGTCATATCTCTTGTTTTCGGGAGGGGTATAACCTTGGCCTTTTTAAGTTCCTTTGGGAAAATATTTGTTTGAATGCACAAGTTATAGATATAGGTTATTGTTTCAATAACATAAGGAATAGCTAATTTAAGTATTTTGGGGCTGATTTCATCTGGCCCTGACGATTTCTTATTCTTCATTGAACTAATTGCCCTACCGACTTCGTGCACTGTGGTGGAATCACGAAAGGATCAGATCCTGCAGTTCGCGTTCTACAAAAATCAACTAGTCTGTCTGAGCAAGAGTAGGGCTGAGAACTTGCTTCTGAAGGGACAAGAGACTCGGCAACTGAGAGGAAATGGTCGTTAAACATGTCTGCAGTCAGATCAGAAGGGATTAAAGGAGATTTGTTACACTTGCCTCCAGTCACTACGGCCATAGCGCGCCAGAGCGTGGACATGTCTTTGTCTTGTTTAATCAAGCGATCAATGAAAGATTTTTTAGCCTGTCGCACAAGAGATTTTACGCGATTACGCTCACGCTTAAATTCAGTGAAGCGCTTCTGCTGTCTCAGATCATCTCTCACCCTCATGGCTTGAATGATGTCTTGAGTAAGCCACGGCGGGAGTGATGCGTGTTTGACGCGTCTCCTCCGCAGGGGCGCATGTTTATTTAAGATCTTAAGAAAGATGGTATACCAAACAGACAGAGCGCTGTCAGGGTCAGATTTACTAAATACTTCATCAAAAGGTGCGCTGTTAAGATCAAACAGAAACTCGCTATCATTAAAACTTTTAAAGGAGCGATAGGTGATATACGTATGACATTCTTTCTTTGCTTTAGGGAGTTTAGTAGACCACGTACAGCGGATGGGAAAGTGGTCGCTGATACTAAGGTTACCGACAGACACATTATGAACAGACTCTGGCTTGGTTGTGTATATATGATCTATGAGTGTGGATTTTGTTTGTGTGATCCGTGTGGGTGAAGTGATTAACTGTTGCAGACCCAACAACATTAACGTAGAGTCCCACGCATGGTGAGGCTTTAGCATGTCTATGTTAAAGTCTCCCATGAGGATGACATTGGAGTTGGGATTACAAGCTTTATCACACATACTAAGGAAATCATCATACCATTCAAAGTTCGCAGCAGGGTTGCGGTACAGAAAGCCGATAAGAAATGATGGAGAGAGAGAGAGAGAGAGAGAGAGAGAGAGAGAGAGAGAGAGAGAGAGAGAGAGAGAGAGAGAGAGAGAGAGAGAGAGAGAGAGATATTTATGAGGATGAATGAAAATTGGTCGCTCATCGGTTTGTAGTCGGTGTATGTATGTGCGCACGCATGCGTGCGTGAGTGCATGCGTACGTGCGTGCGTGTGTACGTGTAAATGTGTATGTGTGTCAGTTTATGTGTCTAGGAGGGGAGGGGGAAAGCACCGGGAAAGTTATGTACCGTCACGACCTCATGACGAATGCGGAAAATAGTTACACGGATGTATGTCACCTGTCAAGGGGAGAAGCCGGGTGACAGGGAGTTTCTGTAACAGAGAGAGAGAGAGAGAGAGAGAGAGAGAGAGAGAGAGAGAGAGAGAGAGAGAGAGAGAGAGAGAGAGAGAGAGAGAGAGAGAGAGAGAGAGAGAGAGAGAGAGAGAGAGAGAGAGCAGCGGATCAGCGAGAGAGAGAGAGAGAGAGAGAGAGAGAGAGAGAGAGAGAGAGAGAGAGAGGCGGAGAGAGAGAGAGAGAGAGAGAGAGAGAGAGAGAGACGGGATGTGCACTGCTAGTCCCTCCGTTTATCTTCATACCCCTCACCCCAAGCCCCGCCGGCCCCGGCAATTTTTAGAATCATGGGGACATTTAAGAATGAGAATAATTTATCGCCCAGAGGAAATAGATTTTTTTTGTTGTTTTGTTTTGTTTTTTTGTTGCGGGAACACAATCATAAAAAGGCAGAAAGTGACCAAGGTAACATTTTTGTTCAGAAAGGAGAATGACAGTATTGAATAACTCCAGTTACGACCAGTTACATGCATAGCCATTTCTTCGGGCACCTTATCCCCCTTGGAGGACAATTTACTGGCTCCATCTATTCTTCTTTCCTTCCCAGTAGTAAAAGGCTTTCGGGATGAAGTGGGCCGCAGTGAGCCCGCGCACAGAGGTCATCAGGCGAAAGCGGGCCGCAGTGGGCCCGCACACAGAAGCCATGAGGCGAAAGTGGGCCGCAGTGGGCCTGCGCACTGTCCCGCGCGGGCGGCCACTGCGGCCCGCTTTCGCCTCATGGCCTCTGCGTACTTGGCTGCTACCCTGGAGTTGTCACACGGCAATGGAGAATCCCTGTGACTGTGAGCGAGCAAACGGTCCCCGGGCTGAAGTCGGCATGAGTTGGCCCAAATCTCCTTTCACAGTTAACCCATTCATTGCCAGCAGACACAGACTGTCTCTGAAATGTTTGTTACTTCACTGCCAAAAGTCTCCAGCCTTCAAAGGGGCATGGACACTTGTGTTTACCTTTTCTCACCAGTCAAGGGGTTAAAGGGTTTGCCAACGAGAAAATAGTGGTACCGAGTTGAATTCAACAACTGGCCAGCATGCCAGAGGGTTTGATTTTAATGATAAACAAAATACGTCACTTCCCGTACGTGCGGCGATTGTTCCGCTTCTTTCTATAATAATAATAATAATAATAATAATAATAATAATAATAATAATAATAATAATAATAATAATAATAATAATAATAATAATAATAATAAATTGAAAAGAAAACGGGAGACTGCCAGTGCTAATATTTTAGGAAGGTTACAAAGTAAAGTAGGTAGCACTGTCAGGGGAGAGAAGTGTGCATGATCGACCAGTGATCATAGATCTACTGTGGCCAAAGCACACACACACACATAAAAGAGATAGGAAAGAGAGGGGGCGCTAAGAAAGTGACTGGAAGTAATGCATATGGAAGCCCCCATAGGAAGGGGGGATATGTGATATATGGGACATGTGATATGTGGGATATGTGATACGCCCCCCCCTTCGGGGGGAAGGGGGGGGCTTCCCTATGCATTACTTCCAGTCACTTTCTTAGCGCCCCCTCTCTTTCCTATCTCTTCTTTTTGGTGTGCTTTGGCCACAGTAAATCGTTGCTCACTGGTCGATCATGCACACTTCTCTCCCCTGACATTTCTACCTACTTTACTTTGTAACCTTCCTAAAATAATAATAATAATAAAGAAAGTTTTTTTTTAAAAAAAAATAATAATGATAATCATCATCATCATCATCATTATCATGATCATCATATCATAGAAACGAACAAAGTCCGTATAGTAATCACATCAAGTAATGTCTAGCCCTTTATCTTTCAAAGTCTTTAATCGTTTTTCATCATCTCTCGCTGTCAGCATTAAGCCCTCTCAGTTGTGTTTTCGCGTCTCGTTTTATGTCTCTACGTTTGTAAGCGCTTAGAGCCAGCGCAACAAATGCTGGGTTACAGCGCTATATAAATGCTATTATTATTATTATTATTATTATTATTATTATTATTATTATTATTATTATTATGACTGAAAAAAGAAGCTTCCCCGGCTTTGACTTCCGGGTCACCATGTGCATAGGTCAATTTCCCCACGACCGCAATTTCGAGTTTTCTAAGCGTTTTCTAGGACTGGCTCCATTAATTTTCTTCACTGTCCAGGTCAGTCAGTCACGCTCCATTGGTCTATGGAATCAGTCACCCGTTAAAAACTTGTGCTATAAGCGGCTCATGAAGGGCAGAGCCAACTAGATCTGCATGCACTTTTCAGTGTTAGTACTAGTGAATTGACACTTGTTAGTCCGGCACTAACACTGAGTACTGGTAAAGTTACGTCTTGCGTGTTCGCGCTTGCAGTCAGTGTTTTGCACATGACTAAGAATGGCATGTGCCTAGATCGTCAGACGAAAGGACTGATGGACAAGCAACAGAATAAGAATAACATGCCGGATCGGTCGGGGCCCGGATCACCAACGACCGCGCACCCCATTGGAGGTCTCCAGGGTGGGGGCGACAAGTGTGTTACTGGAACCAAACCCACCATCAAGCTGCCCACGCAAGGAATAACTATCGGAACTTGGAACGTTCGCACACTCTACCAGTGCGGCAAAGTGAAGGAACTCACCCACGAGTTGAAGCGCTATCGCTGGGACATTGTAGGACTTGCAGAAGTTCGATGGACAGGCTTCGGAGAAACAACAACAGATGAAGGCCATAAAATCTGGTTCAGCGGAAAAGAAACCAAGCACGAACATGGCGTAGCTTTTATCGTAAGGAAAGAGGTGGCTGGAACTGTCATCAGCTGCACCCCCGTGTCAAGCAGACTAATCTCCATCCGCATCTCCGCCCGACCGCACAACATCACTATCATTCAAGTATACGCTCCAACAGCAGATCATGATGATGAAGAATTAGAAGAATTTTACGAACAACTGGACAACATCATCAAGAAAACACCTAAGAAAGACATTCTGACTGTCCTCGGTGACTGGAATGCAAAGATCGGCCCTGACGCCTACCAACAATGGGCAGGAACAGCTGGCAAGTTTGGCCTTGGAGAAACAAACGACAGAGGCCTGCGACTTTTAGAGTTCGCACAGAGTCACCGTCTCACCGTTGCTAATACCCTCCATCCACACAAGAAGTCAAGAACAGTGACATGGCAATCGCCAGGAGGCCTGGTCCATAACCAGATTGACTTCATCTTGCTGCCTCGACGATTCAAATCCAGCATTAACAAAGCACAAACGAGGTCCTTTCCTGGCGCTGATATTGGCAGCGACCACAACCTCGTCCTTACTAGCCTCAAGTTGAAGCTGGCATTGAAACGAGATAGCAAGAGCCCTCGCATCAGATTCGACCTCCAGAAGCTAAAAGACCCGGAAGTAGAAGAGCTCTTCCAAGCCCAGGTGGGAGGCAGATTTGCAGCCTTGGTTACTTTGGACTGTGACGTAGACACCCTTGCTGGAAATATAAAAGAGGTGTTACTTTCTACAGCAGAAGAAGTGCTGGGGAAGCAGAGGAAGCGCAAACAGCCCTGGGTCACCGATGACATCCTCGATCTCTGTGATGAGAGGAGAGCCTGGAAGAAAAAGAGAGGCCAAGACCTCACATCAGCAAACAAGTACAGACTTGTCAACAAGAAGATCAGGAAGAGGATGAAAGAAGCCAAAGAAGATTGGATTGAAGACCAGTGTTGTAGCGTGGAAGAGGGCATGGCAAACGGCAACAGCAAGAAGGCTTATGAAACGCTAAGGACCCTCACCAAGACTCAACAGCGAACAGCCACAGTCATCGAAGACAGCAGCGGCCAACTCCTTACGGAAAACACTGCTGTACTAAACAGATGGACTGAGTACTGCCGAGACTTGTATAACTACAAGGCTGAGCCAGACACCAGCATCCTCCAAAACAACCAGGCTGGGGCCAGGAAGGCTGAAGACCTGCCAGTGTTAGCTGAAGAGGTGGAAGCAGCCGTACGCGGCCTGAAGGGAGGAAAGTCTCCAGGTGTAGACAACGTACCTGCTGAACTGTTGAAACATGGAGGAGAAGTAACAACGAAGGTCCTCACTACACTCTGTCAAAAGATCTGGGAGCAAAAGAAATGGCCAGTAGAATGGACACAGTCTCTAGTGATCCCGCTCCCCAAGAAAGGAAACCTGAAACAGTGCCAGAACTACAGAACTATCAGTCTGATAAGTCACCCTAGCAAAGTAATGCTTAGAATCATTCTCAACCGCCTCAAAACTTTCGCCGAGGAACTGCTGGCAGAAGAACAGGCTGGCTTCAGAGTTGGAAGAAGCACTGTAGAGCAGATTTTCAACTGCCGCGTCCTGATCGAGAAACATCTGCAGCATCAGCGCGAACTCTACCACAACTTCATTGATTTCAGGAAAGCATTTGATCGCGTCTGGCACGACGGACTCTGGCAAGTCATGAGATCGTTCAACATAGAGGAGGGACTGATCCAAATGATAGAAGCGCTTTACAAGAACGCCTGCAGCGCGGTTCTACTTAACAATCAGTCAGGCGAGTTCTTCAGGACGACGATCGGTGTCCGTCAAGGATGCCTGCTCTCTCCTGTCCTTTTCAACATATTCCTGGAGAAGATCATGCAGGAAACCCTCCACGACCACCATACTTCAATCTCTATTGGTGGCAGATCCCTGTGCAATCTTCGATTCGCAGACGACATTGACCTCATGGCAGGCAGCAATAGTGAGCTCCAAAACCTGACAGACAAACTTTCAAGTAGCGCAGGGTCTTATGGCATGGAGATCAGTACGGATAAAAGCAAAGTGATGATCAACACCACAAGCGACAGCAGCAGCAACATTCACATGAACGGCCAGAAGCTAGAAGAGGTCAATAGCTTCAAGTACTTGGGAGCCACCCTGTCCAAAGACGGTAGTTGCATAGCAGAGATCCGTATCAGGATAGGTACAGCAACATCCGCAATGGCCAGGCTGGACAGGATATGGCGAAGTAACTCCATCAGCTTCACCATCAAGTACAGGCTTTACAAGTCCCTCGTAGTGTCTATTCTACTCTACGGCTGTGAGACTTGGACACTGCTTGCAGACTCAGAAAAGAAAATCCAGGCCTTTGAGAACAAGTGCCTGAGGAAGTTGCTCCGCATCTCGTACCGCGAGCACAAGACCAACGAATATGTACGGAGCATCGTCACTTCCCTGGTGGGCCCACATGAACCCCTTCTGGCAACCGTGAAACGGCGCAAGCTTGCTTGGTTTGGCCACGTGACCCGACACAACACCTTGTCCAAGACTATCCTCCAAGGCACTCTCGAAGGAAGTCGTCGGCGAGGTCGTCAGAGAAAGAGTTGGGTCGCAAACATAAAAGAATGGACCGAACTCGAGATGCCAGACTTGCTTGCCACCGCCCAAAATAGAACTCAGTGGAGAGCACTGTCTGTTGCTGCTGCCTTTCAGTCCCCCCAACGCCCAGTTCGGGCAAGGGACTGATGATGATGATGATGACTAGTGAATTGACACTTGTTAGTCCGGCACTAACACTGAGTACTGGTAAAGTTACGTCTTGCGTGTTCGCGCTTGCAGTCAGTGTTTTGCACATGACTAAGAATGGCATGTGCCTAGATCGTCAGACGAACGCTCGATGCCCAGATCTATGCAAGAGTTCACGAGGGTCTACGTTTCTTGTTTTGCGAGTTTGTCAGGACTGCTACAAAAGCTGTCTTTACTGTTCACCAAAAGTAGGGTATATTAAGACTTTAACCTGAATTGTTGACAGTTTTCAAGACTTGGAGCTGAACTCTCAACATCCCATACTTATTGTTAGTGAACGGCATAGCTTTTTCTTAACACAGTAACAAAGCCCACCCCCTCCGTCCCCCGCCCCCCCCCCCCCTCCATCCCCTCCGGCCTCCACCGACCTCGAGTGTTTTATTTTTACGTCTTCAAGCTACACTGTAACACGTCTGTAACATTTGCATAATGGTGAGCTGTTTTGTGATTTTGGAGCTTACAGCTTCGATCCGTAAGGTGCAGAACCACAGACCACACACCGATTTGCCACACCGCCCAAGAGCCGCTGAACTAAGCACTAAATGAACAGTGACATACACGCTGCGGAGTAGTGCAGAAATTAAAACACTCCTGCTCAGTCCAGTCCAGGCAAACCGATTTATCTCTAACATCACGACACAGCAGGAGACAGATCGACCATGAAAGTTCAAGGGTGGTGACGCCTGTCGCCTATTTTACACTCTAACGCGTCGGTGAGGAACTTAAGGGTCAGGCTCAAGTTGTATCTTTCCGCGGCGACTCCGTCCCAGTGCGTAATGACCATCAAGCCGACGTCGGCCGCCGTTGGCCCGCGCAAGGCTGTGCGCGGGCCAACTTCGTCCGAAGTCGGCCCCGATAGCCTTTAGCGCCTTTGGGTTATGTTCATTCATAGTGTGATTTTGTTTGTATAAATAGGTATCGCATTTCAGAAGGTGAACCGGCGGAGCAGTGATTTTTGGTAACCAAAGCGGATCACTTGACATCAATGCCGCACATTTCAAGGTTTCAGTTTAAAATCGTTAAAAAAAAACACACCCGGTCACGAACAGCACACAGTCACTTACAATTCGCAGAAAGGCAGTCCCTAACACAGCATGCTTTGTGTAGAAACAGCCCGTTCTACAAGCATGGTTTCTGTAACGAGTGGTTACGTTTGGTACATGTGTTTAGCTCTGTAATCATATGTAGTATACTGAGCATAGGCATATAATTGAAATATATGCACATGTTTGTTGATGTTTTCTGTTCTGTTCGATATTATGTTCAAAGCAATTTATTGAAGCTTCTCAGAACCACACACAGCTGTTTACACCCACCATCATTATGTCAGTATCGCCGTGAGATGGCCTTAGTCGCCTGCTCGGCGTTAAACCCAAATAACTAACTAACCATCGTTATGTCACAAGTCCGACGTGCCGCAATCGGCCTTTTTCGTAACATATTCACACAGTACACGCAAGGGAATACAATTAACACCGACAGCTTCTGTAATTTGTTTCTTTGATATATGTAAGCCATGTACACAACACAAACATTAATCTGGTGTTACTGTGTGTAATTACAGTCCCCTCCCCCTGTGGCCAAACATTTCAGAGAACCACCCTATTCAAGACCATTTTTATCCGCCGTGAGATGGCCTTAGTCGCCTGCTCGGCGTTAAACCCAACTAACTAACTAACTAACCATTTTTATCGGTCAGGCTGTGCTGCAGCTCTGACTTGTACAAGCTGAGCGAAAGTTGAGGGAGGTGGATCGACCGTGACTGCTATGGATTAGCGTGTGCTGTGGTTTACCCCTTGACTGCCGGAGAAAGTTGAACCCCACCCAACTGCAAAACCCGCAGTTGCGGGGGCTCATGGGGACCTATGCCTTTTGCTGAAACCACTTTGTATCCATGGGCCTGGGACAGCTGGGGCATTTTGGCGTTGGACTGACTGAACGCAACCTGCGTCAACTGGCCGTGAAAGGATTAATTCATATTATCCTACTTTCTGACAGCTTGCAGCCACTTTGCTATTACAGTAAGCTTGCACTGGGTGCACGTGAGTTTAAGTGAAGTATCACGGCGTGGTATTGTCAGTATTACTCCTCAACATCGGACTAGCGCTTATAGATAGGAGACTGGGGCAACTGGCCCCTGGTGTGTGAATTACTGCGTCGATGTGTGCAGGTAAAGGGACTTATAAAATGCGCACATGACATGAGTCTGCAAGCATTGTTCCCGGGGTAGGGAGGCGATTATAAGGGTTATCTTTCACACACCTCCTAATCCCTTCTCCCCTCCCCCTCCCCATCCCCCCTTCTCCCCTCTCTCTTCCCCCTCCCCTCCCCAACCACCACCACCACCACCACCACCACCGCAAATCTCCAGAAAACGGTAGAGCAGATTCTCTCACTCACAAAATCCGGTTCAAGCCAGCGAAATTTGCCCGTCCACATTGTGTTTCTCATTTCAGCACTTTTGATCATAATCTATAGCTGTTCTGTGATTTTGGACCTTACCGCTCTAGAGCGGTAA